>BTHU01000006.1:90857550-91381231 GCA_036184795.1 Tokudaia tokunoshimensis
TATTTACGGAGAAAAATAAACTTAGGACTCACTTATAAAAATGCATTATCTGGAAAGTATTAAACACACAACATACATCCTCTTCTTTAGGTTTTGCATGTTTAAGTTATAAATAAAATGTGAATTTAGAGTGTTGTCGGATCTAAGGCAAAAGAGAGGGCTAATCCCCACCCCAATGTGGCCACTGTGTGTTTAGTAGCAATTACTGTAGGTGTCAGTTACTTGGTCTCAGTTTGGTTTGTCCAGTGAGGATCACTGGTAGAAAATATGTGTGGGTATGGTTTTGACACAAAATGATGGATTATCAGCAGAAAAGAGCTACTCTGGGCCAGCACAATTTTATTGGTGCAACCCAGGAATAGACAAATATGAAAGTTAGCATAGTTAAACCTTGGTGGTATTTCTGTTGAGAGATAAGGTAATGTGTCTCAGTATTAGAGAGTTGTAGCTTAAATGTAATGTCTTTACATTTCTATGTCAAATAATCTTACCATGTTCACCCTTTTGACATGCAGACATGAGGTTAAGCTTATTATACATAAGTTCATTACCTGTTATCAGCCAAATGAAAAGAGTTCCCTAATATCTGTTATTGCATCATTAGTGATTTCTTTCACTCTATCTTTCATTCTTCTTAAAGAGTTTATTTGTAGGGACATCCATTCATTGATACATTACAATAGAAAATGTTTTCAGTAGCCCTATTCCTACAGACTTGGAAATAGAGCCCTGCTAATAAAAGCATCCTTAAAGAAATTGCATAGTTGGAAAATCAAGTACTTCTCATTATTGTCTTATATGGAAGAAAGGTATGAATTTCTAATACATAACAATATTCTGAAAATGGAGGGGCATATACAGTGTGATCCCAGTGTTTGATATGTAAAGATGGATTGTGATATAAAATCAATTTAATGAATTATAGAATATAAAAGAATCCTAAGTTGTTTTCGCATGAAAAGTTTTCTGCTTCATCTTTTTATCCCATTCATCCCAAGGGGAGGTTAACCATGAGCTCTTGGTACCCGATGTCTTGGGTGAAATCATAGTGCCTTTGGCTTTAAAAAAATATATACAAACATATTTTTTCAACCTGTTTGACACCTAAATTGATGGGCTCAGGTGCAGGAGCAGAGCCCAAATGAAGAAATCATTTCAGAATTCCTAGTGGCAAGGAAGAAGGCAATAGAAAATACTTGGAATCATTAGTGTGACTACGTCAGTCAAAAAAATGTTCAAACACACACCTTCACAAATCTATAAGTATATATCTACTGGATACTATGTGATCTGCATCAAACAGACATGTATTAAGAAGATGTTCTGCTGGATTTTTATCCCCTGGTATTTTCAGATTCCTTACAGTGTCTTCAGCTTTAACTGGAGTAAGTGCTATTACTTAATCACTGAAGAGTTTCATCATGAAGGGGATGTGATGATTGGTGCATTTTTCCCAGTTCATACTTACTATACAATCAACAGAATTCCAAATACACAGCTACCAAATATATACTTCTATCAAGACTATTTCTTACAGTAAGTACAACTATCCATTTTGAAAGTTCAGAATTCTTATGGCTTATAAGGTGTAACCATTAAAACCTGCGTATTACTTGTGGTATTTGCTGTGATAATTTCTGTTAGAGATTCTAAAATTTCTTCAATATTACTTATATTTTGACTCATTTTCATCTCTTACAGGGGAAGTAAAATGATAAAGTTGTCGTTGGTCTATCAGTTTCCTCATTTGATTACTAATTTAACCTCCTGCAATGTATATAATTCCATAAGGTCTGAATATTTTCAATCTTATATATTTTAGAAGAATCACACTTTAATTTCAGCCTGATATTGGTGTTCAGGGCATTTCTGAAGTCCTGCTGTGCTTTTATGATATTATATGATGCCACTGAATGGAAGACCTCTTGAGTATTTATATGTGATGCTTGAGAATAGAAGCTATCTTGTTTTACATGACACTAGTTCCAAATTTAGTGTCACAATTAGAAAGGAAAGATACTTCTGTGCTCTACTAATATGTCATTTGTCTCATGTTTTTATAATTTCTAGTTTGTTAATTTATTTTGTTTATTCTCAGACAGCTTTCCCGTGCTTATCAATTTGTTCCTTCTGCTTGCAATATTTATTCTATTCTTTATGGATTTGTTCATAAACACACAGTGACTGTCAGAGTCTAACATTTCCCTATTTCATAACTTGTGTGAAATGTTCATAATTAATGGATAGAGTCAGATAGGTCTTTCTAAATTCAAGAGGAGTGCTGATGAATGTTCCTAAATAAAGGCAATAAGATTTGTTTATTCCAATCAGACCTTCATATCTTATGCAGTCTTTCTTTTATCTATATGGTTTCAAGGAGTAATAGCCTGCCCTAGGGTGTTAACACTTATATAAATCTCTGTGAAGACATGAGAAAATGTTTTGGGACTCAACAAGTCAAAAATGACAAAGAAAATTCAGATGTGAGGAGAATTTTGCTCGGTGTGACAATACTATGTGTTTTTAAAGACCTTGTCTGAGTATCAAGTCAGTAAATCAAAGACCATTGAGGAGGAAATATGTTGAGATATCAAAGGTAATTAAATGTTTGTTACCATGACAGATGTCTTTGAAGTTTGAAACATAGCAAAGATGGCTATCAAAAATTTGTTATTGGCATTAAATATTTCATGGTAGATCTAATTTCTTAGGACATCTTAGATTATATCAAATAAGATCACAAAATGTTCTTATATGCCTAACAAATATGCTAACTTTTCATATTGGGTGGAAACTCTTCTGCTTCCTCATAATGCTCCTTATAATGCTACTTTGCCTCTGCCCTTTATTTTGAGCAATTCAGACAACAATTTGCATTGGTAGGTTCTTCTTTTTATATATTGAAGGATCAAGCTCATGACTACAAAGGCTATAATTTGAATTACATGAGCATTTAGTGCCTGGCTTATTCATTATAAGCAAGAAAAGTGTGTCCTGTCAAAATATTAAACTTGTAAAGAAGTCAGAAAAAAAGAGCGAAATTTATGACAGAAATACTGTTAATTTATTAAGAATTAACTGCATTATGTTATACAATTCATTAACCAAGCATATATTTTTCCATACAGTATGAACCACTTTATGATATATTTTAAACATATTTGATTTTTCATATTTTCTATCCACTCTATGTAATGTTTCACTTTGACTAAGTTTAATCAATATTAATTTAATGGCAATTATGACAATTTAATTATAATTTGAAAAACAAAAGTGTATAGCTATAAACACGTTAAATAAATTATTTTCAGAAATGGAGAAACTATAAAAATTATAAAAAATTCTATTGCTCATTTTCTGGAATATTTTTTACTTAAACAGTTCTATTTTGAATTCTTTTGACCATGTTTTCCCTTTTGTATATTACCAGTGAATATGGTTCCACTCCTACCTATATTTTGATTCTAAATTGGCCTTCTAATTGATATGTCTTTCCTAAATGCCAGCCATGTGATTCTTAGTGCATATAGGTAGACTACCTCTGGAGTGTTCTTTAACTTCCTTTCTGACATTGTTTTCATTTATATTAACTTGTAAAGTCCTTCTTTGGTGTTTATCTTGTTTTACACCTTCACTTGTTTCCAGTTTATGCTTCCCTTTGGGGCTTAGGTCTTGCTGTCTAGCTCTAGTTTTTCAGTGTATTCTGTAAGGAAAATATAATCTGCAGAGGTATATTCTAGCAAAGCTAGAAATAAAAACAAAAGCAGCTCATTAGATATGAACCAAACTTTCAGTGTAAGAGATTTTGACAAGATCTCATGGAGGTAAGTTGATGGTTATTGTTTGTCATCGTATAGGAATTCTGTTAGTAGGAATGAAAACTAGACACGGTGGAGTATTTTTATTCAAATCATTGCTGTATGGTTTACTCTTCACATTAAATTCCCTTTTCTTTTCTCTGGGTCTTTCTTAGAGGCTATCTAGGACTTAAGTGTTTTTCTGTGATTCAGTGAGATGTTCTACTTTATTTGAATCTAATTGTCTCATCGTACTCTAGGATGTGTTTAAATTATGATCCTGCTTATTCAAGCTTCATAGCTTTTATTGTTCTTACCTCCATTTTTCTATAGACAGTTCCTCAAGTTGACAGCTGCCTTCCCTTTGGATTTTTCTAATAAATTCTACTGATATTGTGTTGAGTTTTTAAAACCTTTCAGTCTTTATGCTTTTACATATGTATGAATATATAATATATATTCAGCACTGAAAATTCCGTACAAAATAAACAAAATGTATTTACTGTATACAATGTGCTTTACAAAACAGGTATTCAAAAGAGACTGACCATATTATGTAATTAAAATTTTCTCCTAGTATTGATATGTGATATATTTTTGAGTTACTCAAGGTATATAAATACATATATATATGTATATATTTTTTCCTTAATATATAATATAATTGAGAAAATGTGAGGATTGCCCTATTCCTCTCAGTTAAATATTTGCTTTACTAATTTACTTTTGAGTAGACAAACTTCTTCTATTCAATTTTTATTTGTCTATTTTCTTTAAAAAATGTTTACAGCTGGGCACTGGTGACACATACCTTTAATCCCAGCACTTGGGAGGCAGAAGCAGGTGGATTTCTGAGTTCGAGGCCAGCCTGGTCTACAGAGTGAGTTCTAGGACAGCCAGGGCTATACAGAGAAACCCTGCCTCAAAAAACCAAAACAAAAAAAATGTTTACTAATTTTTGGCCAATTTTTTAATAAAAATTACATTATTGTACAGTCAAAAAAGTATTTAAATTATTTTCAAAACACATACATGCATTCATTATAAGAAATATTATACGAAATCACTATATGAAATCTCAAACATATGTACAAATAGGTAGTATAAGCAATGAATATGTACAACAGCTAAAATGGGTTTGATCTTGCTTTTGTTTTTATATTTTAATACTTCTTTTGAATAAACTCATTATTTTTATCATTAAGGGGTGTTTTTTTTTAATTTATGTGGATTTTATGTTTTTGAATATGTGATCCTTTCTACCTAGTCAAGGACACTTTACATTCTCCTAGTAAGCATGAGTGTTGGAAATATTTATTCTGTGTACTCATCAGACATAGGCAGGTTGAGAATTTTGAGTTCAAGACCAGGTGATATACATGGCAATTCTGAGTAAAGCCATAGCTAAATATTTAGCCTTCATCTTATTAAATCATGCAGTCAAATAATCATCCATTAAATCAATGTAATTCATAAATAAATAAAAGAGAGAGACAATAGGTGAAGAATGTGGTTAGCTAGGAATAAGTTTGTAGTCTGTCCTCTCTTGTATTTATAGTATTGACCTCCATATACCTGCACATACAGAAAACCACACATGAACACAAGTGTTAAATACAAACACTGTAAATAGGCACAAAGGTAGAATTGTAACCAGCTTGGTGGTCTATAAAATATAAATAGTACTGCTTTGGGAAAATATAAAAAAATGGTTGTTAATACTAAAGTATCTTGCTGAATCCAAACAAATGTACCCAATACATCCATGGTAAAGTAATTAGAAAATATGTTTTTTCAGAAACAATGATGAAATATACAATTACTGAACTAAATATGCAGACATTGTGGGCTATGTGATAGTCTTCTTTTTTTTTACTTTTGTGCCATTTACACAGGTATAATTTTAAGAACTATCAGTTTGTTCTGGTTCTGTTATTTGCCATTGAGGAGATCAATGGGAATCCCAATCTTCTACCCAACATAACTCTTGGATTTGATTTCTATAATATCAAGTTCACAGAAAAGGAAACTCTAATGAATGTCTGTATGTGGCTCACAGCTCAAAAGAGGGGAAAGATTATTCCTAATTACAACTGTGAAGAGAAAAGTTTTACTGCTGCACTCACAGGAACATCATGGACAACATCTGCACACATTGGGACACTGTTACAACTCTTCAAATTCCCACAGGTGAGAAAATGTGCATGTGGGACTGGAAATCAAGGCTCCTTTGTTGATGTTATAGGTGACTCAAAAACTGAAATTATTCAACCATCAAATCCAGACACTTGTTGATCAATTCAAACTTCTCTCGATTCCAAGAGAAAGGAAAATGAAGTGAATGAAACCAGGTACATCTTTAATAATAGCAGACTTACCCGGACTTTTTGTAAATTTCTCTATATGGGATTTACCTTTAAACTGTGATAAACATTAATATTTAGTGTGATAATTGTAAGATATGTGTTACATCTTACCATTTTGTTGATTTTATGATGTATCTTAGGTTTCTATTAATTAACTATTCTGGCAGTGTTTATTTTTTCTTGTGAACTCTTGGATGTGTTTGTTCTTTTCAAGCTGAAAAATTCTTTCTAGTATTCTCTGTAGAGATGCTTAGTCATAAATTACCCTAATTTCTTAGGAATGTGTATTTTCCCTTTCATTTTAGTAGATAATTCTGCTAGGATTAATAATCTTAATTGACAGGATCTTTCACAACTTGTAATACACCTTCCTAGACCCTCCTAGCATTAAAACTTTCTGTCAAATAATTATGTTATTATTAATAAAAATATTATTATTGACCTCTTTTTATAAGTGATGCCTTTTATTTCTTGAAGACTTCAATGCCCTTCCATCCTTCTGTGCTTTTAATATTTTTAATTTAATCATATTAATGATCTCAATTCCTCCCTAAAAACATACAATCTAGAATATTAGAACATAGGGTCCATGTTTATCCTGCTCTCAAGAAAAATACCTCACAATCAACAATGGATACTTCCTTTAAAGTAGGTGTGTGTTGTAAAAGATATTATAAACAAATGAACTAGCAGAAAAAAATGTGACAAAATAGACTCTACTACCTGACAAAATAGACTTCAAACAAATACTAGTCAAAATTGATGAGTAGGATCACTTCTTGGTTATCAAAGTACATTACCACAAAAGGAAGATATGCCAAATTTCATTTCAATAATACTGATAGATATTAAAAAACCAAAGCCACACACAATAACCCTAGCACAATGTTAGAAGATTACTCTAATACCCACCTCTCACCAATATAGAGGTCATGTGTACAAAAACTGAACAAAATAACAGAATATTGAACAAAGCAAGATCTATAATATCTCTTAAGTTTCTAAATATGTATTTGGCGATATGAAAAATTTCTCTACAATATTGTCAACAAATCAAAACAATTCTGTTCTTCCAAAAAATCTGTGATGAACCTAACTTTTTTCATGTTGTCATCAAAGTTTCAGGACTGAAATTGTCTTTGAAGTTAACATTCTTCCACTTCTTTCTAATTTGGTTCAGCTTTCTATTGGACCTTATGATCCTACCTTGAATGACCGTGGTCAGTATCCTTCACTCTACCAGATGGCCCCTAAGGACACATCTCTCTCACATGGCATTGTCTCTTTGATGCTTCATTTTAGGTGGTTCTGGGTTGGTCTCCTCCTCCCGGATGACCACAAAGGGAATAAAGTTTTATCAGATTTCATGGATGAGATGGAGAGAAAAAGAGTCTGCATAGCTTTTATAAAAATGATCCCAACCACCTGGACTTTATATTTTAACAAACAATGGAAAAATATGGAAGAGATTGAGAAATCTTCTACAAATGTGATAATTATTTTTGGTGATGTTGATTCTTTACAAGGTCTAATGCGAAATATCGGGCAAAGGTTATTGACAGGGAAAGTCTGGGTAATGAATTTTGAACATGATATTACTGACCATGCTGATTATTTCATGTTAGACTCATTCCATGGGAGTTTCATTTTCACACAACATTATGGGGAGAGTTTTGAGTTTACCAAGTTTATTCAAACAGTTAATCCTTATAAATACCCAGAAGACATTTATCTTCCTAAGATGTGGCATTATTTCTTCACGTGCTTATTTTCTGAAATTGATTGTAAACTTTTAGATAACTGTCAAGCCAATGCATCTTTGAATGTATTACCTAGACACATATTTGATGTATCCATGAGTAAAGAGAGCTACAATATATACAATGCCGTGTATGCTGTGGCTCACAGTCTCCATGAGATTACTCTTAAGGAAGCACAAATGCAACCACACGTAAATGGAGAACGGATGGTGTTTTTTCCCTGGCAGCTAATATCCTTTCTATTGTATTATAATATCAGCACTGTGACATATAAGAATTTTTAATGAAACTAACATAGATATTGTAAAATTCAGTATACTTTATCCAAAATCACAGAAGTGTTTGTGTTCCTAATCTTCCATTGAGGTCAAGGGAGTCTCAGTTCCATGTTACAGAGACATGTGTTGCTTGATGCCAGAAGGAAATCTTTATAATCAGCATCAAGACCATGTATTCAATTTCTACCTGTATTCTCACATAAATAATGCCAATAATAAAGAAATCTATATTTTCCATATACATTTCTTAAAACAGATTTCTTTTAAAAAATGGATATTAAAGGTAAAGTAAAACAATACTTTTGCTTTTTGGTTTTGCTTTGGTTTTTTGTTTGGTTTTCTTTGGTGTTCTTTTTTGTTTTATTTTTTAATTAAATGATTGCTTTTAATTACTCTTTAGACATCCTTACCCTTTTTTTAGTTACTGGATCTCTGAACATATTCTGAAATTAAATAGGTCTGATTTGCTTTCAAAATTAACATTTGAATGAGTCAGCAGTCATGGATTCATTTTTTGTGGTTGCTTCAAAAATTTCTCTTGAAGTTAAATGATCTTTCAGAAGCAGAATGGTATCCTACTCACTCAGAATACTATTTACTCAACATCATTGATAACGGAATTCATGTTGACTTCTACATCCATGATTAAAAGCAATTAGAGACTTAGCACAGCATAGGTTCTATTCTGACTCCTGGACATTAATCTATTTCAGCTTAACACTTTCCTGAGTGCTATCCATGTGAAAGACCACATGGGATTAGATTGGGGACAGAAAATAAATGAAGAATATGACATTCTTAATGTTTGAAATTTTCCAAAGGGTCTTGGACTAAAGATCAAAGTAGGAACCTATTCTGCAAATGCTCCAGATGGCCAACAATTGACTTTATCTGACCAGATGATTCAATGGCCAGAAAAATTTTCAGAGGTGAGTTTTGCTATGTTTTCTAATACAATAAAACTTTTTCTCTGATACGAGGTCCATTAATCTTTCATTACATATGTAAAATACCACAGAAGTATTATTATAGTAGATTTTTTCCCTTCCTTGAATCAGAACATGGCAGTTTTGATGTTTACATATCACGCAAAGTTAACTCATACAATAGTTTATCTCAAAATAGCATAGATTTAAGTCATATTGGAAGAGAGGATTGCTCTGTGCAAAATGTCACATGAATATCTTTTTTTTTGGAGATAATCTGTCATTTGTGTTTAATATCATGAAACAATGTAAAATCATTTTTTGTTATTATGATCAAACACCATGAACCACAGTGACTTTTGAACGAAAAGAACCTATGAGTCTTATGGTTCCTGAGGTATAAAAGCTTACCACAAATAACAGAATGACAACAAGAAGTAGCCCTGGATACAAAAAAAAAAAAAAAAAAAAAAAGAACTAAATAGTTTTCTTTTCCACAAACAATTATAGCACATAATAATAAAACTAGGCCTGAGGCAAGGATTATAAAGTTTCAATCCCTACCTCAGGTAATAATTTCAATAAAAAAAATCAATTTTTTCTATGCATTTTTTAACAGCTGAAATAAAAAAGATATTTGAGTGAAAAGATGATACCACTTTTTTAATTTAAATAATGCATTTTCATTACCCATTAGACATCAGTGATCACATTTTAGACTCTGAATCTCTGAAGATATTCTGTAAGCAAATACATTTAGCTTGCTTTCAAAAAAAAAGTTAATATTTGAAGTTCTTGTCATACAGATCTTCCACTTGCTTAGTTAGAGTGAGTTATACCAAGGTATTTTATATTATTTGTGACTATTATGAAGGGTGTCATTTCCCTAATTTCTTTGTCAACCTGTATGTCCTTTGAGTAGAGAAAGTCTACTGATTTGTGTGAGTTAAGTATACTCCCTGATAAGTGGATATTAGCTCTGAAGTTTGGAATACCCAAGATATAATTCACAGATGACATGAAGCTTAAGAAGGAAGACCAAAGTGTGGATACTTTGGTCCTTCTTTGATAAGGTACAAAATACACATGTGAGGAAATACAGAGACAAAGTGTTGGGCAGAGACTGAAGGAAAGACCATTCATAAACTGCCCGACCTGTAGACCCATCCCATATAGAGTTACCAAACCCAGACACTATTGTGGATGCCAAGAAGTGCTTGCTGACCGGAGCCTGATATAGCTGTTTCCAGAGAGCTGTCAATGGCTGATAAATACAGAAGGGGATGCTCCAGCCAACCATTGAACTGAGCACAAGGTCCCCAATGGAGGAGCTAGAGAAAGGACCCAAAGAGTAGAAGGGGTTTACAGCCCCATAGGAAGAACAACAATATGAACCAAACAGTAGCCCCAGCGCTCCCAGGGACTTAACCACCAACCAAAGAATACACATGGAGGTTCCCATGGCTCCAGTCATGTGTGTAGCAAAGGATGGCCTTGTTGAACATCAGAGAGGCCCTAGGGCTCATGAAGGCTCATTGCCCCTGGGTAGGTAAATGTCAGGTCAGGGAAGCAGGAGTGGGTGGGTTAGTGAGCAGGTGGAGGGGGCATGGGATGGGGGTTTATGGAGGGAAAACAAGGAAAGGGGATTGCATTTGAAATGTAAATAAAGAAAATATCTAATAAGTGTAAAACACACACACACATACACACACACACAAAACTTCATATACAACAACTTTGCTGAAGTTGTTTATCAGGTTTAGGAGTTCTCTGGTGGAATTTTTGATGTCACTTAGTTATACTATCATATCATCTGCAAATAGCGATGTTTTAACTTTTTCCTGTCTAATTTGTATCCCTTTGACCTCCCTTTATTGGCTAATACTCTGTCTAGTACTTCAAGTACTATACTGAATAGTTAGGGAACTAGACAGCCTTGTCTAGTCCCTGATTTTAGTGAGATTTCGTCAAGTTTCTCTCCATTTAGTTCGATGGTTTGCCATATATTGCTTTTACTATGTTTAGGTATGTGCCTTGAATTCCTTGCCTTTCCAAGACATTTACCTTGGAGGGGTATTGAATTTTTTCAAATTCTTTCTCAGCATCTAATGAGATGATCATGTCTATTTTACTTTGAATATGTTTATATAATATGTTATGTTGATGGATTTCCATATATTGAACCAACTCTGCATTCCTGGGATGAAACCTACTTGAAGTGATCTATTGTAATGTCAATTTTGGATTAGTTTTTGTGAGATGCTCAGATGAGGCTATATTGTTTTCTGTTTGTCTGAAAGGTTCTATAGATATAATTTAGGTCCTTTTCATTCATGAGTTCTCTAAGTTTCATGATGTTCCTCTTTAGTTTTTGTTTTGGTGAAACTGGAGTTTTGAAGGCTATCCAGTTACTGTGAAAGGTTTGATGTGTGATTCAAGCTTTGGCAATGACTGTTTTGCTACTTTTGGTGCTTTGGCATCTGTGACATAGATGTTCTGATGTAATTGTGGTAGATTTTTGCTTTAATGAGAATGAAGTGTCTTTCCCCATTTCTTGTGATTGCTTTTAATTGATGGTCTAATTTATTAGACATTAGAATCCTTACTCCAGTTTCTTTCTTGTTCCATTTGCTTGGAAAATCTTTTTCCAACCCCTTACTCTCAGGTACTGTCTATGTTTTCTGCTGAGGTATATTTCTTGCAAGGTACATAGTGGTAAATTCTGTTTATGTTTCCATTCTGTTAGCCTGTGTTGTTGAATTCTTGAATTGAGTTCATTGATATTGAGAGGTATTAAAGACCTGGGATTGATCGTTGCTGTTATTTTGAGGGTGGTGGTATTTCTCTCTCTCTCTCTCTGTGTGTGTGTGTGTGTGTGTGTGTGTGTGTGTCTGTATGTTTCTCTTCTTTTGCATTTGTCATGAGATTATCAATTTCCTATGTTTTGTTGGAATTGTTCACCCTCCTTGTTTTGTAATACTCCTTTTACAACCTCTCTAGGGGTATATTCATAGAATGATCTTCTTCAAATTTGGTTTTTCATGAAGCATCTTGGCTTCTCCATTTGTGGTGCTTGAAAGTTTTGCTAAGTTTAGTAGTCTGGGATGCTATCTCTGGTTCTTTGGTTCTAAACGGCATCTGTCCAGTCCTTCCGACTCAAGGAGTCTCTGTTAAAAATCTGGTATACTTCTGATAGATCCATTTTTATGTGTTACTTAGAATTTCACCCTTGTAACTTTTAATATTCTTTCTTTGTTCTGCACCTTTAGTATTTTGATTATTATGTGGCAAGAGGATTTTCTTTCTGATACTATCTATTTGGTTTTCTGTAAGCTTCTAGATATTTGTGTTGCAAACACTTTTAGATTTGGCATTTTCTTTCTTTTTTTCTTTTTTTTTTATTTTCTAAGTTTTTTTTAATTTACATTCCAAATCATTTCCCCTTTCCCATTTCCTCCCTTCCCGAAAGTCCCATAAGCCCCCTTCCCACCCTCTTTTCTCCATTCAACTCCCTCTTGTTTCTCTGTCCTGGCATTCCCCTACATCCAGTCTTTCCAGGACCAGGGGTCTCTCCTTCCATCTTCTTAGAAATCTATTGATATGCGAATTGTGACTAGGGTATTCCGAGATTCTGGGTCAATATCCCCTTATCAGTGACTGCATACCATGTGTATTCTTTTGTGATTGGTTTACCTCACTAAGGATGATATTTTCAAGTCCTGACCATTTTCCCATTAATTTCATGAATTCATTGATTTTAATTGCAGATTTGGCATTTTCTTTGATGGATGTTTCAATGGCTTCTATTGTATCTTCAAAGTCTGAGATTCTCTTTTCCATCACTTGTGTTTACTTAGGGATGCTTCATTCTGTGGTTCTTCTTCTCTTTCCTGGCTTCTCCATCTCTAGGGTTGTCTCCATTTGTGTTTTCTTTATTGCTTCTTTAACTATTTTTAAGGTGTTGGATGGTATTTTTATTTCCTTCTACTGTTTCAATGTATTTTTCCAGTATTTCTTTACGGGGTTTATTCGTATCCTTTTTAAATGTCTCCAAGCATTTGATTGTGGTTTCCTGTATTTATGTAAGGTATTTATATTTCCTTTTCAAAGGCCTCTATCTTTTCTATAAGATGAGATTTAAATTCATAGTCTTGTCCTTCAGCTATGTTAGGATATCCAGAACTTGATGTAGTAGAGGAGCTAGGTTCTATAGGTATTGCAGTGTGTTGGCACTTCTTTTTCTTTTATTGGATATTTTCTTTATTTACATTTCAAATGTTATCCCCTTTCCAGGTCTACAGTCCAGAAACCCCCATTCCATCTCCCTCCAACCCCACCTCTATGAGGATGCCCCCACCCAACTACCCACCCCTGCCTTCCTGCCCAGCATTCCCCTCTACTGGGTCATCAAGCCACACAGGACTAAGGCCTGCTCCTTCCACTGGTGTCCAATAAAGCCATCCTTTGCCACATAAGCATCCAGAGCCATAGTTCCCTCTTTGTGTACTCTTTGGTTGGGGGGTCCATTCCCCGGGATCTCAGGGGGTTCTGTCCTGTTGATTCCCCCAGAGGACTGAAAACCCCCTCAGCCCCTTCAGTGCCTTCTCTTACTCCTCCATCAGGAACCCTGTGATCAGTCCAAAGATTGGCTTGAGCATCAGCCTCTGTATTTGTCAGGCTCCGGTAGAGTCTCTCAGGAAATAGCCATTTCAGCCTCCTAATAGCAAGCACTTCCTGGAATCTGCACCAGTGTCCCAGTTTGGCTAATGTATGATATTTCCAAGACTTTTAACATGAAAAGTACTGAATTTTGTCAAATGCTATCATAGCATCTAATGAGATGATGATATGTTTTTATTTTTTGAGTTTGTTTACATAGTGGATTACATTGATGGATGTCCTTATGCTGAACCATACCTGTATCCCTGGGTTGAAGCTTAATTGTTCATGTTGGATAATTGCTTTGGTATGTTGTTGGATTCAGATTGTGAAAGTTTTATTATTTTTCCATCAATATTCATAAGGAAAATTGGTCTGAAGTTCTCTTTCTTTCATGGGTCTTTTTGTAGTACAGGTGGCTTCATAGAACGTACTGGTCAACATGTAATGACTGCTTCTATTTCTTTAGGGGTTATGAGACTGTTATCAAGGTTTATTTGATCCTGATTTAATTTCAGAACCTGGCATTGGTCTATAAAAATGTCCATTTCATCCAGATTTTCCAGTGATTTCATATAACCTTTTGTAGTAGTATCTGATGATTTTTTTTAATTTTCTTGTTTTCTGTTATTATATTTCCCTTTTTATTTCTGATTCTGTTAATTTGGATACTGTCTCTGGACTCTCTGACTTGTTTGGCTAAGGGTTCATCTATCTTGTTGATTGTCTCAAAGAACCAGCTCCTTGTTTTGTTGATTCTTTGTATAGTTATTTTTGCTTCTTCTTGGTTGATTTCAGCCCTGAGTTTAATTATTTCCTGCTGTCTACTCCTCTTCAGTGTGTGTGTGTGTGTGTGTTTGATTTTTTTGTTCTATAGCTTTCAGGTATGCTGTCAAGCTGCAAAGTATATGCTCTTTCCAGTTTTTTTTGGAGGCACTCATGGCTATAAATTATACTCTTAACACTGCTTTCATTGTGTCTTATATGTTTGCATATATCGTACCATCATTTTCATTAAATTCTAAAATGTCTTCTATTTCTTTATTTACTTCTCCCTTGACCATGTTATCACTGAGTAGAGCATTGTTCAGCTTCCATATGAATGTGGGCTTTCCATTATTTTTGTTCTTATTGAAGACAAAATTTAGTCCTCTGTTATCTGATAGGATACATGGGGTTATTTCAATCTTCTTGTATCTGGTGGGGCCTGTTTTGTGACCATCTATATGGTCAATTTTGGAGAAGGTACCATAAGATGCTAAAAAGAATGTATATTCTTTTGTTTTAGGATGAAATGTTCCATAAGTATCTTTTAAATTCATTTGGTTCATAACTTCTGTTAGTATCACTGTGTCTCTGTTTAGTTTCTCCTTCCATGATCGGTCCATTGCTAGATGTGGCATTTTGAAGTCTCCCACTATTGTTGTGTGAGGTGAAATGTGTGCTTTGAGGTTTACTAAAGTTTCTTTTATAAATGTGGATTCCACTACATCTGGAGCATAGATGTTCAGAATTGAGAGTTCATCTTGGTAGATTTTATCTTTGTCAAGTATGAAGTGTCCATTCTTATCTTTCTTGATAACTTTTGGTAGAAAATCTACTTTATTTGATATTAGAATGGTTATTCCAGCTTGCTTCTTCGGACCATTTGCTTGGAAATTATTTTTTCAACCTTTTACTCTGAGGTAGTGTCTCTCTTTGCCACTGTGGTGCATTTCCTATATGCATCAAAATGCTGGGTCCTGCTTACATATCCAGACTGTTGGTCTATTTCGTTTTATTGGGTTATTGAGTCCATTGATATTAAGAGTTATTAAGAAACATTGATAGTTTCTTCCTGTTATTTTTGTTGTTAGAGGTAGAATTATATCTGTGTGGCTACCTTCTTTTGATTTTGTTGTAAGAAGATTACTATTTTGCTCTTTTTAGGGTGTAGTTTCCCGCATTGTGTTGGCTTTTTCCATCTATTTTTCTTTGTAGGGCTGGATTTCTGGGAAGATATGGTATAAATTCAGTTTGTCATGGAATATCTTGGTTTCTCCATCTATGTTAATTTAGAGCTTTGTTGGGTATAGTAGCATTCGAATAGCATTTGTGTTCTCAGGTTCTGTATGACATCTTCCCCACATCATTTGGCATTTATAGGCTCTGGTGAGAAGTCTGGTGTAATTCTGGCATATCTGCCTTTATATGTTACTTGACCTTTTTCCCTTACTGTTTTTGATAGTCTTTCTTTGCTTTGTGCATTTGGTGTTTTGATTATTATGTGATAGGAGGAATTTCTTTTATCATCTCATCAATTTGAAGTTCTGTAGGCTTCTTGTATGGTCATAGGTATATCTTTCTTTAGGTTAGTGAAGTTTTCTTCTATAATTTTGTTGAAGATATTTACTGGCGCTTTAATTTGGAAATCATCACTCTCTTCTATGCCTATAATCCTTAGCTTTGGCCTTCTCAGTGTGTTCAGGATTTTCTAATGTTTTAGGTTAGGACCTTTTCCATTTTGCATTTTCTTTGACTTTTGAGTTGATGTTTTCAGTAGTATCTTCTGCACCTGAGATTCTTCTATTTTTTGTATTCTGTTGGTGATGCTTGCTGTTGGTTGATGACTCCTGATCTCTTTTCTAGGTTTTCTATCTCCATGATTGTCTCCGTTTGTGATTTCTTTATTGTTTCTACTTCCATTTTTCGATCCAGGATGCTTTTGTTCAGTTCTTTTACATTTTTGGTTGTGTTTTCTTGTAATTCTTTAAGGGTTTTCTATGTTTTATCTTTAAGGGCTTCTACCTGTTTGCCTGTGTTCTCCTGTGTTTCTTTAAAGGAAATATTTATATCCTTCTTAAAGTCCTTTTCCATCATCATTAGAAGTGATTTTAAATCTGAATCTTTTTTTCTGTTCTGATAGGATATCCAGGTCTTGCTATGGTGGGATAACTGCGTTTTGATAATGCCAAGTAACCTTGGTTTCTGCTGCTTACCTTCCTACACTTGCCTCCTGCAAACTGGTTATCTCTAGTGCTACCTGCCCTTGCTCTCTCTGACTAGAGCCTGTCCCTCCTGTGATCCTGGATGTGTCAGAGCTTCTCAAGTCTAACCGTCTCTGTGATCCTATGATTCTGGGGTCCTTTAATCCTGATATCCTGGATGTGTCAGAGCTTGTGGGAGTCAAACTGCCTCTGGGATCCTGAAATCCTCTGTTCGTGGATATGTTAGAGTGCCAGGGCATCGAGCTTCCTCTTAGTGTTGTGGGAATGGATACAGATCTAGCACCCACACTTTGCTCAGGGCATCATCACAGACTGGACAGAACCCATGATACAGGGTGGGTGGGAGTTCTGCTTCTCTCTACCCCAGGAATCCCAGTTACTCCCTGTGTTGTGTCTGATGTTGTGACCTTCTCACCCATGATCCTGGGTGTGTTAGACTACATGGGAATTGAGCTTCCTCTGGGTATTGTGGGACTGGTTACATAACCAGCACCCAAGGTCTGCTCAGGGCACTGGCTCAGACTGGAAGTCAAATGATTGTTATTTTTAAAATCCCATTTTAATGATATACCAAAAAACTATATATTGTTAATATCTTAAACATTCCTTTTGATCATTCTGTTTTAATAATGTCTAATTACTTTCAAAATATTTTATCATACTATTTTCTGCAATCCTTTTGAAAGGTATCCAAGGCTGGTAGATTTTATCTGTTCTCCATGTAATGGAGGAACTCTTCTTTATTCACTCTTTCTGTTTACTTTATAGCCTAAAATGTATTATATTGTTTGCTTTCATGTTTATTGATTAAATTTTGTAAGATAGGTTAAATTTTTCAGATCATTTGAAAAAATTAGGAGAGAACATGCATACAAGCTCTTTCTCTTTTTTATTACATTTGTAAGAACTAAAAACTATTTGAAATATGTAAGTGCTCTTTGAATCCCATGACAAATGAATTAAAGTATCTAATATGCCTCCTTGTGAAATTATTATATGTGTATTCAATTACCTAGTGAACATCAAAATATAAATTGTAAGCTTGTAACTACTTGAGACCACAGAAAATGTTTTAAATTTAAATATTAAAATATCCAATGAAAGAAAAGAAAACTAATCACAATCATTATGGAATTAAAGCTGTTCACCCAGTAGTTAGTAAATACATAGATAGTATCAGCCTGGAAAGACCCCATGTCATTCTATATCATGATTCCTGTAAACTACCTTTCCGAAAAATGTCCCTGACACATTAAGATTCCAATTTGTCCAACACTGTTAAAATTTTCTGACCAATCTTTGAACATGTTTGCATTTTAAAGGTCATAATAATACCAATAATTTTCTGTATTTACTAGAATGCTTGAAAATTGATTGCATTAGATAACATTTTTTTTATTCTACGTAGATTCCTCAGTCTGTTTGCAGTGAGAGTTGTGGGCCTGGATTCAGGAAAGTCACCTTGGAGGGTCAAGCTGTCTGCTGCTACAATTGCACACCTTGTGCAGATAATGAGATTTCCAATGAGACAGATAAATTCAGGTTTTACAAATACTTCACAGCATTGCACAATACCGTGGGAAATATAACTGGTATGAATAGAGGTCAGAGATAAATGATTTCTTCCCTCCGTTTTGGAACTTTAAAGTCACAATTTAGTACCATCTCCTTGAAATAGTTAACCATAAACATGAAATATCATATTTGATTTAAAGATTTCATTCACTGTCAATGTTGATAGTGGCAGAAAAACATTTTCTCCTGGACTTAACAGTAATTTATTTTTGTGTGCTTTTTAGTAAAATTGAATAAAGTATTGAACGTCTATGTACTTCACACTTTATTTAAATCACTTCTGAGACACATGCAAGGTTCAGATCTGTAGTACCTTTATTGTGACTATTCAGATCTTATTTTAAAAGATAAGGAAGTAGTTTATTTCAGAGATGTGCTTTTCTATTGTGTGCCTTTAAATTCCTAAATTATGATAAATACATGAAGAAATAAAAAGAAATATTTTGATAAAAATAAAAGTTTTTTCTCATTTGTATTATTTTTTAATGATTTGGTACAACATATTTTGATGATATCCACACAGACCATTCCTCATACTTTCATTCCTTTATCCATAAAAACTCATATTTAGTTATTTATAATTTATATAACTAATAGAGTCTATGATGCTCATCTACACTTTGGTGTGTGTGTATGTCACTTGAATGTTGTCAACAAACAGTGTTAGCACTCTTTAAAATAAAACTGAATCCCCTCCCAATAGCTAGCAACTTCAAATAGTTCTTTTTCTGGGGCTATGTCTATATGACAACCAACACTTTCTATGTTAGAATTTTGTTTGGCTTAAATCTGAACACATCTAATGCATTATCTTAATGCTATAAATTTGTAAATATAACTGCCCTATATGTCCAGAAAACAGTGTTTTCTTGTAGTAATCTGAATATTTCAGTCCTTTTTTGGTCTAGTCTCTCTTAGATGATAAGAGTTCTATAAGAATTTTTATATTGTTACTTTACTCTTAAGAAAATATTATAAGGTGTGCCCTTTTAGGAGAGGTTTGTCAACCTTTACGGGGAAACTTTGAGGTGTTAAAGTCCAAGCTACATCTCATCTTTTACTTTGCTTCTGCTTCCTACCTTCAAATTAGGATGTAAGCCTCTAGGGAGTGAACATTTGTTCTGTTTCTGAGCACAGTAAATGTGTATAACATAAGCACCATAGTAGGGAGCTTGTGTTGTAATTAATGAATCACTTTCAAGAGTATTATGAATATTCATGTAGATTCTGTTATCATGAGTCCATAATTAATTACTAATCTCAATTTTCAATACTGTTGCTTTTTGAAATGAATATCTCTCACATGAATTAGAGTTACAGATATGAAGCACATGTACATATGCATATTATACACATATATGAGAGAGAATAATGTTACAGGCATTTCTTATTTAAAAAAGTTACAGGTGAATTTCTATTACTCTTTTCTTTAAATAAGGTTAGATCTACTGGCATGAAATCATGAAAATCAGAGTGAATTTCATAATCTTACACTATAATTATATAATGAATTGAAGGAGAAATATATTTTTAATTATAAGATAAATTTTAATGAATGAGAATTAATGAAGGTTTACTATTAAATTCAATGTGGTAAAAAGTAATAAATGATGGTAGTTCATAGAAGTCTGAACTTATACACTGTAGAAAATTGCTTGGATGATTATTGTGATATCTGTCAACCATATTCTCTTCTAACCCTACTTGGGAAAACGTTTTCATATCACAATATCTTGATTTAGTTATGTAAAATTTGATCCCATAAAAAACATATTTCTTATTTTTGAAAGATTCACTGTCACCTTTCTTAGTGACATGATTGCTAATGCATTATTTTAGATGAAAGTTTTCTATTAAATTTAATGTTGGCTATATTATAGGTGGGAAATTATTGTTGATTTCAAGCAAGTTGTTATAAACATGTGATGTATATTCAGAGTATTCTTTCTCACTCATTTTGGGATTTGTGAAATTTAGGAGTCTTTTAATGACAATTTTGGCATATGGTATGCTGGACTTAGAAACTCAAGAGTACACAAATATAGTCATATAAAAGACAGTGGCTAGGGACAGCCTTGTGTCTATGAAAGCATTAGAAAGAGAATGAACAGTTTGCTTTTTGATTTAAAATAGACTATCAGACATTTATAACTATATGACCTTATTTATATCCTAAAGTCATAGAACATATTTCCCATATAAAAAATTCTTTGGAGCAAGGGACCACTTTGTTATTTTCTTCTTTATAGAAGATTGTTCTTCTACTGCAATAGTGTTAACACACATTTTTCTTTTGCATGGACATTTTCTCTTATGTTTTGAGATTAAAAAAAACTACCTGTATTTATACCAACCCATGGAATATGTATGTTGAATCACAATCCCCTTCAAGGTGATATCTTTTGTCTTCCATATCACCAAGACTTCATACTGAGATTAAATTTAGAAAACTCCCATGCTTCTTAATATTACTTGGCTGATAACCAAACCTTTACCCACCATAAGTATTAGGAAAAGTTAATGGTCAAGCAATATCTAAAGCATTATGAAAGATAAATAATACACATGTATGTATTGAATCTCTACATCATTCCTACAGTTTGATTTGATTATACTAATAATATTATTTTGCTAAATTTGAAATATGTCATCTAACATGCCTGAATTTAGATATCTTGTATTTGAACCCAAAGTACTTATTCTACCCTATCATTCTATGTATGAAATCAATTTGGATAAATTTACTAAAAATCGTGTGCTGCTACATTTGTAGTTCACATATATCAAATTATATTTCAGTTTTATACTACATAGAAGATTGAATTGTTTTTATTTCATATACATACATACAAATATAAATATGTAGATATACCCATAAGTATATTATACATATGTATATGTATATTATCCACTATAATTATGAAGTCACATTTCCTTAATGTGTAGGATTATTTTTATATTTTCGATCTCTATTTAAGAGAAAGAATACTTGCAACTATAACTTCAATAAAGTACAGAACTCAATAGAAATATACTGAGTTCTAAGAGCTTAAATAGAACATAGAAGAATAGTTAATGGACAAAATCATGACATCTTCCACAAAAGAAAAAAGAATTATGTTCAATTTTTTTGTACATGGTTAAGTTGAATCTAGAGTTGCATTAATTTGGCAATTCATAAAATAGAATTTATTTTCTTCTTTCAAAATAATACACAGTATATCAAACTGAGCATTATATTAATGCTCCACAAGGTTTTTGGTTGCACCTTTTATCTATACTTTTGTCTTTCTTTAAAAAATCTCTTTACTCTAATTTGTTCTACCTGAATGCGCTTGAATGACCTGCACTATAAAATTGTCTACATTCTTGTCACAATATTAAAGAACATTAGTTTCTACTCTCATATAAAAAATCAAAAGAGCTCCTCTGGTAATGATATGAGTTCATGTCAATTTCACTCATGTGATGATAATCAGTCAGACCCAATCATGAACCCTTCGTGAGCATGCTGTCACAGCAATGAATTCATACAGCTGTCATGATGTAGCTGAATATCATTGTTTCTTTAAAGGCCTCTCATTCCTTTGACTCTTATGAAGTTTCCACACTCTCTTCTTCTCTTCTTTTAATGTCCTCCATTTTATGGTGCAGAATATTTTTAAGTTTACAGTGAAAAGAAAACTTTGATACATGTATGTATGTATGTATGTATGTATGCATGCCTGTTTATTGCAAAGTAGGTTTAGCAGTATATCCAATAATACATAATAAAAGTCATTCACTCATGAAGAAAAAATTCAACTGTTCTTCTATGTAATTAACACATTTTTTTAATATTATACTACTCAAAGAATTGCTAAACCCTTCAAATTTGTTGCTCATAGAAAGTTGAAAAATAAGCTAGTATTATCTTGAAATTAGAGAGATACTAATTTGATATTATTAATGAAATAAAAGTCAAAGTACGGTGGTAATTACAAGTTTTAAGAAACACTCGTATATATTGATAATGTGACACATAAAAATAAGCATACAAATATTTTATAATTAACATAAAATTTACCAAATTCTAATAGAGTATAATGAAACTTTTTTCTAAAATGTTCTTACTCTTCACTAATTCTCTATTTAAAAATAGATGATTGACACCAAATGTTATGCATAGATTTCCCTGGGAGCATTTTGAGCATTTAAGAATTTCATAACATTTATTCAATACATTCCAGTAGAGATTTAAAAAATTTGAAAATACAAAGAATTTTTAGGAGATAAGTAAATTTAGGAATCATATATGAAAACAGCATTATCTGAAAACTATCACAAATAAATACATTCTTCTTTCTTCTTTCTATATAGATTTCAGATGTCAAATTCATAATTTATAAAGGTAATTTATGAGGTGATATAAGGGCCCAGGTAGATTTATGCTATGTATCTTAGTATTCTACTTACTTTCAAGAAAGGTACACTAATATATGTGTGTGTATGTGTGAGTATATATATACATATATATACATACATATATACATACATATGTATATATACATATGTTGGGGTATATGTATGTATATATATGTATATATTATGTATATTATATATATGTGTATATTGTGCATATATATAGGCATAATATATATACATATATATATTATATGTATATGTATATATTGACAGCACCAAATAAACTCAGTTGTAGTAAAGTATAAAAGTAGAGATAAATGGTGCATTATGTTTGTAGTGAAAACTGATACATATGACGGAGTGTGGTAGTTGAGAGAGATTAGATAAAACCCTTTAATATTCCAGCACAAGATATTAAAAAAAATCAAGGAAAAAATAGTCAGTCTAAATACAGAATTATTCACAAGAGTTGGCATAATATTTTTTTCCATGAGAAAACAAGGGCTGGTGACTTCTGTGTCTGTCCCCAGTAAGCATGAAGTTAGTAATGTCTCAGTAAGGACTCATGGTTACCTTCTTTTCTGACCAGATATAGATCATTGTGTGAAGTGTCCAGAAAGTCATTATGCAAATACAGAGAAAAACCACTGCCTCCAGAAAGCTCAAAGCTTTCTGGCCTATGATGACCCCTTGGGAATGGCTCTCAGCAGCATAGCCCTGTTATTGTCTACAGTTACAGCAATTGTTATTGGTGTATTTGTAAAACACAGACACACTCCCATAGTCAAGGCCAATAATCGAGCTCTCAGTTACACTTTGCTCATCACACTCACCTTCTGTTTCCTCTGCTCTTTGAACTTCATTGGCCAGCCCAACACAGCCACTTGCATTCTGCAGCAGACAACATTTGGCGTTGCATTCACTGTGGCTCTTGCCACTGTGTTGGCCAAAGCAATTACGGTGGTCATTGCTTTCAAGGCCACTTTTCCAGGGCGAATCGTGAGGTGGCTAATGATATCAAGGGCTCCCAATTACATCATTCCTATCTGCATACTGATTCAACTTGTTCTTTGTGGAATATGGATGGCAACTTCTCCTCCATTTATTGACCAAGATTTCCAGGCTGAACATGGACACATCTTAATTTTTTGCAACAAGGGATCATCTGTTGCCTTCTACTGTGTTCTGGGATACCTCTGCTCCTTGGCACTTGGGGGTTACACCATGGCCTTCTTATCTAGAAATCTGCCTGATACATTCAATGAATCTAAATTTCTGTCATTCAGCTTGCTGGTGTTCTTTTGCGTCTGGATCACCTTCCTCCCTGTCTACCACAGCACGAAGGGGAAAATTATGTTGGCTATGGAAGTCTTCTCTATCTTGGCTTCCAGCACAGCACTCCTTAGCTTCATATTTGCCCCTAAGTGCTACATCATCTTGTTGAGACCAGAAAAAACTCCTTTCATCATATTAGGAACAAAACACATTCTAAAAGAAATAAATTTCAGAAACCATAAATCATAAACAAATTTAGCTTTTATAATAACATCTTAATACAAGATTTGATTTCATGACCTATATCATCCTAAACATTTATAACAGATTTATCATGTGGTATTGATTTTATCAGAATTTGTGTCTTTATTCAGTTGTATTAAAGTGGTTCTAGTATTGCACCAGGTGTTTTCTTATGTTTGAAAATTATAATATACTTTTTGCATGATTACTATTTAAGTATAAACGCAGGTTCTCTGGAATCTTCTTTGTAGAACAAGACATTTAGAAATTACATACATCTCCTCTGTGGTGTCTCAATTGTTCTGAATTTCAAAATTGGTGGAACCACACCAGTATCATTTTAGCATCCTTTTTTGTTGTGAACATTTTATTTTCATGTTACTAGTTTAGTTTGCTTATTAGCTTGAGAAATACTCATTCCTTTTCCTGAGTTAGTAACATATTTTTTATTTCAAAAGTCCATTCTAATATAATTTCTTCATGTCCTTTAATAAAACAAATTAAAATTTAATTGTTTTACAAGCCCATTGCAATGTTATTATATATTCAATTATCAGTACACCAGCTTTTAAACGAATAACATGATATTTTTGAAACTTTTAAGACAGTTACTGACATTATTTTGCTTCATTTTTATGTTTTTATATAGAAAAAGTTCTGATAATGTGCTGAAAAATAACCTAGTATGTACAATGATATTCAACTGGATTTACTACTCATAGTCAAATGTCAGTCAACTCAAAAAATTATTTTACAGTGAAGTATACAGCCACTATACATAGTATGACAGAATATATCTCATGTCTTCCTGTTTGAAGCCTAGTTAACTCAACTTACTTTAGTTCTTTCTACATACATCTTTCATTTTCTCTGTTCTAATTCAACACTTTTCCAAAAATTGATATACTTTCCTCAATTAAAACACTAAATTTGTTACAACATTCAATTTTATTAGTACCCATTTTCCTGCTATCATTATTGTGTAAAATGCTGTACAGTTACTACACTGAAATTCTTTCCCTTCCCATTACATCCTAGGATATAGGCTTTCAAAAATGGGATTGGTAACTACAACTGAATATAAAATCAGATCAACAAGATTGAAATCATGTCTCAAAAATCCATCCATGATGTCCAAGTGCTAGAGAAACAATCAGTCATGGAGGAAATTGTAGAGCCTCCATTTTCCTAAAATATTGTAATCCCTAAACATTCTTAATAAATGTGTTTATACTCACACACAATTTTTCCTTCTACATATCAAGGAACAATTGTTTTCTTTTTTTCAAAAGACTTGTGATTCAAGAAAGTCATCACAATCAAATGCGGAATTGTGAAGCTCAGTCTAAACTAATAGAACTACAACATACACCCACAAATAAGGGTCATGTTTCATTGATGAAGAGGGGACAGAAAGTTTTTGAACCCAAAGAATCAGGTAAATTCTAGACTAGTTGTATCTCTGGAACATAAGCAGCAATGCATAAAGATATTTAAAGTTTCACCAGCATGACTGGGTAAAAATGAACTGAACAGAATTACAGCCAGCTATGAAATTCTGAGAAAGTAGTAAACAGAGGTCTTCAGAAAATAGCACATTAATTGGTTACCCAATGCAAACTTGTCAGTTCTAAATACAGATACAAAGATGAAATTATGAAGACCGAAGAGGGTATACATATATATGCAGATACACATAAATATACATATATGTATATGCATATATCTATATCCTTGCCTTCACCTATACCTATATTGTTATATACTAATCAACATATATATAATATATTACATAACATGTAATATACTACATACATATATAATATATGTATCATATTTATATATGTGTGATATTATACATGAGAAATTCATGTAGCATTTCTATATAACAATTACTAATGAAAAACAGTGCTGAACTTGAAAGAGAGCTAGAAATGTATATGACAAAGTTTGAAAAGAGAAAAAGCAGAAGTGATAGAAATGTATTATGTTTTCATTAATCAATGCTAAAAGTTAAATCATAGCTAAGAAGACTGAATGAATAAATAATCCAAAACAGTAAATCAAAAGAAGAAAAAAATTTCTATCCCTAATAACAAGTAACTGAAATTATTTACTGAACTTGTTTCATTAATAATTGTCAATATTCCTGCTCCCAAATAACTTAATAATTAAATACATAGACTGAAGGCAAGAATAGAAAATGAGATCTACCTTTCTTCTGTATCTATATATAACTCATCACAACCAGGTATAAGCATCGCTTCATTACAAATAGAATTTCAAATTAAGAGATCAAAGAAGCAAACACTTGTGGCTTCAAATCAGAACAAATCAAAAGGGAAAGGATAGGGCATATCATATTCATCAAAGAAACAATTTCCTAAGTGAACATTACAGTTCTTAACATTTATTCAGTGTACAAATAGCAACAATTTTCTAGTTTCCATAACGGTAAACATTTGAAATTCTTAGGACAATAATCTTTATAACAAATTTTACCTAAATTAAACCCATTTCGAATAATTTTCTGTGTCTATCAGCAGAGTGCATTAACACTTCAAGAGTTTTCCAGTTCTTGTTAGATTCTGGTAAAATGTCAGAACTTACACATCTGTAGAAAAATGTTAGAGAATCTGAGGATCATGTTTACTTTGTCTGTTTTTCTCTTTTTCTCTTCCCTTTCTCCCACCCTAGCCCTCTCTCTGCCTTCTTCAATTCTCTGTTTCTGTCTATTTCTCTGTCTGACTCTGTTCCCTGACTCTTTCTCTCCATGCTCTCTCTGTCTCTGTCTCTGTCTCTGTCTCTGTCTCTGTCTGTCTCTCTCTCTCTCTCTCTCTCTCTGACTCTCTCTCTCATTTGTAATTCTTTGGAAGATGCATATTCTGCAAGTGAGTAAGCATCTCATGGAGTTCTAGCAGGTCTATAAGTATTGAAATGAAAGTAGTTAGCTAAATGGGATGAGTTGAAGAGGGATTGAAACCAATTACTTTCTCATTGGTAGTTTAAGTATTGGTTTTTAACATCATGTGCCCTGGATAAGGTACACAGGTTTGTTATGTATGGTGGGCAGTCAGACTTCTTTGCCTCTGTCTCTGTCATGATACCAAGAAATCAAATCTCTTCCAAACACATTATGTAGAGAGAATCTCTAATGTACTGTGTAGAAGTGATAACTGTCAATCAAAAAACTGATGGCCACTTAATTGAAGCAGGAAATTGAAGTTAGAGAGAGACTTGAATTCAAGGAGTTACAGGTGAGAGATTCACTCCAAACTCTGAGGAAGTTGGATACATATAGCTGAGGAGAGTTGACCAACTACGTGACAGACACTGACTAGAATAAATGTTTGATTCTAGTTAGGAGGTAGCCAGTGCATGAGAATAAGGTTGTGGCCTAGGTATTTATTCAAAAATAATTAAGTCCTAAAGTCATTATTCAGAAACTGTGGCATGAGCGGAAAAGCACAAGGTTACACAGCCCAAGAAGACAGAAAGGGAACATCCGTAGAGTAACATAGAGGCCACTAGCATATATGTCCAATACAGGACTATATTGAACCAAAATGCTTACACTTGATTCAGGCAAGATGCTTCCAAGACAATTTACCAAAGGGCATCTCTAAGCAATGTCTGCTATTTATCATTGAGAATGGACTGTATCCAACTGTGACAGATACAGAGTTGACTTATTGCTGCTTTTAAGTTGTGTCATATATTGGTAAAGAAAAATTAAATGTGGCACAACTGCACAATCTAGCTGCTAAAATTTCAATCAATTCTGGGGTAATAACAAAGCAGTGTGTGTTTGTGTGTTTGTGTGTGTGTGTGTGTGTGTGTGTGTGTGTGCCATTGTTTTAGTAGTGTAGGCATTATCCCACAAGCTGCAATACAGAGATCAGAAGGGACTAGCTAATTACATATCCTAAATTGAAATTTTGGACAATAGAATGTCTCTTAGATGGTCCTAAAGTGACTAGCTCACTGAACAGTTCTGACCGAAATGAGACACATCAAGATAAAATCAACTGAATGATCCAGGCTTTTCATAGGACATATACTTCCATCCCCTCAGCATTGTGCTCATGACATCCATTTCCTGCTGTATACACCATTCTCCAATCTTTTTACCTTCCTACAAATTGAAAGATTACTTTGAGCTGACCTGATACCTAATGAAAAATCTATGTTTTGTTTATAATTTAGCTGCCACATAGTTGGTCACCAATGCAGCCTGGTATTTGAAGCACAAGGAGACACTTAGCAAATTTCTGTAAAATAAACAGGACTCCAACCATGACCTTTCATAAGGAAAACACATTTTGGTCCAAAGCAAAGTCTGGTCCTAAGATTATCTAAATAGGTATCTGCACCTAGAGCTGCTACTACATTTTCACCTAGAAAGTACAGATGCTCTCTACAAAGGGAGCATATTGCATTTTTGAAGGCACTTTGAATTACATCCCAGGAGATGTCAGCTGGTACTGCATGTTATTAAGATAGGAGTTGAATCCACTTCATTGAGCAATGCCTGGTAGAGAAAGGGGTATGTAGCACCTTCTAAGAGCTGAGGTAGAATCCTCAAGCAACACTTTGATTCCCACACTTGGCTGGTTAGACATAAAAAAAAAAACATAGTACCAGGAAGACTGATGGGCACATACTGCTTTTCCTTATCTCTAGAATGTTCTAAGTAATGAGTACATAAGCTGTTGTTGTCACTATTCTGTTGTTATGGAGAGACACCATAACCAAGACAATTCTTTTTTTTTTGGTCTTTTGAGACAGGGTTTCTCTATGTAGCCCTGGCTGTCCTGGAACTCACTCTGTAGACCAGGTTGGCCTTGAACTCAGAAATCTGCCTGCCTCTGCCTCCCAAGTGCTGGGATTAAAGGTGTCTGCCACCACTGCCCGGCTCCAAGACAACTCTTATCAAAATAAGTTCTGCTTATTGTTTCAGAGATATGTCTTTAGCCGCATGCTGGGGAGCATGGAAGTAGACAGGGAGGCTTGGCTTAGAGCTACATCCTAATCCACTTGGAGCAGGCAGAGTGAAACACTAGCCTGACAATGAACTTTTAAGAATCCAAAGCCCAACCCTCAATGACACACATCTTTTGAAAAGAAGATGCATTCTAATATTTCTGATCCCTTCAAAGGATCCAGTCCCTTGCTTATATGGAAATATTTTATAGAAACCACGATAAAGATTATGTTAGTTTTGTTGGATGTAATTTACCATTAGTTATTATTAGCATCTATATCTAGCCACTGTCAATCATGGGTTTGTTCACTTCAGTATTAATTATTATTAACAACCCTCAAGTAGTGCTGGCAAGGATGTAGAGAAAGAGGAACAGTCCTCAACTGCTGGTGGGAGTGCAAGCTGGTACAACCACTCTGGAAATCAGTTTGGCGGTTCCTCAGAAAATTGGACATAGTACTATCTGAGGATCCAGAAATACAACTCCTGGGCATATACCCAGAAGATGCTTCAACATGTAATAAGGAAACATACCCCACTATGTTCATTGAAGCCATATTTATAATATCCAGAAGCTGGAAAGAACCCAGATGTCCCCCAACAGAAGAATGGATACAGAAAATGTGGTACATTTACAAAATGGAATACTACTCAGCTTTTAAAAACAATGAATTCATGAAATTCTTAGGCAAATGGATGGAACTAGAAAATATCATCCTGAATGAGGTAACCCAATCACAAAAGAACATATATGGTATGCACTCACTGATAAGTGAATATTAGCCCAGAAGCTCAGAATACCGAAGATACGATACACAAATCAAATGAAGTTCAAGAATAAGGAAAACCAAAGTATGGATACTTTGGTTCTTCTTAGAAGGGGGAACAAAACATCCATGGGAGAAGATACAGGTACAAAGTATGGAGCAGAGACTGAAGCAAAGACCAACCAGAGAGTACTCCCCCTGGAGATCCATCCCATATGCAGTCAACAAACCCAGATACTATTGCGGTGCCAACAAGTGCTTGCTGACAGGAGCCTGATATAGCTGTCTTCCGAGAAGCTCTGCCAGTATCTGACAAATACTGAGGTGAATGCTCTCAACCAACCATTGGACTGAGCACAAGGTTTCCTATGGAGGAGCTAGAGAAAAGACTGAAGGAGCTGAAGGAGCTGAAGGAGCTTGCAGTCCCATAAGAGGAAAAACAATATGAACCAACCAGTACCCCCCAGAGCTCCCAAGGAGTTAACCATCAACCAAAGAGTACTCATGAAGGACCCATGGCTCCAGCTGCATATGTAGCAGAGGATGGGCTTGTTGGACATCAAAGGTAGAAGAGGCCCTTGTTCCTGAGAAGGCTCGATGCCCCAGTATAGGGGAATACCAGTACAGGGAAGCAGGAGTGGGTGGATTGGTGAGAAGGTGGAGGGGGGAGGAGATAGGGTGTTTTCAGAGAGGAAACTAGGAAAGGGGATAACATTAGAAATGTAACTAAAGAAAGGAGAGAGAGAGAGAGAGAGAGAGAGAGAGAGAGAGAGAGAAAACAACGCTCAAGTCAGTTATTTGACTTTGCTTATATTACCATGAATATATATTTATATTTTTGATGTCATTAGATGAGAGTGGCTACAAAGGAGTTTAAGAGGCAGCAGATGTTAAAGACATTTTAGTGGAGTTAGAGGCAGAGAACTGATATAAATTATAGTCTACTGAGTGCAGAAGACCAGATGGGTAGATAAGATATTGAACAATCCTTATTGAACAATTTGAAAAGGGAGACAAAGGGTCATGTGACCAGCAAAGTCAAAGGACTGGTCCTCAGTGGGTGGATTAATATATAAATAATAATATATATGTATATTATATATATATAAATTATATATATATATTTGAGTAGAAATTTGAGAATTCTGTGTTAACTAGTTAAGACTATGTTGTAATGATGAACCACTGACATATATGTAAAGGACTGATAAGTCCATTTCCCATGTGAAATTTTAGTTTTTACCTATGATATCTAAATTTTGGTGTTGCACACTTCATTGGTATATGATGTTTTTCTCAAGGTGATATAGGCATGCACTTTGTGCTACTAATATACTTTGATAAATTTTTTGGTGGTTCCTTATTACTTGTAGGATTTTCAATCATTCCATTATGTCTGTGGTCTCTCTCAAAACATTTTGTTTTGTTTTGTTTTGTTTTATTCTCACTTCATTTCTCTTCTTTTTCCATGAATAAGGTCTGTTATTTGATACTAACACACATGTTTTACTGTGGAGGACAGGACCCCTGTTCAAGAGCTTTGTGTGCAGATTCAGGGAAAGCCTGGACCCACGAAATTCTCACGTTCTTGAAAATTACTGGGAAAAAGTGCCCTATTTACACTTATACCAAGTGAAATTAGTCCCCCTTCACTCTTTGTTTCAAATATCACAAATGGTGGAAATTTCAACTGTAGAAATTTGAAAAGTGACATTTGAATGTTCTAAACATTCAAGTATTCTAAGATACTGTAGAGGAGTCTACTTGTCTCTGAACATTCTAAAGCTTTTCTAGTTGAAAGTTCAAATTCTACAAAAATCCTCCCCAAAGTAAATAGTCATGTCTTTTAGAGCAATACATTATTATTGTTATCAATTACTGTCTTATTTTTAAGTCTTAGACATGTGATAAAACTAATGATATAAAGTTGGTTGGGAATGATATAATTCATTTCAGCCAACAACTCTCAGGTTACCCTCCATTATTGCGTGAAATCAGAGTAAAAACTCAATCAGGTGAGGAACCTGGAGGCATGAGCTGATTCAGACAAAAAAGAGTATGGCTGCTTATTGGCTTGCATTCATGGTTTGCTCACCCTTCTTTAATAAAGCATTCCAGATCAAGAGATTAAGGGTCACACCAACCACAGTGATCTTGTTCATTCACATAAATTATCAATCAAAAAAGTGTACTACAGACTTAATCCCCATGTAACCAGCTGGGGTACATATTTCAATTGAGGTTCCCATTTTAAAAATTTCTTCATCAAGTACCAAATTGATATCAATCTGTCTAGTACAGCATGCACTCCTAAAAGAAAAGGGTGCTTACTTTTCTAGTTTGTTAGGTGGGTACTCTGAAGATAAATGTGGAAACATTTCTTATTTTGAAGATAATTTTTTTTTGGTTTTTTCGAGACAGGGTTTCTCTATGTAGCCCTGGTTGTCCTGGAACTCACTCTGTAGACCAGGCTGGCCTCAAACTCAGAAATCCACCTGCCTCTGCCTCCCAAGTGCTGGGATTAAAGGCATGCACCACCACCGCACAGCGAAGATAATTTTAATAATGTGAAAAACAATTCTCTGAAATAAACATTGAAGAAGATTTTGGGGGAGTGTGTGGAAAGGTGATGATACACTATTTCCATTTAGGAATGAGTTTCGCTAGAAAAAAGCAGGTCAAGACCATGAGATTTTTTCATCAGGACTGAAAGTGTGTATCATTAAAAGCATGGGTCCCTTATTTAAAAGCCAATAGCAGTGGAATATGACAGACATAGGACTACTTCCTTAAAAAAAACAAGAAAGAAGATTTATTAAGGAAGAGAGCACAGAACAACAGGTAAAAATAAAAGTGCCACTGTGGACAGGGTGATGTAATACAGTAGAGAAGACCAGAGCAGAGCTATGAGAAACCTCCCAAAGGACAAAACCTTCTGAATTTTACATTTTTAATGGCTAGTGGGGAAAAAAATTAGTAGTTAAGTTTTTACTTCAGGATTTGAACTTTTATAGGGACCATGGAGGGGCAAAATTAAAAGTAGCAAGGCTATGTCACATATTACTTTTTTTCGTACAGGGAGAGCTATGAGAGGTGATATAGTGATAATTTCAAGATTGTATGAAATGGCATCTTACAAAGACAGGTGCTTCTTTTGGGTATATGCCCAGTAGTGGTATAGCTGGGTCCTCAGGTAGTAAGTACTATGTCCACATGCTCGAGTATGTCTATAGCCACCTTATTTATAATAGCCAGAAGGTGGAAAGAGCTCAGATGACCTTCAATAGAGGAATGGATATAGAAAATGTGATACGCTTACACAATGGAGTACTACTCAGCTATTAAAAGATAACTTCATGAAATTCTTAGGCAAATAGATGGAACTAGCAAATATCCTGAGTGAGGTCACAAAAGAACACACATGGTATGCACTCAGTGGTTATTGACCCAGAAAGTTCGGAATATCCAAGATACAAGTCACAGATCATATTAAACCCCAAAAGAAGGAAGACCAAAATGTGGATGCTTTAATCCTTCTTAGAAGGGGGAACAAAATACTCCTGGAGGTAGAGGGTTGGAGGGACTTGGGCGGAATAGAGGAGGGGTGGAGAAAGAGGGCAGGATCAGGTATGGGAGGAGACAGGGATGATATACAGAGGTTCAGGAGTTTGTATAGCAATGGGAGATGAGGAACCAGGGGTAGCCACCAGCAAATCCCAGATACCAAGAAAGAAAGAGTCTCCCAGGACCCAATAGGGTCCTGAAAATACCCAAAAAGGGGAGAGAGAACCGGTAGAGACCATATCCAAAGGCTAGGCAAGGCCCCCAGTTGGGGCGTGGAGTAACCCACTCAACTCCAAATTCTAAACCCAGATTGGCTCCTATCTGAAAGAAACAGGAGGACAAAGTGTGAAGCAGAGCCAGAAAGAAAGGCCATCCGGTGATCCATCCCATAAACAGACCCCAAACCCAGATACTATTGCGGATGCCAAGAACTGCTTGCTGACAGGAGCCTATTATAGCTGTCTCCCGAGAGGCTTTACCAGAGCCTGACCAATGGAGGTGTAGATGATTGCAGCCAACTATTGGATTTAGCACAGAGTCCCCAATGGAGGACTTAGAGAAAGGACTGAAGGAGCTGAAGGGGTTTGCAACCCCATAGGAATAACAACACTATCAACCAACCAGATTCACCTGAGCTCCCAGAGACTAAACCACCAACCAAAGAGTACACATGGAGGGACCAATGGTTCCAGCAGCATATGTAGCAGAGAAGTCATTGTCTGGCATCAGTAAGAGAAGTCCTTCATCCTGTGGAGGCGCGATTCCCCAGTGTGGGGAAATGCTAGGGGCAGCGAGGTAGGAGTGGGTGGGTGAGAAGGGAAGCTTCTTCATAGAAACATGGGCCGGGGGGAGAGGGGGTTTCAGAGGAGAAACTGGGAAAGGGGCTAACATTTGAAATGTAACTACAATTAAAAAATTAAATTAAAAAATAAAAATAAAGACGTGCTTTAAAAGATAAAGCTCATCCTATTATATTTCAGATGTGAAGAAGATTAAGTATACTGTATTGAAGGTTCATTAGCAATTTTGAGAATCTCTGACAAATTTTATAGTCTTCATAGGTTGCTTCATAATGAAATGTGAATGTTTGCCCTAGAGATAGCATTGTTTAAAAATATATCTTTATAACTCAGTAACTGGCGCATAAGGAAGTAAGTCTAAAAATGACTTAATTTATTCCTCTTGTGAAGAGGAGGAAATTGTGCAGTGTTGTACAGTATCATCTTAATAGTTGCGGCAGAAACCCATATCCACAGTCAATCGTAGATGCATATTCACTAATTTATTTTCTTTCACTTTTATTGTTTAATTAACTAATCAATTAAATAATTACATCCCAAATGTTGGCCCCTGCTGGTCCCAACTCACAGGGTTTTTCCTCCCAGCCCCTCTCCCCTTCAACTCTGAGAGTTGCAGTACCCTCCTAGTATCCCCCTACCCTGATGTATCAAGTCTGTGCAGGATTAGGAACAGCCTCTTTCACTGAGTCTAGAGGTGGCCAACCTCTGCTACAGATTCGTCAAAAATCTCTGAACAGTCTACATATATTCTTTGGATGGTGATTCCATCTCTGGGAGCTCTGTGGGGCCCAGGATAATTGACACCTTTGATCATCCTGTGGGGTTGTCATGTCCTTGAGCATATTCAATTCTTCCCCTCTTCAAAGGGATCACTAAACATCTTCCAATGTTTGTCTGTGGGTATGTGCATTAGTCTCAATGTGCTGTTGGGTAGAGCCTCTCAAAGGGCTGCTATGCTAGTCTCTTGTCTGAAAGCACAGCACAGCATCATTAACAGTGTGAGGGATTCATGTTTGCCCATGGGATAGATCTCAAAATGGTCTGGTTACTGGTCAAACATTCCTTCAATCTTCATCCCTGCATTTCCCTGCAAAGCTGCAATTTTGTCCTATTGACAGTGTCCCTCTCCGCCGTGTCCTTCTTGCTGCCTCTTGCTGCTGCTACAGCTGCCTTGGAGCCACCAACTACATCAGGGCATCCAATATCAACTTTCAAAATGACAGTGATTTAATCTTGTATTTTAAATGAGTTGAGGAGGTACAATGCCTAAGTAAGAGTATCAAAATAATCTTAAATTTTGTATAAATATGCAAAAGTTTATACCAACAAACCCGTAAAAGTTCTATCAATATACTATTTTCTGTATCAATTTAACAAATTATTAACCTCAATTCTATATGAAAATATAAATATCTCTAACAATGTAACATTATGGCTATAAAATGCTTTTGCTTAAGTGTAGATTTAATAATCCATCCCTATTTGTCTAATTTCTTACAATATTACTATATTCCTTTTTTTTTCTTTCCTTCCCTTTACCTAAGAATAGAGAAGGGAAAAGAGAAAAAAAAAATCAATGAATCTAAGCTTCCTACTTTGCTTTTTCCTAAGACAATAATTATTTGTAAGCTATCCTTTAAAATGATAACATATCTATAATTTATAAAATAACCAAAAACATCTACTCCAACTTAAGGGATTGGACAACAGTCACTTTATAATTGCCTCCTCATGACTATGGGCAAAGAATCCCAGTTTGGGGCCAAAAACACGCTGGAAAATTTGTTAAGTCTAAATAAAGCTAGCTGGAATCATTTATTGTACAGTCTTTATGTTTTGAAAAAGTTTAGGACTTAACTGAAGTCTTGAGTAAAACAGTTTGAAAGACTGAAAGAACTGAGGTCATCTGGGAATAGCAAATCTTTCTAAATCTGTTCTCTAGAAACAGCATCAGTTTAAACATCTGGCAAGGTGATGGGTCAGCAGGTTATTCCACCATTCCCAAGAGTTAATCTTTTCAGGCTTCACTCTTGATGTTTCATTCTGTAATATACAAATCATACAACCAATATGTAGTTTTAAAAATATATTTTATGGAATTTGTAAGGTGCACAGATCAGTTAAGAAAGAAATTTTGTTTTTTTGTTTGAGCAGGCGAAAGACAATTGTTTTCTTAATGAGTTGTGATTATTAACTAAATTGTAATATAATTTTTTATTTGTGCTGTATGAAAGTATCACATGAAGAATTTTGCAGTCTCTATAGCCAACAAGTTTCATTAGCTATATGCTGCTGAAATTCTGACTAGAGACATTGTTATGCATCCAGTTATCTCATCCAATTTCAGGGTTGTTCTCATGTAGAGGGATAAGCAAATTATGTTACTGGTCTTGCTTGGTCTTCTTGATTTTTTTTTTCTTGTCTGCAGCAAAGCCCTTCAAGAGCTCTTCCTCTTTCAAATCTGATCCTTATTATTTTGGAAGTAGTTCACAGACATTTTTTTCTTTCCTCTTAACACAAATACAAAGCCTCTCTCACAAGTAGCAGCCCAGTCCTTAAAAGTATAGACAGATTGAATCTAGCAGCCTCTTTTTTATTTAATTCTCTACTTTGACCTCTTTCATAGAAAATTTGTAATACCATTATAACCATCACACTTATAACCAACTTTAGTTTGAAAGTTAAAATAATTTAAAACAATTAAAAATATCATTATTTATTATGATAGGGTTTCTCTGTATAGCCAAAGCTGACCTGGATTTGTTTACAGATTAGGATTTCCTCAGACCCACAAGAAATCTAAGTGTCCTTGTCTTTGTCTCCTAAGCATTGAGATCAAAGTCCTGGATTTATTCATTCATCCATGTATCTTTAAACATTCATATCAACTTCCATTGATTTCTCCCTTCTGTCCTTAAAAACATGCATAATACTTTCCATTCAATTCTCACTTTTTTTGGAGATTAATATCTCTGTGTATAAATATACTTAAATCCACTTTCTCTTTATAAAAATTAGGTTAATATCATTTTCCATGTTTAACTTTCTTTAAATCCCCTTCTATTCACTACATAAGCCTGTTCTCAAGCCAATGTAGTTGTGTCATGTGCTAGGCTAAGCATTCCCGCTATTTCTGTGGAGCACATGTTGAAAGAAACCAGTTGCTTTTAGATAGCATTGACATCTTAATATATTTTATTCTCATTAACTTTTGGATTGTGGGAGGCATGTAGCCTTGCCTTCTTCTCTCTGAGCAGAGGGATATTGCCTGCTTCATTGCACAGCAGGGGCTTTTCACATTTGCAGGATAAAGCTGCATGTCCAAGGCAGTCTAGAGCAGCATTTAGGAAGACCCCAGGTTGAAGTCTGAGCATTCTTCTTGTGTTTGGCTTCTTTTAGGGAAGGCAGATGTCTTAGTTTACATTATAAACCCCAGAATTGTGAGCACTAAATTAGCAAGTATTTTGCCTTAATTCCCAAACCCTGTGACTTGGGGAAAAGAAACCAATTCTCCCTGCTTCTTAATCTTAAAGGGACAGCCTATGTTTTCTGTTTGGGAATCTGAAATTATTTTTTTCTAAAGTGAGTTTTTGCTAGATATTAAGGGGCTAATATGTTGTATAAGTATTTAATCCCAATCCCTGGTGTCTACCCTGCATTTGACCATTTAATCACCTGATAAAATCACACAACTATTATGATTTACAATAACCTTAAAACCCACCTCTGGCTCTTCTGCCGACATATAAGCTGTCAAAAACGGTTATTTACAAATCAGAAATAAATTGAGGGCAAGGATGTATATTGTCACTTAGGTCTACATGCAGACTCTCTTTTCTCTTGGGCAACCACATCTTTGGTGGCCACACTTAGCATTACAATGCACAGCAAAAGAGAAAACCTCAACTGTAAGTAGGTTGAAAAAACTGGGGGATATAGTAATATTCCAGCAATAATAATAAGAAAAAGGGATATATTATTAAATCTAATCTTTAACCAAAAAAAAAAAAACAAAACAAAAAACAAAAACATTTTATAGCTGTAACCTTTCCTTTGTAGATATATTTGTAATTTTTTGTAAAGTTGATGTTATATTTTATTATATTGTGTGGGACTGTAAAAGGTAACCTGGTTCCCAGTTGAGCTAAGTCTAGAAACTCCAGAGAACCTGAAGTGATGGTAGACATTTCACCTTTTCCAGGCACCAGGCCCCTGTCACTAGCCACAGCCCCCCACCCCATAGAGCTGTGGCCATCAGTCATGTAAAGGCAATGTCCCAAACCCCTCCAGTTGTAGAAGACTTGATCTGTGGTCTCTAGACAGATCTCCATTTTAATGAGGTATCTAATGGCTTGAAATCCTTGGCCAATAAACCTTCCTTCCCAGATTTCCCTCCCTGTAAAATGCATTTAATTGCAGGCCTACCATGAGAAGGGGGGCATGATTTTTCTAATCTATTTTCTGCCATGACAATAAATGCCTTAAAACCATGGACTGTCTCTTTTCATTGGGATTCACCATGAGGAGTCACGGAGAAGGCCTTTGCCTATAGAGTTGCCATCTAATCTCCCATAGAAGGTCTCTCTGTGGTCCTAGCCATGACTACCTCCAAGCTCAAACCCAAGCCCAAGGATTTGCCCCCAATGAACCAGCAGGAGCTTTCCCCCATTCCCCCGACCCAGCCCCTGGCCAGATGCAGCCCATGGGTCCCCACTCGGTTCTCAGCTCTTCTGCCACTTCCAGCAGCACCTGGGTGTCCAAGAGCCTGAGAAACAGACAGCCCCAGCCTCATCACAGGCCATGAGAAACCCAGAGTCAGCTATAGCTGTCTGTACTCAGACTATTCTTCCCCTGTTGGGGGCCGACAGGCCAACTGCCGGCTACATAGACAGGCTGCCTCTCCCCTCGAGTGAAACTCCTGACCTTCCTGACGGAACATCAAGACCAAGATAAAAATCTGTGACCTTCGCGGGAAAAACCGCAGAATGTCCCAGGCACCCGGCCCAGGGCTTGGCCCATAGCTCACTTCCCCATAGTTCCCCTTCCCAACTTCCTCATCCCCACTGCTTAAAACGTGCTGCCTGTGTGACAATAAACGAGGCCTTGACAAATGGAATCTTGCTTGGTCTCGTTCTTCTCTCCCCCCCATGACCCTCAGGTAGCGCCTCTTCGGGACCCTGAATAACTAGACCTGCTGGACGGGTCAAGTGGCGCCTGAACAGGGACCCGAAGCATGGCCAACTACTGGACGACGGAGGAACCCCGGGAAAAGGAATCGAGGACCTTTCACGCCACATTACTCATGCATCGCTGGAAAGGGAGGTGAGTTTGGCCAAATAATTGTCGTCCAATTGTCATGGGGAAACAATTGTCTAAGGAAGCTTGTTTTATAGGAGAAATCAAGCGTTTGCTTAGGGAGAGAGGAATAAGAGTTAAGAAAAAAGATTTAATTAAGTTCTTTTGTTTTGTTGATGAAAAATGTCATTAGTTGGTATTAAGTGGCCCTGATATAAACCCACTTACATGGAAAAAGGTTGGTAAAGATATTAATAAGCTTTTAAAAGCTGGTGACCCGAATGCGAGACCTCACGTCCCGTATACAAGAAACTCAAACTTAAACATATCAAAGAATTACACTCAGCTGTTAAAAATTATGGTTTAACTGCACCCTTTACTTTGTCCGTTTTAGAAGGACTCTCGGGGTCTGTATATTTGACCCCTAGTGAATGGACTAAGGTGGTGCAGTCTGTCCTCACCAGAGGGCAATATTTAACTTGGAAATCTGAATTCATAGATAGGGCCGAGAGTCTGGCCGCTAGGAACAGAAAAAACCCTCTAGGCAGGACCGCCTCTTGGACGGCAGGCGGACAAGTTGTGTGGGAAGGGCCCATTTGCCTCCGAGGAAAAACAATTAGGATTGTCCCCTGGCGTACTCGCTCAAACAGCGCAGGCTGCCTTATCTGCCTGGAGAGCGGTTTCTGCTACAGGAACCCTCACCATCCCTTTAACTAAAATAGTCCAGGGGGCCCACGAACCCTACGCCCATTTTTTGGGGAGGTTACAGGAAGCAGCAGAAAGAATCCTAGGTCAAAGTGAAAGTGAGGGGCTCCTCGTTAAGCAGCTTGCTCTTGAAAACGCTAACTCCGCGTGCAGAGCCACGTTAAGAGGCAAGACCAAAGATCTTGATATTACGGGAATGGTTAAACTTTGCAATGATGTTGACTCATCCTCACATCAAGTATCCAAGTCTATCAGTTTAGCTATCGGGGCTGTGTTCCAAAAAACTGGAGATTCTGGCCACCCTAGAGGCAAAACATGCTTTAGATGTGGGCAGCCTGGTCATTTTGCTAGAGAATGTAGCGCTCCTAACCCCAGCCAGCCATCCAATCCTGTCATTGGCCAAGGGACCCCTAAGCCTACTGCTCCGAGGGTTTGTCCTCGCTGTGGGAAAGGCCGTCATTGGGCCAAGGAATGTCGGTCTAGAACTGATGCTAATGGGCAAGCCCTCCCTGCCCAGGGAAGCGGCCAAGGGGCCCCGCACCAGAGCCCCTACCCACAGATGACCACATACCCCCAAGTACAGCACCAAGCTCCTGCGGCACCAGCTTATCTAGGGCAACAGCAGGGAGCACAAGACTGGACCTGTGTGACTCCTCCCACACAATTTTGAACCCCCAAGATGGTGTTTAGGTTCTCTCCACAGGGGTTTTTGGACCCCTGCCATCTGGCACATTTTTTCTCATTATAGGGCATGGCTCAGCTACCATGCAGGGTCTCAGTGTCCACCCGTCGCTTGTGGACGCAGACTGTACTGGAGAGATAAAAGTTTTATGGCAGAAAAGGGCCCGGTCACCATTCTCCCTGGTCAGAGAGTAGCCCAGGCGCTCCCTCTCCTGCTTGATTCCTCTGGAGCTCACATGGGAGGGCTCAGAGGAGATAGCCAACCTGGTTCCTCTGATGTCTACTGTGTCCAGCAACTCTCTAAGGAGCGCCCCTCCTTGTGCCTTACGTTGGACGGGCGAAAGTTTGATGGCGTTATAGATACGGGAGCTGACACCATAGTTCTTAGCTTGAGCTCCTGGCCTTCTGCCTGGCCTCTCCAGCCCTCGATGACTCATTTAAAAGGCATTGGCCAGTCTAAAAATACCTTACAAAGTTCAAAGTTGTTGACATGGAAAGATTCAGAGGGGAATTCGGGCACTGTGCAGACTTTTATTGTTGAGGGCCTCCCCGTCAATCTTTGGGGGAGAGACATTCTCTCTCAAATGGGGATGATGATGTGTAGCACCAATGCGGTGGTTGCTCACCAGTTCGCTCAGGGAGCTAGTGCGAATTGGGGTACCCCGATACCTTTGTCCCTCAAAAAGCGAGCCTGAGCTTTTGGATTCTAACTGGTCCTCCGGGTGCTCCACTGAAGGCAGGCGAAAACACTTAAGGTTCCTTCCCTGGGAACTTTATGTCTGCCCATGAGGTCATCGCGACTGCTCCATTGCCCGAGCATAGGAATGTTGGGTCTGTTATTCACCCTCCCTGCCCTTTTACGAAGGGATTGCAAGCTTTGGAGAATTATTACCCACTAATGATGCCTCGCTTCTGCGATGGGGTCCTCCAGAGAAGCAAGGACTCATCCTTGGCCAAATTTCTGGCCTAGGCATGTGCCTTCTGGGACCTGATATACTGCCCCCCAAGACCCTGATTGAGGTTTGCAATCAAATTATTGTAATTAATGCTTCCTTTCAATACGTTGTTGTTTCTAATGATTCCTATCTTGCTTGCTCCTCGGGATTGACCACTTTTATAGTTTCAGCTGCCTTTTTAGAGAATAGAGAATATTGTGTGTTTGTCAAGCTCCTCCCTCGATTGACCATTCATGATTCTGATGAGCTCCTTAATTTTTGGGAAAGGGGAACTCATTTGTCCAGACAAAAGAGAGAACCTATAACAGCAGTCACCCTGGCTATACTCCTTGGTTTGGGAGCCACAGGGGCCAGAACAGGAATTGCCTCCTTGGTCACTTCCACTCAGCAGTATGCGCAGCTCAGCTCAGTGGTTGATAGAGGCCTACAAGAGCTACAGTTAGGACTAAAGAATCTTAAAGATTCTGTTATATCCCTCTCTGAGGTAGTGTTACAAAACAGAAGAGGTTTAGATTTGCTCTTTTTACAACAAGGTGGGTTATGTACTGCCCTTAAAGAAGAATGCTGCTTTGATGCAGACAAGACAGGGTTGGTTGAAGATAGCCTAAAAAAGGTCAGGGAAAGTCGAGAAAACTGCAAGAAAGAAAGAGAAAAAAGAATCATGGTATCAAAACTGGTTCTCTACATCCCCTTGGCTCTCTACTCTGTTACCTAGTCTTTTGGGATCTTTGGTGGGCCTTCTCATGCTCATTTCTTTTGGGCTGTGGGCCTTCCAAAAATTAACTCTTTTTGTCAAGTCACAGGTGGATGCTGCTTTCACCAACAAGCCGGTTTCAGTGCATTACCATCATCTAGAGGTCAGAGATAATGACCTGGGTGCCTACGAGGAGCCCTTGGGCACCCCCTCTGCTGGCCTCGATTTCTCGATCCTGGCCACAGATTACCGAAACCCTTGGTATAAAAAGCTATGGAGATGTCCATGACGGGAGTATCATGATGCCACATGCCAGATGCACACCTGAGAGCCTGGCTAGCTCAGTCGGTAGAGCATGATCCCAGGGCTGTAGAGTAACTCCATGACGGGAGTAGCGTGAGGCCATTGCCCAGGGAGCAAACTCCTATTGGAGGTTCTGGGCATGGAGGCACCTCACGTAGCCTAAGACAGAGGCTCTACCCCTCTCTTCTAGGTGCTGGCTGTGGGTGCACATAATGTAGCCTAAGACAGACTCTCCATCAATTATACAAAGAAGGGGGACATGTTGGGGGCCGACAGGCCAACTGCCAGCTACATAGACAGGCCGCCTCTCCCCTCGAGTGAAACTCCTGACCTTCCTGACGGAACATCAAGACCAAGATAAAAATCTGTGACCTTCGCGGGAAAAACCGCAGAATGTCCCAGGCACCCGGCCCAGGGCATGGCCCATAGCTCACTTCTCCTTAGCTCTCCCTCCCAACTTCCTCATTCATGGCTTGGCCCATAGGTCACTTCCCCATAGTTCCCCTTCCCAACTTCCTCATCGCACTGCTTAAAACGTGCTGCCTGTGTGACAATAAATGAGGCCTTGACAAATGGAATCTTGCTTGGTCTCGTTCTTCTCTCCCCCCCATGACCCTCAGGTAGCGCCTCTTCGGGACCCTGAATAACTAGACCTGCTGGACGGGTCATTCCCCAACCCCAAAGCAGTGTCCTGGGTCTTCCCTATAGGCCAATACCCATCCAGCACTGGTGTGGGGTAAGCATGGCCATCTTTCCAAGCCCTGCCTCTCTGAGTGGCTGATCCGTGTGGAGGAAAGGATGTGGACATGGGACCCATAACCCTACATAATTGGTACAGAATTTTGTATATTGTTACAGAAATAAGGTTATTTATGATAAATTGTAGAGGCAATCATATATTGATACAAGTTTAAGGTTATTTTCACACACATGACATATACATGTTTTCAATATTTACTTGAGGTACTTAAATAATTCTGGAATGTAACAATCTAATATTTCTGAAAACTGATTGTATGGGGTAAAAAAGAAATAAAACTTGAGTGTCAAATAGTCAAACTTAAGGTCATATTAGACACAAACACAGTTAATTATCGTCTGTTGTTTTTCAAGGTAATTCAGATAGTAAATAGCTAAGAATAAACTATTCTTGGCAATTCATATATACTATAAATAAATAATTGTTGCGGGTTGTCCTGATGCTGTATGTATTCTGATGTCCATTCTGCTTTCTTAAAAGACGTTGTCTCGAGGAGCAGCACATCATGTACTCAGATGATAGCATGTGAATCTTCTCCCCATTTTAACTTGTCAATAAAAACTAGAGTCTGTAATTGAGCAGCAGAAGAAAAGATGGGACTGGCAGAGAGTGGGGACATGGGATAGGGGCTCTAACTGGGAAGGGGGATAACATTTGAAATTTAAATAAATAACATAACCAATTAAAAAAGAGAGTGGGGAAAGGTAAAGAAGACAAAAAGAGGAAAGGGGAAGGATAGCAGTAGAAAGCCATGATGAGGCAGATCCACATGGCCAGGAGAAATTGCAAGTAGAAAGGGATAAGTTAGTATAGTGTTAGATCTGGCAATTCTAGGAATATAGCTTAGAAATATAGTAACTGGATTATGTGTTTGTTATCTGGGCTTATTGGGACTGGAAACTCCAGCAAAAAATTGGTACACCTTGCTTGGCTTAGAAAGCAATTAATCTGAAATACTAGTTCACCCTCCCCCCTCAATATAAACAATTAGAGCTGTGCTATAAAGATGCAGCAGGTTGGAAATTAAACACTGAATGGGTCTAAGGAGTCTACAGAAATGTAACTGAGAAGCTCTCTCTCCAAGTCTCAAGTAAACTGTGGCAACCAGAGGCAGTTCCGGAGCTGGGACCCAGGCAGCACCAGTGCCACAATGTATTTGGGTTTCTCTGATCCTAATGAAGGAAAAAGGCCCCTGAGGCACAACTACCCAAGAAGTGGCCTTCAAAGCTTAGGATCAACAGGTGAAAAAGAAACCACCACCACCACCACCACCACCACCAACAACAACAACACACCACCAAAACCAAAAAAAAAAAGCACAGCTAAATTTCCTAAGCTTTTTCACAGGCACAGCAGGCTCATCCTCCTAGGAGAGACCCTTCCCATGCTCACTTCCCCATATTACCCACATCTAAACAGGACACAGAACAGTCAGACCTGCTCCTATGACTACTTGCACTGTAGGTTACCTGAGATCATCGAACATGCTGCCTACTACAACCAAAACAAAGACAGAGACAACTCAGAAATACAGATGCCTTGGGTCTTCCTAAACCTCCCCTTTCAAACAGTATTGGAGGGGACTGCAGTATCCCGAATCGTGCACCAGAGGAAGACAAAGGTACAACAAAATCTAGATCAGGTAGGTACGAATTATAAATTATCCATATGTGTGGGGTGTGTGTGTGTGTGTGTGTGTGTGTGTGTGTGTGTGTGTGTGAGAGAGAGAGAGAGAGAGAGAAACTAAATACCTTTTGGGATTTATGGGATGGTATTTTGAACAGCTTGACAGGTGTCGATTTAAAGGAAATTGACACCTTACGAGTTAACATTATCACAACATTGAGTATCTTGGTTTACTATGTCTCCTCAAAAGACAGGGTCCTAGACAAAAAATTACGTGCCTTAGAAAAGTGATTAGAGGATTTTAGAGGTCATGATAATCGACAGAGAGAGATAAATGAAGGTTGGAGATAAGAGCTGGAAAAGATGAAACAATAATAGATGCAGAATTTCAAGATAAAGCAAAACCAAAATAAAACAAAACAAAAAACCCAAACAACAACAACAAAAACAACAAGAACAAAAAACAAGAGAGATAAAATTAAGACTTTGCAAAACAGTATAGAGGAAACACTGGAACTAAAGTTACAGGAAGTTATAGCAACAGAGAGAGGAAAATGAAAGTTGAAAACAGGAACTGCAAAAATGTTAGAACAAAAAGGGCAGAATTTCATAGATCAGAATGAACAGCAATCAAAGATAAAATTTGTGAACAGAGTCTAGAGGATGATTCACTATAGTTATCAAATCATAAAAAGGTAGATGCTTCAATATCCGAATTACAACATAAAAAGAAATTAAAATGATCAAAGCAGGGCCTATAACAGAATAATCAACAGAGAAGGAAATTTCAGACTTGGTAACATGGGCTAGAGGAAATGCTAGAACTAAAGGCACAGAATTGTATAGGTCATGATAAGCGACAGAAAGAGAAAAATGAAGGTTGGAGACAGAAGCTGGAGAAAGCATTAAAACAAAAATGTTACACCTCATAGGGCAGCAGAGAGAAAATAAAGAGGATTGGAAGCAAGGCTTAGAGGAGATTCTTCTAAAGTTAATCAAAATAAAATAGACAGCAGAATATCAGAATTGCAACATAAAGAAAAATTAAAATGTGAAAAGCAGAACCCTGAACGGAGGATAAAGGAACTTATGGAATAGGATGAATAACAAAATGTGAGATGTGAAGCATCGACAAAGACTTTAAGAGACATAAAATTTTAATTAGAGAAAATACTCAGGTAGAGATAGAAGACAAAATTAGAGAAAGCCAACCAAATGTAGTTAGATAACAAAAGAAAATAAATTTTAGTGTATGAAGATCAGTAGATGTTAATCATCCACAGAACTAGCAAAAATGGCAAACTGTAGATAAGTTAGAACTAAAAAAAAAAATAAGAAAAACTGTCACTAATTTTGGAGTGCACTCACCATTTGTAAAACAAATTCTGACTTCTGGAACTAATAACACTAGAATAATTGCCCAAGACTGGAAGGATATGGCAAGTGTAATATTAGAACTTGGGTCATAACCAAAGAGGTAAAAGAATTCAACAAGACCATTCAGGACCTAAAACATGGGAAAAGAAACAACAAAGAAATCACAAAGAGAGACAACCCTGAAGATAGAAAACCTAGGGAAGAGACCAGGAGTTATAGATGCAAACATAACCAATAAAATACAAGAAAGAGAAAAGAGAATCTCAGGTGCTGAAAATACCATAGAAAACATTGACACAACAGTCAAAGAAAATGCAAAAAGCAAGAATCTCCTAACCCAAAACATCCAAGAAATCCAGGACACAATGAGAAGACTAAACCTAAGGATAATGGGTATAAAAGAGAGCAAAGATGCACAACTTTAAGGGCAGAAAATATCTTTAACAAAATTATGTAAGAATACTTTCCCAACCTAAAGACAGATAAACGCATGAACATTCAAGAAGCCCAAATTGACTGGGCAGGAAAAGAAATTCCTCCACTCATGTAATAATTAAAACACCAAATGTACAAAACAAAGAAAGAATATTAAAAGCATTAAAGGAAAATGGTCAAGTAACATATAAAGGCATACATATCAGAATTATACCAGACTTCTTACCAGAGACTATGAAAGCTACAAGATCCTGGGCAGATGTCATACAGACTCTAATAGAACACAAATGTCAGCCCAGGCTACTATACCAAGCAAAAGTCTCAATTAACAATGATGGAGAAACCAAGACATTCCATGACAAAACCAAATTTACACAGCATCTTCCCAGAAATCCAGCCTTAGAATGTATAATAGAAAATGCCAACACAAGGAGGGAAACTACACCCTAGAAAAGGCAAGAAAGTAATCTTTATTCAACAAACCCAAAAGAAGATAGTCACACAGATATAATTCCACTCTAACAACAAAAATAACAGGAAGCAAAAATCACTGTTCCTTATTATCTCCTAACATCAATGGACTCAGTTCACCAATAAAAATATATAGACTAACAGACTGGATATGTAAACAGGACCCAGCATTTTGCTGCATACAGGAAACGCATCTCAGTGTCAAAGACACACACTACCTAAGAGTAAAAAGCTGGAAAAAAAATTTTCCAAGCAATTGGTCCCAAGAAAAAAGCTGGATTAGCCATTCTAAAATAGAATAAAAATGACTTTTAACCAAAAGTTACCAAAAAGATAAGGACACTTCATACTCATTAAAGGAAAAATCTACCAAGAAGATCTCTCAATTATGAACATCAATGCTCCAAATGCAGGGGCAACCACATTTATTAAAGAAACTTTAATAAAGCTCAAAGCAAATATTATACCTCACACAATAATAGTGGGAGCATTCAACACCCTACTTTCAGGAATGGACAGGCAGATCGTGGAAACAGAAGGTAAAAAGAGATGCAGTGAAACTATCAGAAGTCGTGAACCAAAGGATTTAACAGATATCTGTAGAACATTTCACCCTAAAACAAAAGAATATAACTTCTTCTCAGCACCTCATGGTACCTTCTCCAAAATGGACGATATAATCTGTCACAAAACTGGCTTGGCAGATACAAGAAGATTGAAATAATCTCATGAATTCTATCAGATCACTATGGACTAAGGCTAGTCTTCAATAACAACAAAATCATTAGAAAGCCCACATAAACATGGAAGCTGAACGTGCTCTACTCAATAAGAGCTTAATCAAGGAAGAAATAAAAAATAAAATTAAAAATGTTTTAGAATTTAAGAACAATGAAGGCACAACATAACAAAATTTATGGGACACATGACATCAGTGCTAAGAGGAAAACGCAAAACTCTGAGTGCCTCCAGAAAGCAATTAGGGAGAGCATGCATTAGTAGCTTAACAGCACACCTGAAAGCTCTAGAACAAAAACAAGCAAATACACCCAAGAGAAGTAGATGGCAGGAAGTAGTCAAACTCAGGGCTGAAATCAACCAAGTAGAAACAAAAAGAAGTATACAGAACTATATCAGAATGGCTAAGATCCAAAACTGAGGAGACAGCAGGTGCTGGCGAGGATGTGGAGAAAGAGGAACACTCTTCCACTGCTGGTGGGATTGCAAGCTTGTACAACCAATCTGGAAATCAGTCTGATGGTTCCTCAGAAAATCGGGCATGATACTACCAGAGGACCCTGTCATACCACTCCTCGGCATATACCCAGAGGATTCCCCAGCATGTAATAAGGGCACATGCTCCACTATGTTCATAGCAGCCCTATTTATAATAGCCATAAGCTGGAAAGAACCCAGATGACCCTCAACGGAGGAATGGATACAGAAAATATGGTATATTTACACAATGGAATACTACTCTGCAATTAAAAACAATGAATTCACGAAATTCCTAGGCAAATGGTTGGAACTAGTAAATAACTTCCTGAGTGAGGTAACCCAATCACAAAAGAACACACATGGTATGCACTCACTGAGAAGTGGATATTAGCCCAGAAGGTCAGAATACCCAAGACATAATTCACATATCAAATGATGCCCAAGATGAAGGTAGAACAAATTATAGATACTCTGGTCCTTCTTAGAAGAGGGAACAAAATACCCACAGAGGGAGATATAGAGACAATGTATGGAGTAGAGACTGAGAGAAACACTATCTAGAGACTACCCCACGTAGTGATCCATCCCATATACAGTTAAAAAACCCAGACACTATTATTGATGCCCACATGTACTCTGCTTGTGCATGACAAATACAAAGGGGGACACTCTCAACCAGCCATTGAACTGAGCACAGAGTCCCCAATGGGGGAGTTATAGAAAAGACCCCAGGAGCTGAAGGGGTTTGCAGTGCCATAGGAGGAACAACGATATGAGCCACCCAGTACTCCCAGAGCACCCAGGGACAAAATCATCAACCAGATAGTACACATGGTGTTACCCATGGCTCCAGATGCATAGGCAGCAGAGGATGCTCTGGTTGGACATCAAAGGGAGGAGAGGCCCCTGACCCTGGAAAGGGTTGATGCAGCAGTGTAGGGGAAAACAAGGACAGGGAAGTGGGAGAGTGTTGATGGAGAACAGGGGGAGAGGAGATGGCTTATGTGACTTTCGAGGTGGGGGGACCAGGAAAGAGGAAATCATTTGAAATGTAAACAGAGAATATATCTAATAAAAAAAAGCACTATATAAAGAATCAACAAAAGCAAGAGCTGGTTCTTTGAGAAAATCAAAAATGATAGATAAACCCTTAGCCAGAATAACCAGAGGGCACAGAGACAGTATTCAAATTCACCAAATCAGAAAACAAAAGGGAGACATAACAACAAAAACCAAGGAAATTAAAAAAAAAAGTCATCAGAAGAAGGAAATAAAGGAAGATCTCAGAGGATGAAAAGGTCTTCCATGATTACAGATTGACAGGATTAATATAGTAAAAATGGTCACCTTGCTGAAAGTAATCTACAGGTTCAATGCAATTCCCATCAAGATTCCAACTCAATTCTTTATAGAGATAGAAAGAGCAACTTGAAATTTCATTTGGTATAACAAAAAACCTCAGGGTAATAAAAACTGTTCTCAACAATACAAGAAATTTTGGGGGAATCACCATCCCTGACCTCAAGCTGTATTATAGAGCAAGTGATAAAAACTGTATGGTATAGGTACAGAGACTGGCAGGCAAATCAACACAATAGAAATGAACACCCACAAACAAACCCACACACCTATGGTCACTTGATCATTGACAAAGGAGCTAAAACCATCTGGTGGAAAAAAGACAGCAATTTCAACATATAGTACTGATTCAACTGGCAGTCAATATGTAGAATGCAAATCGATCTATTTTTATCTTCTTGTACAAAGCTCAAGTCCAAGTGGATTAAGGGCCTCCATATAAAACCAGATGAACTGAAACTAATAGAAGAGAAAGTTGGGAAAAGCCGCGAACACATGGGCAAGGGGGGAAATTTCTTGAACTGAACATCAATGACTTATGCTCTATGATCAAAAATAGACAAATGGGGCCTCATAAAATGGAAAAACTTCTGTAAGGCAAAGGACACTGTCAATAGGACAAAACTGCAACCAAGAGATTGGGAAAAGATCTTTACCAATCGTCCATCCAATAGAGGGCTAATATCAAATATATACAAAGAACTCAAGAAGTTAGACTCCAGAGAATTAAATAACCCTCTTTAAAAATGTGGTCCAGAGCTAGACAAAGAATTCTCAACTGAGGAATATTTAATGGCCTAGAGGCACCTAAAGAAATGTGCAAAACTCTTAGTCATCAGGAAAATGCAAATCAAAACAACCCTGAGATTCCACAGGAGTCAGAATGGCTAAGAACAAAATCTCAGGTGAGAACAGATGCTGGCAAGGATGTGGAGAAAGAGGATCACTCCCTCATTGTTGCTGGAATTCCAAGCTGATACACCACTCTGGAAATCAGTTTGGTGGTTCTTCAGAAAATTTGGCATAATATTACCTAAGAGCCCAGCTATACTTCTCCTGGGCATATACCCAGAAGATGCTCCAACATATAACAAGGACACATGCTCCACTATGTTCATAGCAGCCATATTTATAATAGCCAGAAAGAACCCAGATGTCCTTCAACATATTAATGGATACAGAAAATGTGGTACATTTACACAATTGACTACTTCTCAGCTATTAAAAACAATGACTTCATGAAATTCTTAGGCAAATGGACGGAATAGAAAGTATCATCCTGAGTTTTAATCACAGAAGGACACACATGGTATGCACTCACTGACAAGTGGATATTAGCCCCAAAGCTCAGAATACCCAAGATACAATTCACAGACTACATGAAGCTCAAGAAGAAAGAAAACCAAAGTGTGGATGCTTCAGTTCTTCTTAGAAGGGTGGAACAAAATATTCAAGGGAGGAGATAAGGAGACAAAGTCTGGATCAGAGACTTAAGGAAAGGCCATCCTGAGACTGCCCCAGGTGGGGATCCTTTCCATATACAATCATCAATCCCAGACACTACTGAAAATGGCAAGAAGTGCTTGCTGTAAGGAGTCTGATATAGCTGTTTCCTAAGAGGCTCTGCCAGTGTCTGACATATACAGAGGTGGATGCTCTCAGCCAACCAGTTCACTGAGCACAGGGTCCACAATGAAGGAGATAGAGAAAGATTCAAGGAGCTGAAGGGGTTTGCAGCCCCATAGGAGGAACAACAGCGTGAACCAACCTGTACCCCCAGAGGTGCCAGGGACTAAACCATCAATCAAGGAGTATACGTGGAGAGACCCATAGCTCCAACCACATATGTAGCAGAGGATGGCCTTGTGGGGCATCATTGAGAGGAAAGATCCTTTGTCCTATGAAGGCTAGATGCTCCAGTGTAGGGGAATGAGTGTGCAGGGGTTGGCAGTGGGTGATTGGTTGGAGAAACACTCTCATGGTAGCATGGGAGGGGTAATAGGATAGGGGTTTTCCTGGTGGGAGGAGAACTGGGAAAGTGTTCATTTGAAATGTAAATCAAAAAAAAAATATCCAATAAGAAAAAAACTAAAAAAATTGACAAAATGTCTTAAATATCTTATATCAGTAAGGATTTCTATATTTTGATCGAAATTTTAATGTTATAAAGAACTTATTCAGATTAGCAAAAATTAATTCATGATGTATGTCTAACTTCTTATGCATTTGCTAATTGCTGAAAACCAAACTGCAAAATATTTTATATAAGTAGCATCATATGTTTGGTTGTCCCTAAAGAAAATCCATTTTTTAATGTCAGGAATGTAAACATAAGCCCCATTCTATATGGGGCTTGAGGAAGATTCTTATTTTGGGGGGGTGGAATTAAAAATGTGCCTCTTCTATTGACATATGACTCATACCTTTTAACTTGTAGAGGTCACTTTTGGGCTTTAGGACTTTTCCTGGCTTTCCTGGGAAACAGCCTTGTCAGTTTAGAATGAACTTTTTCCTTTTTACTCATTGAATGGCTATTTTTGTATAAATAAGAGTATGGCCTTTGATATAAAGTGCTAATAGCTGTATCTGTGGTAGGGCAAGTCAAAGGATGGACTAAATGCAGCAATACTGAAAGAAAGATGACATAGAATGATGAGAGAACAGGAAAAGTGCCCAGAGTTAGAGTAGGGAGAGCCACGTGTCAGGCACAAGGTCATAAGAGAGTCAGGTCTAGAAGATTAGCTGTGAGAGTGCCCCATCAAAAATGCAACAGCTTTACATTATACAGATTGCCCTGTGTCTTTACTACTAAACCCCAAATGGGCCTTACACAGGATAATACATTAATTTTGAGTGGTTATACCTACACTGGTTTGTTTTCTACCCTTTCATTTACCCTAAGTTGGTCTCTTCTGATGTAACCTGTGGGAAACACCCAAAGTTGTTTTCATATGAAAGCTTTCTAGCTTCACATTTTTAGCCAAATAATCTCAAGAGGAGTTCATCCCTGATCTCTTGCTATTTGTAGTACTGACTGAAGTCATAATGCCTTTGGCTAGGAAAGAATATGAACAAACATTTTCCAGGTTGTTTTTTACCTGAATACAAGACCTCAGCTGCAGAGGTGAGAGAAAAAATAGTTTCACAATACCAAATATTGTCTAGGAAGCAACAAGAAAACCTTGGACTTATTAGTGTGACAGCCTCATTCATCAATGAAGTTTAAACTTACATGGTCACAAAAATATGACCTGATCATATATATCTATTGGATAGGTTTTGATCTGCATCAAGCAAACCCAGGTAGTAAAAGGATGTTCTCTTGGATTTTTATCCAGTTGCTCTTGCAGATTCCTATTTTTTTCTGTACCTTTATAAGCTTTAATATCAGTAAATGCTATTACATAATTGCTGAAGATTTTCACCATAAAGGTGATGTGGTTATTGGTGCATTTTTCCCTATTCATACTTACTACACCACGAATAAAATTCCACATTCGTATCTACCATACTATTATGTGGACAATTACCTACAGTAAGTAAACTAATTCATTATTTGAGTTCAGAATTATGATAATTTAGTGGGTATACTCATTAAACTTATTTAATCTTTGGGGGTTTTATTGTGACAATTTTTCTATTTCTATTAGAGGTTCTAAAATGTTCTCCTCAATTTAATTTTCTTTTTGGTTTCTTTCTTTGCTCAAATGTGAAATGAATTAGTAACTTTGACTTTTTTCATTCTTGTTTCCTCATTTGATTGAAGATTGTAACCACTAATTTGACATTTGTGTTATTTTACAATATCTGAATAGCTTCCAGTGTTATGAGTTTCTGGAAATATGATTTAATCTAAACCTTACCTTGTTGTTCATAGCATTTCTGAACTCCTGATTTGTGCTTGTGATATTAGATGATGTCCTTGAATACAATAAGTTGTCATTGTTATTATAATAATTGAGTGAAGAGGTTGTTTTTTATTATATGGAGTTGATTCCATACTTAGAGAGTCACAATTAGAAGTTTTGAATACTTCTGTTCTCCACAGACATTTAATTTATCTCAAGTTCTGTTATAAATGTTTTTTTTTGCTAATTTAATTTTTCTTCTCACCTTTACTGTGTTTACATGCATCTTCTATTAGTTTCCATTATTTATTCTCATTTTTATGGATGAGTTCATCAGAACAAAGTTACTATGAGGGTATTGTCTTTGGGATATTTCTTAGCTTGTGTGATATGTTCCCCATTAGTGGATAGTGTGAGATATATCTGACTGAATTAGAGAGAAATATTAGTGCATGAAGGAAATGAGAAGTGTTTATAATTATTAGACATTCCTATCTTACTAAAACCTTCCTTTATTTGTACTGATCCAGGAAGTATGGCCCTATATAGAGCAATACCACTTGTAAATCTCTGTGAACATAAGAACAAATGTGTTGGATATCAACAAATGCAAAATGACCAAACAAAATACAAGTGTTTGACAGTACTATGTTTTGTCAAAACTTAGTGAGTCATTAAGTCATTAAATCAAAGATAGTGGGAGAGAAAAAAATGTCAAGATATAAAAGCAGATTGAATATTTTGTTTTCTTTACAGATTTATTTGGAAAATTTGTAATGTAGCATTTATGGCTATCCAAGATTTGTTATTTGGATAAACAACTTTATGATAGATCTAATTTTTTACAGCATTGAATTTTGTCTCAAATAATATCATAGTTTTCTCATATGCATAACAGATATGGCAAGTTTGTATGTTGATTGAGGCCTTTTCTACTACATTATAATTAATGTTCTGTATGAGTCCACTTTTCCTCTGCCCTTTATATATCAACAATTCACGCACCTCTGTCCATTAGCATGTGCTTTACTTTATATTGTGCAGCATCAAGCCCTTTGCTGAAAGACTATATTTTCAGTTATGTAAGCATTTAGTGTCTGACTAGTTCATTGTGGGTAAGAGGAATGTTTCCTGTCAAAATGTTTAAGGTGTCATAATTTCAGAAAAAACAAACAACCAAAATTTGTGAAAGAAATACAATGACTTTTATTAAATATAATTAACAGAATTATCTTATAAAACTCATTCATTAAGTGTAATTTTCTACTATAGCACTGACCACAGATAGGCATATATTCCACAAAGATGAGAACTTTCATTTATCTTTTGGACTTGATTCTTTAATTACCATTTTTGAATTTTCTTTGTATTTCAAGGGATGAATATTTTTCTTCCCTACAGTTCATATTTCTTACTATCTTTGAGCTTAAAAGCATTCCTTGTAATTATTGCATTTGCATTTATATATAAATCTTTTTATATTTATTTTAATAAATAATATTTAATATTTAATATAACATTTTACATTATATATTTATATAATATCTTTTCATTAGTCTGTCATAATAGGGAGCAAGTGAGTGTTTGGTAGAGTGTTCATGAATAATATGTAATGATTTTGAGAGAAAAGTGATTTTTACAATTGACATATTCACAGTATAGTATTTTCACACTTGTTAATACATTAATTATTTGTGTGTGCATATTTTTTGAGGTAGCTAGCATTTTCATGTGAAAGAAAATTCTGAGATTAAATTATGTCATCCTACAGTGCGTGTGCTGAGATAAACTCAGGCCTTATGAGTCAGCAGCAGAATCTTGCACTGGCTATGACATTTTGCTGGCCAATATGTTGAATTCTTTTATTGATCTATCTAGCATAATTCCAAATCAAATTGAGAATTTCCTTTAATGTTTTGGAGGGTGAATTATCTTCTTTCACATCAAATAAAATATGGGTTTAAACTTATACCTCCAAGTAGATTTCAGCAAGTATATAATCATTTCTTATACACTGCTTGATAAGAACCAATGTATCATAAGAATATACTCCTTGACAATTTAGATTTGAATAGAATTTATTATTTCTCTAAGTTTATGTATTATTATGAGCAATTCACCCTACTAATACACAAAACATTTATGCTGGTAGGTTACTTTAAAATATTTTACAATGTGATGTGTTTTTATGCGTATTTCACATTTTATACTTATTGTTCAAAGTACATGAAGGTTCTTTTTGATGAGAAATTATTAGTATTCAGAATCTGAAAATAATAAATCTTTTTATTATTTTCAAATGCAGAAATATTTAAAAACAAAAATATGTACAGTTAAACAAATGTGCATTACCTTTATACCAGAATGGAAAACCTATAAAATATTACATAGCAAAATTTTTTAGAGCATTTCCCGTGTAGATAATGCCGTCCTAGATGAGTTCTATCATGTCGTACCTTATGCATATTTGCAATGCATATGGTTCCAATCCTAACTACATTATGGTTCTGAATTGGCCTTATACTTCATCTCCCATTTTCTTTGAATTTCAGTTATGTGGTTTTTCAATGAACAAAGATAAACTGGATTTTAGTGTTCAGTCAACTCCTCCATGGCATTCATTTAATTTATATTGACTAGAAGTATCCAGATTTGGTGTCACCCCTGTTTTAGGCACTTGCTTTCATTCAGGTCTAATTTGTGCTTCTTGTTGGCACTCAGGTCTTCTATATTAGATCCTATTTTCCATAGTGTGTTTTGTAAGGAAAATGTAATCTGCAGAGGTATATTCCAGCAAAGCCAGAAATACAAGCACAAGCTCCTTATATGATATACACTAACCTTTATGGTGTAAGAGTGTTTGGGAAGATCTCACTGAGATAAGTACTGATGGCCCTTGTTTGTTGCCACTGTAAGGATTATTTCACCATTCATCTTATAGAGACAGATGTGTGCATCCAACTAAAAAATTCACATTAAGAAACAAGTCAGATTTTTTTTAAATCTTTTATAAGATTTATTTATTTATTATATGTAAGTAAACTGTAGCTGTCTTCAGACACACCAGAAGACGGTGTCAGATCTCATTACGGATGGTTGTGAGCCACCATGTGGTTGCTGGGATTTGAACCCAGGACCTTTAGAAGAGCAGTCAGTGCTCTTAACCCCTGAGCCACCTCTCCAGCCCAACAAGTCAGATTTTTGTAGATTGATTATTTGTAAAATCGATTCTAAGCTGAAACATATATAAAATGGAATTATGCAACATTTCACCTTGTTTTATTGCAATTGAATTAGTAAATAAATAGTGATACTTTCTAAGTATTTGGTGAACATGTTATGCTGCAAAACTGTATTCAAAGAATTTTTCTGATTTCTAATGTTTTCAAGTAATTTGTCTGTATATTCTGCATTCATTACCATCCTTCATACAGTTTTATCAATACTCATTAATTAAAATAACTTTTTCTAAGCATTTAGAATATTTAATTTTACAAAATCTCCTATTTCTTGACATATTCAAACAGGTGAAATCTCAATAATTTTACACATTCAAAAACCTACAGGCACTTTACACATCTTAAGCAAAATGAAATTCTATCCAATAATTGAGATACAAAACTCAAATTCTCTGTAGAAAGTAGTGATAAATAATCAGACTACAGTCATTTTGTTCCTATCATAGCTTTGTCTTTTATTGGAAGTGCCTACCAGTCTTTTTTTTTATTATTTATTTTATTTTATTGTTTTTAATTTACATTCCAAATCATTTCCCCTTTCCCGTTTCCTCCCTCCCCGAAAGTCCCATAAGCCCCCTTCCCTCCCTCTTTTCTCCATTCAACCCCCTCTCGTTTCTCTGACCTGGCGTTCCCCTACATCCAGTCTTTCCAGGACCGCCTACCATTCTTAGCACAAATGTTCCTTTCCTTTTCACTGGGTCTTACTTTAGATGCTGTCCTGAATGTAAGGGTCTATTATGATGCTGACAATTGCTCTATTTTATTTAACTCTAGCTTTTCCATCGTATCATTGCATTAGCAACATGTGTCTAAGCTCCCATGCTGCTTTTTAACACTCCCCATGGCTTTTATCATCCTTACTTTAGTTTTCATCTAGGTAGTTGCTAATGTTGAAAGCTCACCTTATATTTGGATTTTTCAGATAAACTCTAGTGTAATTGTTTAGTCTTTAAAAACCTTTTTAGTCTCTATACTTTTACTTGCACGTGTATTTTCAGGGTTGAACAATTGCTATGAGACAACAAATTGGTGTGTTCTTTCTTATGGAAGAAAATTATACCGTCAGAAGACTATTTCATTGCATAACTTAGTTACCTACAGTCCCCTTCTCTCTGTCTCTCTGTCTCTCTGACTCTCTCTCTCTCTCTCTCTCTCTCTCTCTCTCTCTCTCTCTCTCTCTCTGTGTGTGTGTGTGTGTGTGTAGGGTTGATTTCTCCAGTGAAATTAATTAAAAATATTTGGTGAATTTAAGAAAGAAAAAGGAGGTGCATAAAGTTTAAAATAGAGCAAAAGAAAGGGCAAATTAATGCAATTTTATTATAATCTGAAGGAAAGAATTAGTACAAAGAGTTTTCATTATCAAAATATATTTATATTTATTTATATATATTATACCATTTGCTTTCAAAATCGTGTATGCAAATACCAGATCAAATGTGTTTTATTGGTGACCCATGCCTGGAGAGAGTGCAGCAGCCTCCATCATCTTTGCTCCAGCGACAAAACAGACAGAAACTCCAGGTACACAGAGATAGCTCGAGTATAACATCTCGGGACTCAGCCAGCCGGGGTTCCACCTGCACCCAAGAGCTGGGCAGCTCTGTGGTAATCTGTGCGCCAGCTCTGCTGTGGGACATTTGCCCTGCAGAGTGAGCAGTGCCTGCAGGGAGTGCAGCAGCCTCTTCTATCTTTGCTCTGGTGATAGACCAGACAGGGACTCCAGCACATCATCTCCAACTGGCACAGGAAGCCAGCCATCTACCCAGCTGCGGGGAGGAGTCAGGTAGCACAGGAGGGACCTGCATTGCAGAGCAGAGGAGCCATCTTCTGCCACTGGCTACCATATCCAAGGGATACAAGGAGGTAACTAATCACTCAGGAATGCAGAGAGGCACAGTGGTACAATAGGACTATGCCTGCTGCTAAGAGGAATCAGCCTGAAACCCTGAGGACACAAGAGCCTAGAAACAGACTGGGACAGGAGTCTTCCGATTACCACCTGCACCCAGAGTTGATCTGGGCCACAGAGGTACATACCTAATACAACTATAAGAGAGTGGGTCTTGCAGAAATACTTACATATCAGTGTACACAGAGAGGAAAGGTCTTCCAGGAGAACATAGAAACCACAGTCAGAGACAGCAACACCAGCTAACACCAGAGATAACCAGATGGCAAAAGACAAATGCAAGAACACCACCAATACAAACCAAGGCAACATGGCTCCATCGGAACCAAGTTCTCCAACAACAGCAAGATCTGTATACCCCAACACACCAGAAAAGCAAGAACTGGATTTAAAAGCACTGCCCATGATGCTGATGGAGGGCTTCAAGAAGGACATAAATAACTCCCTTAAAGAAATACAGGAGACCACAAGTAAACAGGGAGAAGTCCTTGAAGAACTAAGGGAAAACACAACAAAACAGGTGAAGGAATTGAACAAAGCCATCCAAGATCTAAAGATGGAGGTAGAAACAATAAAGAAATCACAAAGGGAAACAACTCTGGACATAGAAAACCTAGGAAAGAAGTCAGGAGTCATGGATCAAAGCATCAACAACAGAATACAAGAGATAGAAGAGAGAATCTCAGACACAGAAGATACCATAGAAAGCATTGATACAACAGTCAAAGAAAATGAAAAATGCAAAAGAGTCCTGACCCAAAACATCCAGGAAATCCAGGGCAAAATGAGAAGACCAAACCTAAGGATTATAGATATAGAAGAGAATGAAGATTTCCAACTTAAGGGTCCAGTAAATGTCTTCAACAAAATTATAGAGGAAAACTTCCCTAACCTAAAGAAAGAGATACCCATGAACATACAGGAAGTCTAGTGAACTCCAAATAGATTTGACCAGAAAAGAAATTCCTCCCATCACATAATAATTAAAACACAAAATGTACTAAACAAAGAAAGAATATTAAAAGCAATAAGGGGAAAAGGTCAAATAACATATAAAGTTAGACCTATCAGAATTATACCAGACTTCTCACCAGAGACTATGAAAGCCAGAAGATTATGGGCAGATGTCATACAGAACCTAAGAGAACACAAATGCCAACCCAGACTGCTAGATCCAGCAAATCTCTCAATTACCATAGATGGAGAAACCAAGCTATTTCATGCCAAAAACAAATTTGCACAGTATCTTTCCACAAATCCAGGCCTTCAAAGGATAATGAATGGAAAACACCAACAAAGGGAGAGAAACTATACACTAGAAAAAGCAAGAAGTTAATCCTCTTCCTACAAACCCAAAAAAAGATAACCACACAAACATACAAATTAAATCAAAAATAGCAGGAAGTAACAATCACTTTTCCTTAATATCTCTTAACATCAATGGGCTCAATTCCCCAATAAAAAGACCTAGACTAACAGACTGGATATGTAAACAAGACCCAACATTTTGCTGCTTACAGGAAACGCATCTCAGTGTCAAAGACAAATACTACCTCAGAATAAAGGGCTAGAAAACACTTTTCCAAGCAAATGGTCCCAGGAAACAAGCTGGAGTAGCCATTCTAATATCTGACAAAATTGACTTACAACAAAAAGTCATCAAAAAAGACATGGAAGGACACTTTATATACACCAAAGGAAAAATCTACCAGGAAGAACTCTCAATTCTGAATATCTATGCTCCAAATACAAGGGCACCATCATTCGTAAAAGAAACCTTACTAAAGCTGAAAGCACACATCGAACCCCAAACAATAATTGTGGGTGACTTCAACATCCCACTCTCCTTAATGGACAGATCAGGGAAACACAAAGTAAACAGAGAAGCAGTAAAACTAACAGAAGTTTTGGACCAAATGGATTTAATAGATATCTATAGAACATTTCATCCTAAATCAAAAGACTATACCTTCTCAGCTCCTCATGGTACCTTCTCCAAAATTGACCATATAATTGGTCATAAAACAGACCTCAACAGATACAAAAAAATTGAACAATTCCATGCCTCCTATCAGATCACTATGGAGTAAGGGGGGTCTTCAACAGCAACAAAAACAACAGAAAGCCCACATACACATGGAAGCTAAACAATGCTCTACTCAATGATATCTTGGTCAAGGAAGAAATAAGGAAAGAAATCAAAACCTTTTAGAGTTTAATGAAAATGAAGGTATGACATACCCAAATTTATGGGACACATTGAAAGCAGTGCTAAGAGGAAAATTCATAGCTTTGAGTGCTGCCAAAAAGAAGCTGGAGAGAGCAGACATTAGCAGCTTAACAGCACATCTGAAAACTTTAGAACAGAAAGAAGCTAATATACCCAAGAAGAGCAGAAGGCAGGAAATCATCAAACTCAGGGCTGAAGTTAATGAAGTAGAAACAAAAAGAACTATTCAAAGAATCATCAAAACCAGGAGTTGGTTCTTTGAGAAAATAAACAAGATAGATAAACTTTTAGCCAGACTAACCAGAGGGCACAGAGACAGTATCCAAATTAATAAAATCAGAAATGAAAAGGGAAAATAACACCAGAAGCTGAGGAAATTCAAAAAATCATCAGATCCTACTAAAAAAGCCTATACTCAACACAACTTGAAAATCTGGAGGAAATGACCAATTTCCTAGACAGATACCAACTACCAAAGTTTAATCAGGATCAGATAGACTATCGAAACGGTCCCATAACCTCTGAAGAAATAGGTGAGGTCACTGAAATCCTCCCATCAAAAAAAGCACAGGACCAGATGGATTTAATGCAGAATTCTATCAGACCTTTAAAGAAGACATAACACCAGCACTCTTCAAACTATTCCACAAAATAGAAACAGAAGGAGCACTACCCAACTTGTTCTATGAAGCCACAATTTCACTGATTCCAAAACCACACAAAGATCCAACAAAGAAAGAGAACTTCAGACCAATTTCCCATATGAATATAGATATAAAAATACTCAATAAAATTCTTGCCAACAGAATCCAGGAACACATCAAAAAGATCATACATCATGATCAAGTAGGCTTCATCCCAGGGATGCAGGGATGTTTCAATATAAGGAAATCCATCAATGTAATCCACTACACAAACAATCTCAAAGAAAATACCACCTGGTCATTTCATTAGATGCTGAAAAAGCACTTGACAAAATTCAGCATCCTTTCATTTTAAAAGTCTTGGAAAGAACAGGAATGCAGGACCTATACCTAAACATAGTAAAAGCAATATACAGCAAACCAGTAGCCAACACCAAACTAATTGGAGAGAAACTTGAAGCAATCCCACTAAAATCAGGGACTAGACAAGGCTGCCCTCTCTCTCCATATTTATTCAATATAGAACTTGAAGTTCTAGCTAGAGCAATTAGACAACAAAAGGAGATCAAAGGGATACAAATTAGAAAGGAAGAAGTCAAAATTTCACTATTTGCAGATGATATGATAGTATACAAAAGCGACCCAAAAAACTCTACCAGAGAACTCCTACAGCTGATAAACAACTTCAGCAAAGTGGCCGGATATAAAATTAACTCAAGCAAATCAGTAGCCTTCCTATACTCAAAGGACAAACAGGCTGAGAAAGAAATTAGGGAACATACACCCTTCACAATAGCCATAAACAATATAAAGTATCTTGGTGTGACTCTAACCAAACAAGTGAAAGATCTGTATGAAAAGAATTTCAAGTCTCTGAAGAAAGAAATCAAAGAAGACCTAAGAAGATGGAAAGATCTTCCATGCTCATGGATTGGCAGGATTAATATAGTAAAAATGACTATCCTGCCAAAAGCAATATACAGATTCAATGCAATCCCGATCAAAATCCCAACTCCATTCTTCATAGAGTTAGAAAGACCAATTATCAAATTCATCTGGAATAACAAAAACCCATGATAGCTAAAACTATTCTCAAGAGTAAAAGAACTTCTGGGGGAATCAGTATCCCGGACCTCAAGCAGTACTACAGAGCGATAGTGTTAAAAACTGCATGGTATTGGTACAGTGACAGGCAGGTAGATCAATGGAACAGAACTGAAGACCCGGAAATGATCCTGCACACCTATGGTCACTTGATCTTTGACAAGGGAGCTACAACCACCCAGTGGAAAAAAGATAGCCTTTTCAATAGATGGTGCTGGTTCAACTGGAGGTCAGCATGCAGAAGAATGCAGGTCAGCATGCAGAAGAATGCAAATTGATCCATTCGTATCTCCTTGTACTAAGTTAAAGTCCAAGTGGATCAAGGACCTCCACATAAAACCAGAAACACTGAAACTAGTAGAAAAGAAACTGGGGAAGTGCCTTGAGAATATGGGCACAGGGGAAAATTTCCTTAACAGAACACCAATAGCTTAGGCTCTAAGATCAAGAATTGACAATTGGGACCTCATAAAACTACAAAGTTTCTGTAAGGCAAAGGACACTGTCAAAAGGACAAAATGGCAAACAACTAATTGGGAAAAGATCTTTACTAACCCTACATCTGACAGAGTTCTAATATCCAAGATATACAAAGAAGTCAAGAAGGTAGTTTCCAGAGAGCCAAATAACCCTATTAAAAAATGGGGTACAGAGCTAAACAAAGAATTTTCACCTGAGGAGTATTGAATGGCTGAGAAACACCTAAAGAAATGTTCAACATCCTTAGTCATCAGGGAAATGCAAATCAAAACAACCCTGAGATTTTACCTCACACCAGTCAGAATGGCTAGGATCAAAAACTCAGGAGACAGCTGGTGCTGGTGAGGATGTGGAGAAAGAGGAACACTCCTCCACTGCTCGTGGGATTGCAAACTGGTAAAACCACTCTGGAAATCAGTTTGGTGGTTCCTCAGAAAACTCAGCAGAGGACCTAGCTATACCACTACTGGGCATATACCCAGAGGACTCTCCAACAGGCAATAAGGACACATGCTCCACTATGTTCATAGCAGCCTTATTTATAATAGCCTGAAGCTGGAAAGAACCCAGATGTCCCTCAACGGAGGAATGGATACAGAAAATGTGGTATATTTCCACAATCGAGTACTACGCAGCTATTAAAAAACAGTGAATTCATGAAATTCTTAGGCAAGTGGGTGGAACTAGAGAATGTCATCCTGAGTGAGATGACCTGTTCACAAAAAATCACACATGATATGCACTCACTGATAAGCGGATATTAGCCCGGAAGCTTGGAATACCCAAGGAACAATTCACTTATCAAAGGATACCAAGAAGAAGGAAGGAGAGGCACCTGGTCCTGGAAGGGCTCAATGTGGCAGTGTAGGGGAATACCAGGAAGGGGAGGCGGGAGTGGGATGGATGGGAAGCAGGGGGAGGGAAGAGGGCATATGGGACTTTTGGGGAGGTGGGGAACCAGTTAGAGGGAAATCATTTGAAATATAGATAAAGAATATACCTAATAAAAATTTAAAAAAATATGTGTTTTATTAAAGTTTCCTCTTATCATTGCTCTGTTGTTGGAGAGTTTGTGCTCCTCTGCTTTTTGTAGTATAAAGTACAAAATAGTGAATGTTACTATATTGTATACATGTGCCGAATTTTCAAAAATCATAAGTATCTTTAAATTTATATATGTTATTATTTGAGTATACAGTATTTATAAATGTAGCATTATCATTAATACATTGTTCTCACAATTAGACATCCAATTTTTCAATTCATTTCCATTGTACAATATTTTTTAATTTCTTCTTTTTAATTTTTATTTTTAAATATTTAAAAATTTTTATGTGCTGATATTCTTTTCTTTATTGAGTTTCAATTCCTTTTTTGAATATTTTCTTCATTTACATTTCAAAAGTTATCCCATTTCCTGATTTCCCCTCTCAAATACCCTATCCATTCCCCGCCTCCCTGCTCACCAACCCACCCACTCCAACTTCCCTCTCCTGGTATTCCCTTACACTGCAACTTGGAGCCTTCTCAGGACCAAGGGTCTCTCCTCCCTGTGATGTCCAACAAGGCCATCCTCTGCTACATATGCAGGTGGAGCCATGGTTCCACTGCATGTGCACTCTTTGGTTGATAGTTTAGTCCCAGGAAGCTCTTGGGGTACTGGTTGGCTCATATTGTTGTTCCTCTTATGGGGCTGAAAGCTCCTTCAGCTCCTTGGGACCTTTCTTTAGCTCCTTCATAGGGGACATTGTGCTCAGTCTAATGATTGGCTGAAAGCACCCACGTCTGTATTTGTCAGGTAATGGCAGAGCCTCTCAGGAGACAGTTATATCAGGCTCTTGTCAGCAAACGCTTGTTGGAATCCACAAAAGTGCCTGGGTTTGGTGACTGTATATGGGATGGAACCCCAGGTGGGGCAGTTTCTGGTTGGTCTTTTCTTCAGTCTCTGCTGCACACTTTGTCTCTGTATCTCCTCCCATGGGTATTTTGTTCCTTATTCTGAGAAGGACCAAAGTATCCATACTTTGGTCTTCCTTCTTCTTGAGCTTCATTTGATCTATGAACTGTATCTTGGGTATTCCAAACTTCTGGGCTAATATCTACTTATTAGTGAGTGCATACTGTGTGTGTTCTTTTGTGATTGGGTTATCTCACTCAGGAAGTTATTTACTAGTTCCATCCATTTCCCCAAGAATTTATTGAATTCATTGTTTTTTATAGCTGAGTAGTATTCCATTGTGCAAATGTACCATATTTTCTGTATCCATTCCTCTGTTGAAGGACATCTGGGTTCTTTCCAATTTCTGAATATTATAAATAAGGCAGCTATGAACACAGTGGAACATGGGTTCTTATTACATGTTGGAGCATATTGTGGGTATATGTCCAGGAGGGATACAGCTGGGTCCTCTGTTAATATTATGTCCAAGTTTTTGAGGTACCGCCAAACTGATTTCCAGAGTGGTTTTACCAGTTTGCAATCTCAGCAACAATGGAGGAGTGTTCCTCTTTCTTCACATCCTTGCAAGCATCTGTTGTCACTTGAGTTTTTGACCTTAGCCATTCTGACTGGTATGAGGTGGAATCTCAAGGTTGTTTTGACTTGAATTTCCATGATGAATAAGTATGTTGAACATTTCTTTAGGTGCTTGCTTCTCAGCCATTCGATATTCCTCAGTTGAAAAATCTATCTTGAACTCTCTACACCATTTTTTAATAGGGTTATATGGTTCTCTGCAGTCTACCTTATTGAGTTCTTCATATATATTGGATATTAGTCCTCTATCAAATGTAGGATTGGTAAAGATCTTTTCCCAATCTGTTGGTTGCCATTTTGTCCTATTCATAGTTTCCTTTGTCTTACAGAAGCTTTGCAATTTTATGAGGTCTCATTTGCTAATTCTTGATTTTAGAGTGTAAACTATTGGTGTTCTGTTCAGGAACTTTTCCCCTGTGCCCATGTGCTTGAGGGTCTTCCCTGCTTTCTTTTCTATTAGTTTCAGTGTATCTGGTTTTATGTGGAGGTCCTTGATCCACTTGGACTTGAGTTTTGTACAAGGAGGTAAAAATGGATCAATTTGCATTCTTCTGCATGCTGACCTCCAGTTGAACCAGTACCATTTATTGAAAATGCTGTCGTTTTTCCACTGGAAGGTTTTAGCTCCTTTGTCAAAGATCAAGTGACCATAGGTATGTAGATTTATTTCTGGGTCTTCAATTCTGTTCCATTGATCTACTTGCCTGTCACTGTACCAATTCAATTCAGTTTTTATCACAATTATTCTGTAGTACAGCTTGAGGTCAGGGATGGTAATTCATTCAGAAGTTCTTTTATGATTGAGAATAGTTTTGGCTATCTTGGTTTTTTTCTTATTCCAGATGAATTTCCAAATTGCTCTTTCTAGCTCTATGAAGAATTGAGTTGGAATTTTTATCGGGATGGCACTGAATCTGTTGATTGCTTTAGGCAAGATGGCCATTTTTACTATATTAAACCTGCCAATCCATGAGCATGTGATGTCTTTCTTTCTTCTGAGATTGTCAATTTCTTTCTTCAGAGACTTGAAGTTCTTGTCATCAAGATTTTTCACTTGTTCAGTTAGTGTCACACCAAGGTATTTTATATTAATTGAGACTATTGTGAAGGGAGTTATTTCTCTAATTTCTTTCTCAGTCTATTTATCCATTAGGTAGAGGAAGGCCACTGATTTGTTTGAGGTAATTTTATATCCATCCTCTTTGCTGAAGTTATCAGCTTTAGGAGTTCTCTGGTGGAAGTTTTGGGGTTGCTTATGTATAGTATCTTATCATCTGCAAATAGTTATTGTTTGACTTCTTCCTTTCCAATATGTATCCCTTTGACCTCTTTTTGTTGTCTGATTGCTCTGGCTAGGACTTCGCGTACTATATGGAAAAGAAATTTAGAGATTAGACAGCCTTGTATAGTCCCTGATTTCAGTTTGACTGCTTGGAGTTTCTCTCCACTTAGTTTGATGTTGGCTAAGGGTTTGCTGTATATTACTTTTACTATGTTTAGGTATGGACCTTGAATTCCTGATTTTTCCAAGACTTTTACCATGAAGGGGTGTTGGAATTTGTCAAGTGCTTTTTCAGCATCTAATGAGATGATTGTGTAGTTTTTCCTTTGAGTTTTTTCATGTAGTGTATTATGTTGATGGCTTTCTTTATATTGAACCATCCCTGCATCCCTTGGATGAAGCCTACTTGATCATGATGGATGATAGTTTTGATGTGTTCTTGGATTTGGTTTGCAAGAATTTTATTGCATATTTTTGAATCAATATTCACAAGGGAAATTAGTCTGAAGTTCTCCTTCTTTGTAGGTTCTTTGTGTGGTTTACTTATCAGAGTAATTGTGGCTTCATAGAACGAATTGGGTAGGGTTCCTTCTGTTTCTATTTTGTGAAATAGTTTGGAGAGTATTGATATTAGGTCTTCTTTGAAGGTCTGATAGAAGTCTGCACTAAACCTATCTGGTTCTGGGCTTTTCTTGGTTGGGAGACTATTGATGATTGCTTCTATTTCATTAGGGGTTATAGGACTGTTTAGTTCATTTATCTGGTATTGATTTAACTTTGGTACCTGGTATCAGTCTAGGAAATTGTCCATTTCATCTAGATTTTCCAGTTTTGTTGAGTTAAATCTTTTGTATTAGGATCTGATGATTTTTTGGATTTCCTCAGTTTCTCTTGTAATGTCTCCCTCAGATTTTATTTTATTTTTTTTTTAATTTTATTTTATTTTATTTTTTTAATTTACATTCCAAATCACTTCCCCTTTCCCATTTCCTCCCTCCCCGAAAGTCCCATAAGCCCCCTTCCCTCCCTCTTTTCTCCGTTCAACCCCCTCTCATTACTCTGTCCTGGCGTTCCCCTACATCCAGTCTTTCCAGGACCAGGGGTCTCTCCTTCCATCTTTTTAGAAATCTATTGATATGCTGATTGTGTCTAGGGTATTCTGAGATTCTGGGTCAATATCCCCTTATCAGTGACTTCATACCATGTGTGATCTTTTGTGATTGGGTTACCTCACTAAGGATGATATTTTCAAGTTCTGACCATTTGCCTAGGAATTTCGTGAATTCATTGTTTTTAATTGCAGAGTAGTATTCCATTGTGTAAATATACCACATCTTCTGAATCCATTCCTCCGTTGAGGGACATCTGGGTTCTTTCCAGCTTCTGGCTATTATAAATAAGGCTGCTATAAATATAGTGGAGCATGTGTCCTTATTGCATGCAGGTAAAGTCTCTGGGTATATGCCCAGGAGTGGTATAGCCGGATCCTCCGGAAGTGTCATGCCCAGTTTTCTGAGGAGCCGCCAGACTGCTTTCCAGAGTGGTTGTACCAGCCTGCAATTCCACCAGCAGTGGAGGAGTGTTCCTCTTTCTCCACATCCTCGCCAACAACTGCTGTCTCCTGTGTTTTTGATCTTAGCCATCCTGACTGGTGTGAGATGGAATCTCAGGGTTGTTTTGATTTGCATTTCCCTAATGACTAAGGATGATGAACATCTCTTTAGGTGCTTCTCAGCCATTAGATATTCTTCAGGTGAGAACTCTTTGTTTAGCTCTGTACCCCATTTTTTAATAGGGTTACTTGCCTCTCTGGAGTTTAACTTCTTGAGTTCTTTGTATATCTTGGATATTAGCCCTCTGTCGGATGTAAGGTTGGTAAAGATCATTTCCCAGTTAGTTGGTTGCCGCTTTGTCTTTTTGACAGTGTCTTTTGCCTTGCAAAAACTTTGTAATTTAATGAGGTCCCATTTGTCTATTCTTGATCTTAGAGTATAAGCTATTGGAGTTCTGTTCAGGAAATTCTCCCCTGTGCCCATATGTTCAAGGTTCTTCCCTAGTTTCCCTTCTATTAGTTTCAGTGTGTCTGGTTTTATGTGGAGATCTTTGATCCACTTAGAATTGAGCTTAGTGCAAGGAGATAAGGATGGGTCAATTTGCATTCTTCTGCATGTTGACCTCCAGCTGAGCCAGCACCATTTGTTGAAAAGGCTATCTTTTTTCCACTGGATGGTTTTAGCTCCTTTGTCAAAGATCAAGTGACCATAGGAGTGTGGATTCATTTCTGGGTCTTCAATTCTGTTCCATTGATCTACATGTCTGTTACTGTACCAATACCATGCAGTTTTTAACACTATTGCTCTGTAGTACAGCTTGAGGTCCGGGATACTGATTCCCCCAGAGGTTCTTTTACTCTTGAGAATAGTTTTAGCTATTCTGGGTTTTCTGTTATTCCAGATGAATTTTTGAATTGCTCTTTCTAACTCTATGAAGAATTGAGTTGGGATTTTGATGGGGATTGCATTGAATCTGTGTATTACTTTTGGTAAGATGCTCATTTTTACTATATTAATCCTGCCAATCCATGAGCATGGCAGATTTTTCCATCTTCCGAGGTCTTCTTCAATTTCTTTCTTCAGAGACTTGAAGTTCTTGTCATACAGATCTTTCACTTGTTTGGTTAGCGTCACGCCAAGATACTTAATATGGTTTGTGGCTATCGTAAAGGGTATTATTTCTCTTACTTCTTTCTCAGCCTGCTTATCCTTTGAGTATAGGAAGGCTTCTGACTTGCTTGAGTTGATTTTATATCCGGCCACTTTGCTGAAGTCGTTTATCAGCTGTAGGAGTTCTCTGGTGGAGTTCTTTGGGTCGCTTATGTATACTATCATATCGTCTGCAAATAGTGATAGTTTGACTTCTTCCTTTCCAATTTGTATCCCTTTGACCTCTTTTTCTTGTCTAATTGCTCTAGCTAGAACTTCAAGTACTATATTGAAAAGATATGGAGAGAGAGGGCAGCCTTGTCTAGTCCCTGATTTTAGTGGGATTGCTTCAAGTTTCTCTCCGTTTAGATTGATGCTGGCTACTGGTTTGCTGTAAATTGCTTTTACTATGTTTAGATATGGGCCTTGAATTCCTGATCTTTCCAAGACCTTTAGCATGAAAGGATGCTGAATTTTGTCAAATGCTTTCTCAGCATCTAATGAGATGACCATGTGGTTTTTTTCTTTGAGATTGTTTATGTAGTGGATTACATTGATGGATTTCCTTATATTGAACCATCCCTGCATCCCTGGGATGAAGCCTACTTGATCGTGGTGAATGATCGTTTTGATGTGTTCTTGGATTCGGTTGGCAAGAATTTTATTGAGTATTTTTGCATCGATATTCATAAGAGAGATTGGCCTGAGATTCTCTTTCTTTGTCGGATCTTTGTGTGCTTTTGGTATTAGTGTAATTGTGGCTTCATAGAACGAGTTGGGTAGTGTTCCTTCTGTTTCTATTTTGTGGAACAGTTTGAAGAGTATTGGTGTTAGGTCTTCTTTGAAGGTCTGATAGAATTCTGCACTAAAACCATCTGGACCTGTGCTTTTTTTGGTTGGAAGACTTCCAATGACAACTTCTATTTCTTCAGGGGTTATAGGACGGTTTAGATGGTCTATTTGATCCTGATTTAATTTTGGTACTTGGTATCTGTCAAGGAAATTGTCCATTTCCTCAAGATTTTCTAGTTGTGTTGAATACAGGTTTTTGTAGTAGGATCTGATGATTTTTTGAATTTCCTCAGTTTCTGTTGTTATCTCTCCCTTTTCGTTTCTGATTTTATTAATTTGGATACTATCTCTGTGCCCTCTGGTTAGTCTGGCTAAGGGCTTATCTATCTTGTTGATTTTCTCAAAGAACCAACTCCTCGTTTTGTTGATTCTTTGTATGGTTTTATTTGTTTCTACTTGATTGATTTCAGCCCTGAGTTTGATGATTTCCTGCCTTCTACTCCTCTTTGGTGTATTTGCTTCTTTTTGTTCCAGGGCTTTCAGGTGTGCCATTAAGCTGTTAGTGTATGCTGTCTCCCGTTTCTTTTTGGCGGCACTCAGGGCTATGAATTTTCCTCTTAGCACTGCTTTCATTGTGTCCCATAAGTTAGGGTATGTTGTGCCTTCATTTTCATTAACTTTCAAAAAGTCTTTGATTTCTTTCTTTATTTCCACCTTGACCAAGTTATCATTGAGTAGAGCATTGTTCAGCCTCCATGTGTACGTGGGTTTTCTTTTGTTTTTGTTGCCATTGAAGACCACCCTTATTCCATAGTGATCTGATAGGAGGCATGGGATTATTTCTATCTTCTTGTATCTGTTGAGGTCTGATTTGTGACCAATTATATGGTCAATTTTGGAGAAGGTACCATGAGGAGCTGAGAAGAAGGTGTATTCTTTAGCTCTAGGATGAAATGTTCTATATATATCAGTTAGTTCCATTTGGTCCAAGGCTTCAATTAGATTCACTGTGTCCCTGTTTAGTTTCTGCTTTCCTGAACGATCCATTTCAGAGAGCGGGGTGTTGAAGTCACCCACTATTATTGTGTGCGGTGCGATGTGTGCTTTGAGTTTTAGTAAAGTTTCTTTTACGAATGAGGGTGCCCTTGCATTTGGAGCATAGATATTCAGGATTGAGAGTTCTTGATGGTGGATTTTTCCCTTGATCAGTATGTAGTGTCCTTCTGTGTCTTTTTTGATGACTTTGGGTTGAAAATCAATTTTATCCGATATTAGGATGGCTACTCCACCTCGTTTCTTGGGGCCATTTGCTTGTAAAATTGTTTTCCAGCCTTTTACTCTGAGGTAGTGTTTGTCTTTGACACTGAGGTGCGTTTCCTGCATGCAGCAAAAAGCTGGGTCCTGTTTACGTATCCAGTCTGCTAGTCTATGTCTTTTAATTGGGGAGTTGAGACCATTGATATTAAGAGAGATTAAGGCATAGTGATTATTGCCATCTGCCATTCTTGACGCTATCTTTATGTTTGAGTGGTTATCTACTTTTGGGTTTGATTCAAGAAGGTTATTATCTCATTTTTTCCAGGGTGTTGTTTCTCTCCCTGTATTGGAGGTTTCCACCTATTATCCGTTGCAGGGCTGGATTTGTGGAAAGATATTGTGAAAATTTGGTTTTATCATGGAATATCTTGGTCTCTCCATCTATGGTGATTGAGAGTTTTGCTGGGTATAGTAGTCTAGGCTGGCATTTGTGCTGTCTTAGTGTCTGCATGAGATCTGCCCAGGATCTTCTGGCTTTCATAGTCTCTGGTGAGAAGTCTGATGTGATTCGGATAGGTCTTCCTTTGTATGTTACTTGGCCCTTTTCTCTTACTGCATTTAGTATTCTTTCTTTGTTTAGAACATTCGGTGTTTTGATTATTATGTGACGGGAGGTATTTCTGTTCTGGTCCAGTCTGTTTGGAGTTCTGTAGGCTTCTTGTATGTTCATCGGCATCTCTCTCTTTAAGTTAGGGAAGTTTTCCTCCATAATTTTGTTGAAGATGTTTACTGGCCCTTTAAGTTGCAAATCTTCACTCTCATCTATACCTATAATCCTTAGGTTTGGTCTTCTCATTGTGTCCTGGATTTCCTGGATGTTTTGGGTTACGCGTTTTTTGCATTTTGCATTTTCTTTGACTGTTGAGTCGATGCTTTCTATGGAATCTTCAGCACCTGAGATTCTTTCTTCCATCTCTTGTATTCTATTGTTGATGTTTGCATCTATGACTCCTGATTTCTTCCCAAGGTTTTCTATCTCCAAAGTTGTCTCCCTTTGTGATTTCTTAGTTGTTTCTACTTCCTTTTTTAGTTCCTGGATGGATTTGCTGAGATCCTTCACTTGTTTGTTTGTATTTTCCTGTATTTCTTTAAGGTATTTTTGCATTACCTCTTTCAGGATTTCTTCCTGATGACCCACGTTCTCCTGCATTTCTCTGAGCGATTTTTGTGTTTCCTCCTCATGGGATTCCATCTGTTGATCCATCGTCTCCTGCATTTCTTTAAGCAGTTCTCGTGTTTCCTTTGTAAGGGCATCTAACCGTTGATTCATTTCTTTAAGCAATTTTTGTGTTGCCTCCTTATGGGCATCCGTCTGTTGACCCATATTCTTCTGCATTTCTTTATGCAAATTTTGTGATTCCTTTGTGAGTGCATCTACCCGTTGATTCATCTCGTTAAGTGATTTTTGTGTTGTCTCCTTGTGCGCCTCCATCTTTTGATCCATGTTCTCCCGCATTTCTCTAAGCGATTTTTGTGTTTCCTTTGTAAGGGCTTCTAACCGTTGATTCATGGTCTCCTGTAACTCTTTATGAGATTTATTTGTGTCCTTCTTGTGATCCTCTAATAGCATCATGAGAAGTGATTTTAAATCCAGATCTTGTCTTTCGGGTGTGGTGGGGTATCCAGGACTTGCTGCTGTTGGAGAGTTGGGTTCGGATGGTCCCACATTACTTTGATTACTGTTAGTAACATTCCTACGTTTGCCTTTTGCCATCTGGATACCTCTGGTGTTAGTTGGTCCTGCTGCCACTGGCTGTTGGTTGGACCTCCTGTGAGCTTGCAAAGCTATTTCTGCCCCCCCCTGGATTACCAGGATTCCCCTGGCACCGATTTCTGGGGCCTGCCTGCTCCTGAGTGACTTTGGAGCCCTAATGTGCTTTGCCCCAAGTGATCTTATATTGGGGAGGCCTTGCACATCTAAAGGCTCAGCCTAGTGGATTCCTGGAGCAGAGGTCGCCAAAGGGAGGCTGGCAGGCTCCTGCCCTGTGCAGGGGTGTGTGATCTCTCCTGGGGGGGGGAGGGGGCGTCCCTCTGCCAGGCAGAAGTCCCACAGCAGATCTGGCGCGCTGGTCACTGCAGATCAGCCCAGCACCTGGGAGCAGGTTACACACAAGCTGCCTGAACCCGAAGCGATATTATGCCTGTCTGTCTCTGAGCCTGGTGGTCCCAACTACCTGGTCACTGGAGCAAAGATGGCGGAGGGCACTCTCCGTGGCGCTGCTCACCCTGTGGTCACGATGGCCCGCCGATCTGGCACCCAGACGACCACAGTGCCAACCCGCCCTCGGGCACAGAAGGAAGCCCCAACAGGCCGTGTCCCAAGTGATGTTATATTGGGGGGAGAGCCTGGGTACCGGTCTCTCCAGCGCAGTCCGCGGGAACAGAGGTCGCGGAAGGGAAGCTGGCAGGCTCCCTCCCTGCGCGGGGTCCCTCCACCAGGCAGAAGGTCCCACCGCGGAACTGGCGTGCTGGTTACTGCAGATCAGCCCAGCACCTGGGAGCAGGTTACCCACAAGCTGCCTGAAACCGAAGCGATATTATGCCTGTCTGTCTCTGAGCCTGGCGGTCCCAACTACCTGGTCACTGGAGCAAAGATGGCGGAGGGCAGTCTCCGTGGCGCCGCTCACCCTGTGGTCACGATGGCCCGCCGATCTGGCACCCAGACGACCACAGCGCCAACCCGCCCTCGGGCACAGACGGAAGCCCCAACAGGCCGTGTCCCAAGTGATGTTATATCGGGGGGAGAGCCTGGGTACCGGTCTCTCCAGCGCAGTCCGCGGGAACAGAGGTCGCGGAAGGGAAGCTGGCAGGCTCCCTCCCTGCGCGGGGTCCCGCCACCAGGCAGAAGGTCCCAGATTTTATTTTTAAAATAATGTTTAATAATTCTTTTGATAATTTCTTTTTTGGTATGAAATCTACTAAAATACAAGATAGATAGTAAAAACAATATCAAAGCTCATACATGTATTGACAAAACAAAATTATAATAAATATTAAAGTGTGCAAAAATAGGTATCATAAGCAATGATCTTCTAACATAGCTGCCAGGTTATTCATCATGGTTTTATGTATCAATAATTCTGGTAGCCAAATAGTCAAGAATTGGTATTAATACTTTGAGATTTAGAATTTTGGCTAGATGAGAGTTACCTAATATATTTTCTATCTACTGAACTTGTATTCTCTGGGAAAAGAACACTATTAATTTCTGAGCCAGTTTTCTTTACCCAACTCATATTGTTTCCTTGAAAATCTTAACCATAATATATTTACATTTATAAGCAAATCAACATATTTTTCATATTCTTCAAAGTTCACATTTAGTCCTAAAGCTACCCTCTGTACCATCATCTTTCTACCCATCCAATTTTAATTTTAATGCTCTTCTCCTCATTCAAGCACACTTTGTGTTACTCAAGTACTGTTGAGTTGGTACCATTCTAGAATATGATTTGTCTACCATATATCAGATTATTGAAGAACAACTGACCCTTCTTAAAAAAGTTACCAAGTTGGAATACTGTTCTTCTTTGAGTAGAAATGGTTACCATAGACTTATGTGTTTAAATGCTTGGCCAATAGTGAAAGGTACTATTAAGAAGTGTGACTTTGTTGGAGTAGGTATTGTCTTCCTGGAAGAAGCATGTTAATAGATCTTTGTGTGGTTTACACATCTAAGAAACAAAATTCTTTCCCTGGTCTTCATTTCTGCTGCTTGTGGATGAAATGTAGGCCTTTTACTTCCTTCTCTAAGATCATGTCTGCCTTCACACTGACATGTTTCCCACCACAATAAAATGGACAAAACTTCTAAAACTATAAGCCAACCCCAATTAAAGGTTTGCCTGCATAAGTGTTCCCATGGTCATCATCTCCCTTCATAACACTAAAACAAAAGTAACACAGAAATTGTTACCAGGGATGAGGTTATTGCTTCAATAAGCAATATTTCATTTGTTTGTGTGTTTGTTTGCTTGTAGATACATTGACTTTGGGATTTGGTTTAGGAAAGCAGTTAGATGGTTGATGTGCTGATTAATGAACTATTTCAAAAAGAACCTGAAAGAAAAGTGGTTTTAAGTGTGACTTGAACTCAGCATTTCTGGATCAACTGGTTTTAGAAGAGAGAAATACTGTTGTGTATCCAAGAGATTGTTAGTGTGATATTTTGTCAAAGTATATTGTCACTTTTTGGTCTTATACCAAAAGAATTTGCCTTACTCTAAAGTAAATAGTTATACATTAATCCCTTTTGCCAGAAGAAATCTAAACACAACCTAGTAGTGACTCTGTTATCTGTTTAATAATGTTCACTTTTATGAGGATTTATAAGGAAAAGTAGGAAGTTAAAGAAGAAATCACAAAATGTACAGATTGAAGAAAATAAGGTCTAAGAATTAGAATGGAACTAAACCCCATGTTCAAATAAACTCATTAACTTAAGGCACTATGTTAAATGGAATAAAGGAAGTTGAGACCTCAGGGCAAGAGTCTACCTAGCTAAGCTACCAACTTGTGTAAATGAAGTAAAGAAAACCTTAGAGCTGGATATAGTAGTTTACACCTCTAAATCCTGCTGGTGTATCTCTCTCAGTTTAGGGACCTTCTGGAATATAGATTGAGGTTCAGGATATACAAGTGTAGTCAGAAAAAACTTGCAATAACAACAACAACAACAAAAAGAACAAAACAAACAAACAATAAAATGAAAGCTGGTTAATATTTAATTGAATGAGTGGGGTGTGCTCCAGTCCCACCATGCAGCAGAATTTAACATTTTAAACATGTGGTCCTGAAATTAGAATCAAGGATAGAAGGGATTATGGAATAATTTTTTTGTGACTAAGAAAAGTGTTTGTTTGTTTTTGTATATTTTACATGTCAAATATTATCCTCTTTCCCAGTTTACCTTCTATTCCATCCTCTCTCTCTTGCTTTTATAAGGGTGTTCCCCCACCCACCCTCTCACTTCGTCCTCCCTGCCCTAGTATTCCCTTACACTGGGGCATCGAGCCTTCCCAGAACCAAGGTTCTTTTCTCCCATTGCTGTCTGACCAGGCCAAGAAAAGTTTTTAAATCCAGGAGCATATCATGGTGGCCCATGCTTGGAGATTCAGAGGAACCATTATGTGAAGCTATAAAGGAGAAGCCTGGATTGCCGTGGAGATCCCATGATATTGAAGATGATAGAGCTCTGGTCTGCCTGCCAAGGAGCACTGCCAAATGGAATGGAGCAAATCCAAGAGAAAGATGTTTTTTGGAATCAACAAAGATGAAATGAATTAAAGGCATGAGAAGTATCTTACCATCTTGCCGGGAGACTTCCTGTCCTGGAATGAACTGAAGTGATTCACAGTATTGGACTTAAGACTGATGATTCCTGGCCTTTAAGGCCACCAACTATACTGGGTGCTGAAGCTGATGCTTTCTAAAAAATCTAAAATCTTTGATTATTCTGAGGTTCAAAGACACTTAGCTTGGTCTTTGCTTAACAGCAGGGGATTAAGTAAAACAATCCTTTGTTCTTTCTCCACAGGTCCTCTACCCAGGGCCCCAAGGCTGATAGTTTATTTAGCTCCTTGTCAGAAAAAAAAGTCACTAACAGGAAAAGGGCCCTTGGAAATGAGGGTCTGATCTTTATTTCTAAGAAAAAGTAAAAGGGGGTACCTATGAGACTATTTGCTCACTTATTCATGTTATTTTTCATTCTTGTATACTTTCTCAGAATATGTGCTCACATTTTATCTATTTCAAAATTTCACCACAATTTTAAACATTAATTCAAATCATAAATTGAATAAGAAATTTACTATAGAGACTTTATATGTGCTTCAATTAATTCTAGATATCTAGATAGACATTCATTATCTCTTACTTGCTCCACAGCTTCATTGACAATATAAAAATATAATTCTTATATCTAAGTTAACATGAAAGTTTTGTATAGATAATCCCAGTCAATATTTTATCTTCTGTCTCTGCTCCTATACTAAATTGATCACTCTAAATTCATGGCCTTTAGTTGCTTTCTAGCCTAAACAAATGTTTTAATAAGTTAGATTCCACAGAAAGCATCGACTCAACAGTCAAAGAAAATGCAAAATGCAAAAAACGTGTAACCCAAAACATCCAGGAAATCCAGGACACAATGAGAAGACCAAACCTAAGGATTATAGGTATAGATGAGAGTGAAGATTTGCAACTTAAAGGGCCAGTAAACATCTTCAACAAAATTATGGAGGAAAACTTCCCTAACCTAAAGAGAGAGATGCCAATGAACGTACAAGAAGCCTACAGAACTCCAAACAGACTGGACCAGAACAGAAATACCTCCTGTCACATAATAATCAAAACACCGAATGTTCTAAACAAAGAATACTAAAAGCAGTAAGAGAAAAGGGCCAAGTAACATACAAAGGAAGACCTATCCGAATCACATCAGACTTCTCACCAGAGACTATGAAAGCCAGAAGATCCTGGGCAGATCTCATGCAGACACTAAGACAGCACAAATGCCAGCCTAGACTACTATACCCAGCAAAACTCTCAATCACCATAGATGGAGAGACCAAGATATTCCATGATAAAACCAAATTTTCACAATATCTTTCCACAAATCCAGCCCTGCAACGGATAATAGGTGGAAACCTCCAATACAGGGAGAGAAACAACACCCAGGAAAAAATGAGATAATAACCTTCTTGAATCAAACCCAAAAGTAGATAACCACTCAAACATAAAGATAGCGTCAAGAATGGCAGATGGCAATAATCACTATGCCTTAATCTCTCTTAATATCAATGGTCTCAATTCCCCAATTAATAAGTTGTAAATGTCTGCTTTCTTTATCAGAAGCAATTTCCTCTTGAAATGTGAAGAATGGCAGAGTTTCAATGGCAGATTTCATATCAGAGAGACCTATATTTGAGGCATTAATTATAAAGGGCTGAATATTTACCAGTTTAATTTTAGGAATTCTTATAGAATCATCATTAAGAATTAAGAAATTAGATAACATGACTATAAAACTGTGCATCTTCATTGATTTGTAGAAAATCTTCCCTACAAGGTGGGCTATTGCCCAGATGTAAGCTTAAATGTCTAGAAAACTCAGGTCTGGGCAATATCTCTCAGTTTTCAATTTTGCTGCCATTGGTTAAGAAGTAAAACTGTCATATCCATGTTGAATTGCTTTCTTGTCTATATACTTCCATGCATCCTACCATAACAATATTCGGTTAAATCTGTAATTATAAGCTATTCTTCAATTAAGTGATCTCATTTATAAATATAACCATGAATATTATGTCTTCTCATAGTAACTAACTCTAACTAAATTAATAATAATTAATAAATTAATAATAATGTAATTATTAGTTATTATTAATTTATTAATAAATTAATAATAACTAGTCTCAGCCAGGAGTTTGCTTTTGTGTCTACATCCATTCTTCATGCTGGTGTTTTCTTTCATTAGAGCAAACCCAGATCACGGAATGTTGTTTTATTTTCTCTGAGATCATAAGTATAACATTCCTGCTGTATTGAGAAATCATTGTTTCCCTGACATTATTCACATCTAATTTTTAGTCTCTTTCCACTTCTCTTCTCCTAACTTCTTTTTCTACTTTTATTAGTTAGTTTAGATATTCAGATCTCAAATGTCATCCTCTCCTGCTTCCCTTTCACACAGTTCTTCCCTCCATGTGACAACACATTGGCCTCTGAGAGGGTGCTTCCTTCCCCCTCCCTTCCCCGCTGTTCCCTGCTCCTCCCTCCCTGGGGCTTCAGGTCTCTACAGGATTAGGTGCATCTTCTCCCACTGAGGCCACATGAGGCCTCTAGTACATGGGCTTGGACCAGCCCATGTTCTTCATTTGTTGGCTTAGACTCTGGGTGCTCCTAGGGGGTCCATGTTAGTTGACCATGTTGATATTCCTATGGAGTTGGCCTCTGCTTCAGTTCCTTCAATCCTTCTCCTAAATCTTCCATAAGAGCCCATGACCTTAGATAAGTGATTGGCTGTATCTGCATCTGTTTCAGTCAGCTGTTGATCAAGCTTCTCAGAGAACAGCCATGCTAGGCTCCTGTCTTTAAGCACATTATATAATCATTAATAGTGGTTCCAAATAGCTCTGAACACCTGCAAGTGCACATTTTCATTCAGTCTTCTGGCCTTCTGGGCTTCTCTCTTGTTTCTATGCCTACCTGATCATGTCCCCCTTCTCCCTCCCATCAATCACCCAGGTATATCCCCTACCCTGTCTCCCATGATTATTTTGTTCCCCTTTCTAAGTGGGATTGAAGCATCCTTACTTGGACATTATTTCCTGTTGAATTTCTCAGGTTCTGTGGGTTGTAGCATGTGTTTTCTTTAGGCTAATATCCACTTTAAGTCAGTACATATCATACATGTCCCTTTGAGTCTGGATCATCTCACTTAATATGATATTTTCTAGTTCCATCCACTCTCCTACAAAATTCATCACACTCTTGCTTTTAATAGCTGAATAGTATTTCATTGTGTAAACAACCTACATTTTACTTATTTATTTATTTTTGTATCCATTCTTTGGTTGAGGGACATCTGGTCACTTCCATTTTCTAGCTATTATAAATAAGGATGTTATGAACATAGTGAAGCATGTGGCCTTATGATATTATGGTGTGTCTTTTGAGTATATGCCCAGAAGTGTTATAGCTGGGTCTTTTGATAGAACTATTTTAAATTTTCTGTGGAACAGCCATATTGATTTTTCGACTGGTGGAACTACTTTGCAATCCCACCAGCTGTGGAATAGGGTCCTCTTTCTCCACATACACACCATCATTTGCTGTTGTTTGAGTTTTGCTGTTCCTCTAGGTATCTCATTAGTATGGAGATTTTTCTCTTCAGCCTATGTGACTACAGGACACAGTCAAGTCTCTTTTCCTATTGTCTTGATCTAAGATATTAGGGATGTCTCATCTACATGTGGAATGGCTTGAGGTTCCTATTATGTAACTGATGGATACAAAACTATGGGGGACTGCAGCTACATAATGGGGGCCTGGGACCTGGGAGCAGGTGAAGCTCCTACCATCCTTTCAAGGTCTCCAGGGCTTCAAAACCTTGAGCTCAACTGAGGAACAGACTACTTCTCAAGGTCCACTTCCTCACATATTTTTAATGAATCTGTTTCTGTAATCAATGTATTTTGATAGTGAAATGAAGTCATGCTCCCCTGTAAGTGTGGTTTTGAGACCATTCAGAGTAAAAGGCATTTTTTCACATGTTACTATTATACAGATGAAAAGATGGCTCAGAAGGTAGAACACTCCAAGTGCAAGTGTGGAGAATAGAGTTCACACCTCCCAAAAGAATATGAGTTCATGTCTAAAAAGTCCATTGGTCATATGGGGTGCTGGAGACAGAAACAGGAGAATCTCTAGAAAATTTCTTTGCAAAGAACTGGGTATATGCAGTAAGAAAATAAAGAATGGCAGAAGTCAGATATGGGGATTCAAACCATTATTCCCAATACTGAGCAGAGCAAGGAATGTGGGTATTTAATGAGTTCAAGACCAGTCTGAAGTACAGAGCAATATCCAGTAAAGTCATAGGCTTGGTATTGCTCAAACCACAAAGCAAGCAATTGATTACTAAATGAATGAAATTCAAAAATAAAAAATATAGAGGTTCTTTATAAATCGGGTGAATAGCTAGGAGTAACTCTGTAGGTTGTCTTGTCTTACATTCATACTTAGTGACCTCAATACAACTGTACCTACAAAGAGACACACATGCACAAACTGATATGCACAAATATCATAAATACACAGAGAGATGAAAAATGTAACAGGCATGGTGGTATATGACAATTCTTTGAAAGTTCAATACTTTTCAGGAGCCATAATGGGACAAGCTAATAACTAGCAGGTGATCATCCTGAAATGGCCTGCTTCGTATTATTATATAATCTGCGACAGGTGTCCAGATTAAGCAAGGCTCTAAGGGTTTTATTTTAGGAAAGATTCCTGCTATTGATATGCTTTTACTATTGTTATTAAACATAAATAACAATCACTAAGTAATAGCACATCGTTTTGGAGCAGATCTCTGCATATCCACGAAGATGTACTGTCTTGTAGTGTTGCTATATGGGCAAATAGATGCCTTATGTTTTAACGATCCTATAAGAATTCCTAAAATTATATCTGTAATTATTAAGCTCTTTTATAGTGGGACTGCTATTAGGTCCTTTTCTGATAGTCAAAACTGCAATGAGAACTCTGCCAGTCTCTGAAGTGTCACCAGTTAATTGCTCTTAGATGGGAACTCTACTTTCTCCTACTCAGAGCACATTCCAAGAGGCTATAAAGCAACCAAAGGTCATAAAAAGGGAACTAATCATTTATTATAGGTGCTAAGACAGAAGATAAAATATTGACTGGGTTTATCTATACAAAACTTCACTAATAAATTCGGTATGGTTTTAAACCTTCAGTCTACCTGTGGAACTGAGAGAGGTGATGGATGTTTAGCCAGATAATTACGCCTAATGGGTATGCATGTGAACATTCTCTGTTGTAAATTTCTATTTCAATTTATGCTTTGATTTTGTTTGTGAACTTTTGATGAAAATTATAACATGTGATTATGTATTCTGAAAGGAGTTTTAAGAGCTGGGGACAAAGAGAAGAGTCATAACTGAGGTAAGAGGAACTGAGGTGAGAAGAGCAGAGGTGAGAAGAACTGAACTGAGACAGGAACTGAGTTGAGGGGACGTTTTTAATCAGAACCCTTTTTAGACAGAAATGAACTCAAGAAGAACTTAGAAGTATAGGCACAGCATTGGGAGAAAAGGCATTCAAAGTAAGGGGAGAGAAGGAGAGAGCAAGTTTAGAAGGAGAATGCAGAGTGGAATAACTTAAAAAACTATAGGTAACATAAAATACTAGAGAGCAATGTGCAGCAGAAGGAAAGGAAAGAAGAAGAAGCTGCAGAGAGCAGAAGGGGCAGGCTGGCTTCTCCTCACCATGGGACAGAACAGGTCCTTCTTAATAACAAGGCAGGCTTAGTCTTATTAAAAGGAACAAAGTTCTCTTCTTACAAACATGAGCTTAATTCATTTAGCATTAAAAGGGTAGAAGCTTTTTCTCTCTCTGTGCAGTAAATATTGGAGCTCATCTTTCGTCAGAGTGAGTGAGTTCTTCCTGCACTGGTGCTTAATCTTTTGCTCTTTATGCCTATGTAAGGATGGATGTGTGTGTAAGTATGTAATTGTGAGAATGCAAGGAAGCTGGGCCCAACTGGATTTGAATGGAAATGTGTAAATGAGTGTTCATGAAGCTGTATATGAACTTATGTGAGATTATGCATATTCGCTTATGTAAAAGTTTTTCTTTCTGTGAGTGTTGTTCTCTTCTCCTGGTTTAATAGAAATTTATTGCTCCAAACTTTCCCCTAGCCTGACAAGCAAGAGGCATCTGGACAGCAGGGAAAAGGCTCTAGCAATTAATCCTTTACTTAATCTCCTGCTGTTTTAGGATGAGGCACTAAGTGCCTGAGACTGCAGTTTCTGGCTTCAGAGGAACACAGAAGGCAGGTCAGCTATAATAGCATAGTAACTTAGTTTTAGATAAGTACACTTTTTATTATACAGCAACCCTAAATATCTAGTAAGACAAAGTATTACCCCCAAATTTTTTAAGACAAAGTCTTATCCTCTGCCGATGCTCTTTCCCCTTTCACTGCCTCAAGAAGGACTGAGAAGAAAGAAGAACCCCATGCTGGGGCAAGCCCTCTGGCAAATACTGGTATATAGTACACTAGCAAATCCAGACTGCAATACTCAAAAAACAATCTCAGAGAAATGGCAACTGAGGTCACAAATAGAATTATTTTGCCCTAGAATATTATTTAAAAAAGATATTGTTTCTGAAAATTGATTAGATGGATAATTACATATATTTGTATATGTAATTACATATACAGGAAACCAAGAACTTGTACCAGCAGATCTACGATTATGAATGAAAATGATTCCTGATTTTTAGACAGTTTTTATTTGACTTGCCTATAAAAGCTGAATGAATTATGCTTTAGGCAATTGTAATTAAAGAATGGTAATGTTAAATTATCTTGCCTAACTCTAATGCATTTACCCAATCTAGTTCCACATATTCATGGTGAAGATATTAAATTTTATATTACTTAGAAAGAAGATGAACTATAACATTTGCTGTACAAATATTCAGGCATGTGTGATAAAGAGTAATATTCCTTTTGTGTATTTTTATGCTATTTACACAGGTATAATTTTAAAAACTACCAGTATATTCTGGCTCTGATATTTGCAATTGAAGAAATCAATGAGAACCCCAATCTTTTACCCAATATATCTCTTGGATTTGATTTCTACAATGTCAGATTCACTGAGAAGGACACACTTATGAATGCTTTTATTTGGCTCACAGCTCATAGAAAGAAGTATATTTTGCCTAATTACAACTGTGAAAAGAGATATTTTACTGCTGCACTCACAGGAACATCATGGATTATATCTGCCCAAATTGGCACATTATTTCAACTCTTTAAATTTCCACAGGTAAGAAAACATGTAGTTTAGCAGCTGGGAATTGAGAGTTCTTTGTTGATATTTTAGGTGACTTTAAAATTGAAAGAGGGATATTTTAAATATTCAAATATCAAAACCGAACTCAAACATATGGAGATCAATCCACATTTCTCTTGTGTGCAGGAGAACATATTGTGAAATAAATTAAAGCAGGTAGATATGTGAAATTAACAGGCTTGCCAGGAATTTCTGCAAAATTCTAAAAGTGAAATTTTCTTTTAAAATTGGGGAAAAATATCTTTTTCCTGTTCTCATCTTTTGAGTAGGGAGTGAAATTGTGTTTGATATTAATATTGCTCCTCTTCTTTCTCAATTTGTTTCAGCTTTCCTTTGGTCCTTATGATCCTATTTTGAGTGACCAAAATCAGTATTCTTCTCTCTACCAGATGGTCCCCAAGTCCTCATCTCTTTCACTTGGCATTGTTTCTTTGGTGGTTCATTTTAGGTGGTCCTGGGTTGGTCTCATTCTCCCAGATGACCATAAAGGAAATAAAATTCTATCAGATTTCAGAAATGAGATGGAGAGAAAAGGAATCTGCATAGCTTTTGTGAAAATGATCCCTGCTACCTGGAGCTCACATTTTAACAAATTCTGGAAAAATATGGATGATACAAATGTCATAATTATTTATGGTGATATTGATTCTTTAGAAGGTCTAATGAGAAATATTGGGCAAAGGTTATTGACATGGAAAGTCTGGGTCATGAACATTGAACCCCATGTTACTGACTATGCTGATTATTTCATGTTAGACTCTTTCCATGGGAGCCTCATTTTTAAACGCCATTATACAGAAAGATTAGAGTTTACAAATTTTATTCAAACAGTTAATCCCTACAAATACCCAGAAGATATTTATCTTCCTAAGTTGTGGCATTTGTTCTTCAAGTGTTCATTTTCTGATATTGGTTGTCAGCTTTTGGACAACTGTCAATTAAATGCTTCTTTGGATTTATTGCCTCGTCACATATTTGATGTGCTCATGAGTGATGAGAGTACCAGCATATACAATGCTGTGTATGCTGTGGCTCACAGTCTCCACGAGATGAGACTTCAGCAAGTACAAATTCAACCATATGAAAATGGGGAAAAAATCAGGTTTTTCCCCTGGCAGGTATTATCCTTTCTACTATATTGTATTGTCAGCACTCTGATGTATGAGATTTGCTGTGACATTTACTTTAGTATTGTAAAATATAGTTTAGGTTGTCCATAATTACAAGAAATTTTGTGTTTCTAAAATTACCTAGAGGTCAGGAGAGATTCACATGTTTGTTGTTGAGATTTACAGGGACATGTACTTTGATATTGTAATATTTAGTGTATGTTGTCCACAATTACAGGGATTTTTGTGTTTCTAAGCTTACCTGGAGATCATGAACATTTCCCAAGTGTGTTGTTGAGAGATGGGATGCAAGATAGCAGGAGGAATTATGCTTAGTCATCACCAAGTTCATGTCATTAATAGCTATCTGTAAAATATTCTCGTAATAGTTGCAAAATAATGTTTTACTCTAAATTTCTTATAAAAGAAATAAAAAGTGGACATTTAACTAAAATAATTAGAGGGGTTTTTACTTTAATGATGCTTTTTTTTTTTGCTATTTAGGCATCAAAAGCCTCATTTTAAGTGCTATTCCTCTGAAGATACTCTGAAAGTAAAAGGGGGGTTGAGTAGGTTTCAAATAATTAACATTTACATGAATTAAAAGTCATTGATTTATTATCTGAGCTTGATTCAAAGATTTCCATTAGAACTGAGTGACCTTTCAGATGGAGAAAGGCATCCCACAAACTTGGGTTTTCATTTTAGCATTATAGGAAGCTTCATTAGTATTGACATTCCTATCAGAAAATAAGAACTAGAAGAAACTTTCCAAAACAGAGCTTCTGTTCTGACAGTTAGTTGGACACATTGTAATATAAATTCATGAATCTTTTCAGCTTAACTATTTCTTGAAGAACATTGAGGTGAGAGACAAAATGAATTTAGATTGGAGACAGAAATTAAATGCAGAATATGACATTCTTAACATTTGGAATTTACCAAAGGGTCTTGGAAGAAAGGTGAAAATAGGATCATTTTCTGCAAATGCTCTCCAGGGCCAACAGTTGTCTTTAACAGAACAGATAATACAATGGCCTGAAGAATTTTCAGAGGTGGGTTGTCTTATCTCAATGCTTTGAACCTATGTTAGTAATAAGATTCTGCTTTCTAGTACAATAGTGCTTGTTTTCTTACTCCAGGCCTATCATTCTTCTATTATCAATATAACAAACAATAAAACTAGTACTAGTATTGCCTTTTCATTTTTCTTTATGTAGATCAATAGAAGTATTGAGTGTTATATGTTCCTCCAATGTTCACTTGTATGAAGATTAGAATTATTCCACTTTTCACAAATTAGGGAATCTAGGGAAGAGCAAATTTCTTTCTCCAAAATGACTCATGATTCAATGTTCTAGAGAAAATAACTCATTTTAGATGAATATAAAGGAAAATATAAAAGTTATGTTTTATTGTGTAATCAAACACGATAAAAAACAACTTTTGAAAAACAGACAATATTGTTGCTTATGGTTCCAGAATTATGAGATTCCACAATAGAAAGAATTGTAACAACATGGCATAGTCATTGAGACAGGCACAGGAACCAGAAAGATATGTGTTTTTATCCACACATCCTAACAGTTAATAACATGAGAAAATTGGATTTAAGAAAATGATTATAATTCCCAACCCCAGGAACATAATTCCTCCGGCAAATCTGCATTTCCCAAAGTTTCAATAACTTTCCAAATAGTGTCACCAATAGAGAAATAAATACTCAAATACATTAACATACATGGATCATTTTTTATTCTAAATCCCGTAGAGTAGCTGTTTTAGAATCCTTTAAATCTCTGTGCAAACTCATCTGTCCAATGTCTTTCTACGCTTTGAAGTTTCAATCCATGATCAGTTGTTTTTTACATTGCAGGCCACTATAAGAGAAAAACTGCATGGAATGCACATGTATAAGTTCCTGAGGTATCTCCCTCCAACAAATAAATATATAACTGAAAAAAACTTAAGAAGGAGTTTAGGGTGAAGCACATTAAATTTTAAAATGCATGATTTTCTAATGTATGATGTTGAATGCAGACAGCAATGACTACAGCAGTTTTGTTCTGTCCCTACACTTTTGTTTAGAATTAAGCAAATGAATAGTGACAGCGAAAATTTAGGTGGTCTTTCCAAATTATCTAAATTCACCTTTCCATTCTTTCTGAAAAATACACTTATATTTGCTTCCATGATCATTTTATATTCTGTCAAATTGACAGTCAAGATTCACAGTTATGGTGGAAGTAAATGTGATCAACACAGTAGTCAAAAAGTTCAAAGATTGTATCAATTTGGAGAGAACCAATAGCTTTTTAAATCATATTTCCGATCACCTAATTTTCTCAAAATTGTCCCCAACTCATTAAGGTTTAAAGTTATTTTTTTAACACTTTGATAATTCTCTGACCAATCGTTAAACACATTTGCCTTCTTAAAGTTATAACCTTTCTAATTAAACCTCTCTATTGATAAGAATACATTGGAATACGTTGCAAATGATTCAGAAACTGGAATTATTAGATGTTTCATAATACACTAAGCATTAGATACCATTCTTTTCATTCTTCTCAGATCCCCCAGTCTGTGTGCAGTGAGAGTTGTGGGCATGGATTCCGGAAAGTAACCCTGGAGGGCAATGCTGTCTGCTGCTACAAATGCACTCCTTGTGCAAACAATGAGATTTCTAACGAGACAGGTAAATGCAGCCTTTACAGAAAAGTTTCCATTTATCCATAGGACTCCACAATACACAGGCATATGTAAATGATCTAAATAGAAGTCAGAAAACTCTTTTCCTACCTTTGTTTAGGAAATTATATGTTACAATCCATATCTACCCTTCAAAATGGCCCAACATAACCACTGAAATCATATATGAATTCTATCTTTGATTGACTTCCAATAACTCTTTTTACAGACTAGTATTCCCTAGTATTTTACTGTATGTTCTATTTCAGTTTGCCATTTAGCATCTATTAACAAATTATCAGACATTTTTATTGAGACCATGTATCAATAATTTTTAAAACTGATAAAATGCTCATATCTGTTGTATCTTCATAGTGATAGTTCCTCAGTCATTTTTCATAGTTTTCTAAATTGTTAGTTGTTTGATAATTTAATAGAATGTATTTTTACACACATTTAGGAATTTTTCTTTTAGGAATAAATACCTAGCACATGAATTAATGTTATAGAAATGACCTACAGGTACATACACATATGATATATATATTGATAGATAGATGATAGATAGATAGATAAATAGATAGGTAGATAGAGAGACAGATAGATATATGGAGAATGAGAGAGAGAGAGAGACAGAGAAATAAGTACAGACAGAGTAATATTTTGGCATTCCAACAAGAAAACAAATATTATATCATTCTTTTAAAACTGCCATTGCTGAATTTCAATGATGCATTGCTTTAAAAATGCTGAATATTATTCACATGGGATAATAAAATTCAGAGTGAAATTTATTATGTTACTCTATGATTTTATTATGAAAATGGGGCAATATTTTATTAAAGGTCATATATGTTCAGATAAGTAATAACTAATAAAGTTTTACTGTCAATTTAAATATGGTAAAAATTAATGCATCATCGTAATGCACCAAATCTGAATCAATGGAACTGTACAACATGACTTGGGTAATTAGCGTGTCAGAGTAATCTCTAACACTTCTTAGTAAAAGTTTCTCATGTCACCATTCCCAGTACTTAATAGCTTGCATTAAACTAAATAAAAAATTAGTCCCATTGAGGAGAAAATTCTTCCTTTTGAAAGATATAGTCTAAACTTCCTTATTATTAGGATTGTAGCTGCGTTCTATACAGTGTGATATTTGGTAAATATCTATCTGCAAGGCATGATTTTGGATATCATTTTACAGCCTTAAAGAGATTGTGTTTTTTAATGCAGTAGCTCTATTAACTCAAACCATATTTCTACTGTTTATTCACTGTTTCCATTATATTTAGACTTTTTAAAAGAAAATCCATAGCTAGAGTAAAACTGAGGTGATGTATGTGGTCTCATGATCCTCCTCAATGTCATATCTTTTGTCTTCCACATACCTAAGACCTCCTACTGAGGAACAGTCTTGAAAACTGCAGTACTTCTTAATATCACTTTGGGGACAACTAAGCCTTTAACCTTGGTTAAACATTAGGAAAAACTTAAGAGTCAAAAAAACAGTCAAAGATATCTAAGGTACAACAGCTGTATATACTTTGTCCCTACATAACCCCTAGAGATTTATATGCTGAAAATAGTAGGATACTAATCTTCAAGAGAGTCACCAAACACTTAGCCAAAATAACACTTAGACAAACTAATTAAGAGGCACAGAGATAGTATCCAGTTTAACAGAATCAGAGATGAAATGGAGGACATAATAACAGAAATTGAGGAAATTCAAAAAAAATTATTAGATCTTACTACAAAAGCCTATACTCAACAAAACTGGAAAATCTAGATAAAACGGATGATTTCTAAGAAGATACCATGTACAAAAGGTAAATCAAGAACAGGTAAAATATCTAAACAGTTCCATAACCCTTAAAGGAAATGGGAGCAGTCATAAATCCCTCCCAACCAAAAAAGTCCCAAGAACAGATGGTTTTAGTGCAGAATTTTACCAGATCTTCAAAGAAGAGTTAATACCAATAATGTTCAAAGTATTACACAAAATGGAAACAGAAGGAACACTAGCTAATGCATTCTATGAAAGCACAGTTGCTCTGGTACCTACACTAAAGTACTCTTACCAAGCAAGTCAACAATCTGGAGAACTGGTGGACTCCATTTAGAAGAATGCAAATTGATGCATATTTACCATTTTTTCAAAGCTTAAGTCCAAGTGGATCGAGGACCTCAACAAAAAATTATATACACTGAAACTAATAAAAGAGAAAATGGGAAATAGCTTTGAACATGTTGGCACAGGGAAACATTTCCTGGACAGAAAACAATGGCTTGGGCTTTAAGATCAACAATTGATAAATAGAACCTCATGAAACTGAAAAACTTCTGTCAGTCAAAAGACACCTTAAAAAGGACAAATTGTCAACCGACAGATTAGGAAAAAATAGACAGTAACCCTACATCTGATACAAGACCAATATGCAAAGTATATAATGAACTCAAGAAGTTTGAATCCCAAAAAGCAAATAACCCAATTAAAAATGGAAAGCAGTGCTAAACATAGAATCTTAATAGAGGAATCTTGAATGACTGAGAAGTACTTAATGAAATGTTCAAAGTCCCTAGCAATCATAGAAATGCAAATCAAAATGACCTGAGATTTCATCTTAGAATGTCTAGGATCAAATCCTCAAGTAACAGCACATGCTGTTGAGGATGTGGAGGGAGAAGGACAGTCCTCCATTGGTGGTGGGATTGCATACTGGTACAACCACTGTGGAAATTAATGTAGCAGTTTCTCAGACAACTGGAAATAGTTCTACCTGAAGACCCAGCTACACTACTTCTGGGCATATATCCAAACGATTCTCCACCATATCACAAGAACATGAGTTCCCCTATGTTCATAGCACCCTATTGGTAGAAGCTGGAAGCTAGAAACTGCTCAGATGTCCCTCAACCAAAAAAATGGCTACAGAAAATGTAGGTCATTTAAACAATGGAATACTCTTCAGATATTTAAAACGAGGAGATCATGAATGTGGCATAAACATGGATGGAGTGTGAAGGGGGAACTCTGTAGAAAGTCCCAGAAACATAAGATATGAGATTCTCCCCAGACTCAATGGCAGTGACCTTAGCCAAAATGCCCCAGTAGTGAGAAGGAACTTGAAGAAACCACCACCAGTTAATAGACAGAGCCTCAAGTAGAGGAACTGGGTTACTAACCCACAGTAGTGGGAAACCAGCTGTCTCAACTAATTCAAATCCCCAGGAGATCCCAGAGACTGAGCCATGAACTAGGGAGCATATGCAGGCTGGTCTGATTTCTCCCAACCCCACTCTTACATATAGCAGAGGACTGCCTTTTCTGGTCTCAGTGGGAGAGGATTATATCATGGAAGCATGAGACACTAGGGCAGGCGGTTCCCATGGGGGAGCATCCACTGAGAGGCATAGGGAAGGGGAAATGGGATGGGGAACTGAGAAAAGGGTGGTGAGAAAGGAAGGCAAAGTCTGAAATATAAATAAATAAAATAATTGATTTAAAAAAATGGAAAAAAATTAGCCAAAGACATCCAAGGTATAGCAGATGTACATATTTGATCCCTGCATAACACCTAAAGTTTTATATGCTGAAGAAATTAGGATACAATATTTCAAGAATGTCATCTAACTTGCCTTAAGTTCTATATCTAGTATTTGAATAAAAAGCAGTTATTCTACACTATCATTCTTAAAACTAATTCAATTCAGATAAATAATACATAAATTTTTAATTTCATGCCCTAAAAGTTGTAACTTACATCAATTTGTTTTTTTTTCTTTTATTGGATATTTTATTTGTATTTCAAATATTATCCCTTTTCCTGGTTCCCCCCATACACCCTCAAGACCCCCTTTCCCATTCTCACTTCCCCTGCTTCTATCAGGATGTTTCCCCCAGCCACCCACCCATGTCTGCCTCCCTGATAAGGCATTTCTCTACACTGGGGCATCAAGTCTTCATAGGACTAAGGGCCTCTCCTCCCATTGATGCCTGACAAGGCCATCTTCTGCTACATATGCTGCCAGAGCCATCAGTCCCTCCATGTTTCCTCTTTGGTTGGTGGTTTAGTCTTTGGGAGCACTGTGTGGGGTCATCTGGTTGGTTAATATTGTTCCTCCTATGGGACTGCAAACCCCTTCAATTCCTTCAGTCCTTTCTCTACCTCCTCCATTGGGGGCCCAGTGCTAAGTCCAATGGTTGACTGCAAGTATTCCCCTCTGTATTTGTTAGATTCTGGCAGAACCTCCCAGGAGAGAGTTTTATCAGGCTTCTGTCAGCAATCACTTCTTGACATCTGAAATAGTGTCTGGGTTTGGTGACTGTGTATGAGTTGAATCCCCAGGTGGGACAGTTTCTGGATGGCCTTTCCTTTAGACTCTGCTCTACACTTAGTCTCGGTATTTCCTCTGGTGAGTATCTTGTCCCCCGCTTCCAAGAAGTACCAAAGCATCCACATTTTGGTCTTCCTTCTTCTTGAACTTGATGTGGTCTGTGAATTGTATCTTGGGTATTCTGAGCTTTTGGGCTAATATCCACTTATCAATAAGTGTATACCATGTGTGTTCTTTTGTAATTGGGTTACCACACTCAGGATGATATATTCTCATTCCACCCATTTGCTTAAGAATTTCATGAACTCATTGTTTTTGTTGTTGTTGTTTTAGTATAGAATAGAGTTTTTTTCAGGGCATGGGGAGGGGAGTTAAGAGGATAGTAGAGGCCAAGAAAGGCAGAGAGAGAGAGGGAGAGAGTAGAGACTTAAGAGGCCTGCCATGACCATGTGGAGAGAAGGGGAAGGAAAGAGGGAAGGGAAGACCCCAAAAGGGCAAGAGAAGCAATTGGGAAGCAAGAGTAAGAGAACAAGAAGAATTCATTGTTTTTAATAGTTGTATCAGTCAGGGTTTCTATTCCTGCACAAACATCTTGACAAAGGAGCAAGTTGCTTAGGAAATGGATTATTCAGCTTATATTTCCACATTGCTGTTCATCACTAAATGAAGTCAGGACTGCAACTCAAGCAGGTCAGGAAGCAGGAACTGATGCAGAGGCCATGGAGGGATGTTACTTACTGGTTTGCTTCCTGTGCCTTGCTCAGCTTGCTTTCTTAAAGAACCCAAGACTAAAAGCCCAGGGATGGCACCACCCACAATGGGCCTTCTCCCCTTGATTTCTAATTGAAAAAAATGCTTTACAGCTGGATCTCATGGAGGCATTTCCTCAACCGAACCTTATTTCTCTGTGATAAATCCAGCTTGTGTCAAGTTGATACACAAAACCAGTCAGTATAGTAGTTAAGTAGTACTATATTGTATGAATGTACCACATTTTCTGTATCCCTTTCTCTGTGGAAGGACATCTGAGTTCATTCCAGCTTCTTGATATTATAAATAAGGCTGCTATGAACATAGTGGAGCACATTTCCTTGTTGTATGTTGGAGCATTTTTGAGTATATGCCAAGGTGTGTGTCCTCAGGTAATACTATGGCCAATTTTCTGAGGAAGTGCCAGATTGATTTCCAGAGTGGTTGTATGAGCTTGCAATCCCAACAATTGAAGAATGTTCCTTTTCTCCACACCCTTGCCAGAATCTACTGTCAGCTGAGTTTTTGATCTTACACATTCTGACTGATGTGAGGTGGAATCTCAAGGTTGTTTTGATGTGCATTTCCCTGATAACTGAGGATGTTGAACATTTCTTTAGGTGCTTCTCAGCTATTTGATATTCCTCAGTTGAGAATTCTTTGTTTACCTTTGTACCCCGTTTTTAATAGGGTTATTTGATTCTCTGGAGTCTAACTTCTTGAGTTCTTTGTACTTGTTGGATATTAGCCCTCTATCAGATGTAGGATTGGAAAAGATCTTTTCCTAATATGTTGGGTGCTGTTTTGTCCTATGGACAGTGTCCTTTGTCCTACAGTAGCTTTGCATTTGTTGATTGTTGGTTTTAGAGCATAAGTCATTTGTGTTATGTTCAGGAAAATTTTCCCTGTACTCATGTATTTGAAGCTTTTCCCCACATTCTCTTCTATTAGTTTCAGTGTATCTGGTTTTATTTGGAAGTCCTTGATCCACTTGGACTTGAGCTTTGTAGAAGGAGATAAGAATGGATCAGTTTGTATTCATCTACATCCTGACCACCAATTGAACCAGCATCACTTGTTGAAATGCTCTATTTTCCACTGGATGGTTTTAGCTTCTTTGTTAAAAGCCAAGACACAATTCACAGACCACATGAAACTCAAGAAGAAAGAAGTCCAAAGTGTGGATACTTTGGACCTTCTTAGAAGGGGGAACAAAATACCCATGGGAGGAGATACAAGGACTGAATGAAAGGCCATCCAGAGACTGCCTTACCTGGGGATTCATCTTATATACAGTTACCAAACCCAGACACTATTGTGGATGCAAATAAGTCCTTGCTGACAGGAGCCTAATACATTGGTCTCCTGAGAGACTCTGACAGTGCCTAACAAATACAGAGGTGGATGCTCTCAGCCAACTTTTGGACTGAGCACAGGGTATGCAATGGAGGAGTTAAAGAAAGGACTGAAGGAGCTGAAGGGATTTGCAACCCCATAGGAAGAACAGCAATATCAACTTGATGGACACCCCAGAGCTCCAAGGGATTAAACCATCAATCAAAGAGTACACATGGAGGGACCCATGGTTCCAGCCACATATGTAGCAGAGGATGGCTTTGTTGGCCATTAAGGAGAGGAAAGGCCCTTGGTCCTGTGAAGCTAGATGTCCCAGTGTAGGGGAATTATTGGGCCTAGGGGTGGCAGTGGGTGGGTGGTTGGGGGAACACCGTCATGGAAGCAGAGGGTAGGAGAATGGGATAAGGGTTTCCTAGGGTGGCGAACCAGGAAGGGGGATAACATTTGAAATGTAAATCAATAAAATATTGAATAAGAAATTTTAAAAAGATTTAAAATATATATTATATACTGTCTCAAACCTGAAAGTAAAAGGTGAGAATTATATTTCTTTTAAAAAAAATAAAGATCAAGTGACCATGGGTGTGTGAGTTCATTTCTGGGTCTTCAATTCTATTTCATTGATCTTCCTGCCTGTCTCTGTAGTAATGCCATACAGTTTTTAATCACTATCTCTTGGTAATAAAGCTGGAGGGCAGGGATGGTGATTTACTCAGAAGTTCTTTTATTGTTGAGAATAGTTTTGCTATACTGGGTTTTTTTGTTATTCCATATGAATTTGCAAATTGCTATTTATAACTGTATGAAGAGGCCAGGCAGTGGTGGTACACGCCTTTAATCCCAGCACTTGGAGGCAGAGGCAGGCAGATTTCTGAGTTCGAGGCCAGCCTGGTCTACAAAGTGAGTTCCAGGACAGCCAGGGCTACACAGAGAAACCGTGTCTTGAAAAACCAAAAAACAAACAAACAAACAAACAAACAACAAACAAAAAAAACCCAACTGCATGAAGAATTGAGTTGAAATTTTGATGGGGAATGCATTGAATCTGTAGATTGCTTTTGGCAAGATGCCTATTTATACTATATTAATTCTGCCAATCCATGAGCATGCGAGATCTTTCCATCTTCTGAGATCTTCTATTTCTTTCTTCAGAGACTTGAAGTTCTTGTACAGATCTTTTCACTTGCTTGGTTAGAGTCACACCAAGTAATTTTGTATTATTTGTGACTATTGTGAAGGGTGTTGTTTCCCTAATTTCTTTCTCTGTCTGTTTATCCCTTGAGTAGAGGAAACTCTGATTTGCTTGAGTTAATTTTATATCCAGCCACTTTGCTGAAGTTGTTTATCAGGTTTATGAGTTCTCTGGTGGAACTTTTTGGGGTTACTTCCATATACTATCATATTATCTGTAAAATGGTGGTGTTTTGATTTCTTTCTTTCTAGTTTGTATCTTGCTCTGGCTTGAACTTCAAGTACTTTATTGCATAGGTAGGGAGAGAGTGGGCAGCCTTTTCTAGTCCCTGATTTTAGACACATTGTTTCAATTTTCTCTCCATTTGCATCAATTTCTATCTTATTTCAATAGTAGGAGGCAAATGGAAATTTGTGTTTGATTTCTCCATTATGTTTACTTTCTAATATAATTAAATATTTAAATTTTCTTAATTTGTGGATTCCTTTCATATTATTCAGCTATATGTAGTAAAAATATTATTTGCAACTATAATCTCAAAGGAACATGAACATTTTGTAATATAGAAATGTTTCAAGTTCTAAGAGATGTTATGGAATATATAATTTGCACCTAGAAGAATAAGTAATGAGCACACTTATGGCATCTTCAACATACACAAAATGACATTTTGTAATTCTATCTGTGTTAAAATTTTCTCATTTGTATTTCTATTGAAATTTTTAAAATGCTATTTACTTACTTTTGTCAGAATACAATACGATATATTAGACCATATTCATACCCACAAAACATGTGAGAACCACATCTTTACCTCTCTACTTATTTGTTGTTTTGTTTTCTCTCCTAACTTTTAATTTTTACTCCAGTTTGTCCTATTCAAATATGTTTGAATGTGAGTCCTGCACTGTAGAAATCTGTATTTTCTAATGGTCACATTTGTGAAGAATGTTGACTCTTTCCTTCTTACTGAAACAGTAATTATTATAGCTCCTTAGGTAAGGGTGTCACTTCATGCTAATCATCCATCCGTGGTGAAAACTGATCAGGCATGAGCTTGTATCTATTATGTACATGCTGTCACAGCCATAAGTTTATATGTAGAAATGTCGTGATGTTTCTGGATATCACTGATTCTTTAATTTTCAGAGGCTGTTGATTTTATGAAGTTTCCATACTCTCTTTCATAAATATCATCATTCTTTAGTAGTAAATATTACTATCAACTTTTAACCCAAAATCCATATATATTATAGATATAGTAAATAAATTCCATTATATCTTCATATATATATATATATATATATATATATATATATATATATACATATATGTATTGTGGGGGGGGTGTGTGTGTATGTATGTATTCATGTATGTTACCAAGTCAGTTTGAGAATGTGCTCTCTAGATACATAACAGTGTGTCTCTCAAGAAGACCAAATCTGACAGGGATTGTATTTAATAATTCTATTATACATCACTACACTGCTCAAAGGAATGCAAAGTATTGCAAATTTAAAAATATTGTTAGTTGAAAATTGTACAATAATGTAATACCTTTTAAAAGTTGAGATATTTTATTATTATTAATAAAGTAACAATGATATTATTAATAAAGTAAAATTAAAAGTCTAGTGACCAATTCACATAAGAATTTTAGAGACATTTGGACATAGTGATAATGTTACACATAAATCTTGGCACATAGATTTTATGTTAATCATCAAATTTACAAAATTACAAGAGGAGAGTATGAAAAATCTCTTTTCTAAAGTCCTCCAACTCTTTAATATTTATTTTTTTTAATTTCATGTATGGCGGTGTATTAGTCAGGGTTCAGGGAATTTGTCAATGACTTACACTTTGTAGTCCAACTCCCCAACAATGATCATCAGCAGCTGTGGACAGCAGTCCAAGGATCTAGCAGTTGTTCAGTCCCACAAGGCAAGCAGGCAAGGAGGAGTCTGAGAGTCTTCTTCCAATGTCCTTATATAGGTCTCCAGCAGAAGGTGTGGCCCAGATTAAAGGCATTTGCCACTGTGCCATTAAACCCAGGTGACCTTGAACTCAGAGAATTCCTTGTCTTAATCTTCTGGAATTCATAGCCACTATACTTCAAGATCTCCGTGCCAAGATCTAGGTCAGAAACTTGTATCTCTGAGCCTCCAGATTAGGATCATAGGTAAGCCTTCCAATTCTTGATTAGTTCATTCCAGATTTAGTCAAGTTGACAACCAGGAATAGCCACTAGAGGAGGTACACTGTTGATGTCTTCTGACACATGAGAAGAGGGCATAGGATCCCCATTACATATGGTTGTGATCCACCCTGTGGTTGTTGGGAATTGAACCCAGGATCTCTGGAAGAGCAGTAGGTGCTCTTAACTGCTAAGCCATTCCTTCAGTCCATCTTTCAACTCTTGTAATAATTTTCTATTTATGTGAAACAGATCCTTGTCTCAAATGTCATGAAATCATTTTACTGAGTGCTTTCTGAGCATTTACTAATAGTAAATGTAATGGAATAGAATCTCTTCACTAAACTCCAGCAGAGAATGAAAAAAAAAAAAGGAAACAAAAGGAATTCTAAGAAGGATAGTACGCACATATTTTAAAAAGCATTAACTAAATAGCATTGCAAAAATTTTCTCTCTGTAACAAATTTTGCATATATCATTCATAAGCCATATTTTATTTATGAAGTGATATCTGGGCTGAGGTATATTTATTCAATATAACTTACTATTCGAGTTAATTTCAAACAGGGATATACCAGGCTGGAGAGATAGCTCAGTGGTTAAGAGTACTGACTTCTCTCCCGAAGGTCCTGAGTTCAAATCCCAGCAAACACATGGTGGCTCACAACCATCCATAATGAGATCTAACGACCTCTTATGGTGTGTCTGAAGACAGCTACAATGTACTTATAAATAAATCTTAAAAAAAAAAGTAAGGGATGTCAGAAAAGGCAGAGAAAATTTGGAAGTAAAGTGAGGGAAAACATTAGGCTAGTTTAATTTAAAAGCTATGATGAAGATGGATTTTTGAAGAAGTTCCTGGAAGCACTTGGAAGTAAAAAGGGAAACTTCACATTGCTTTAGCAATGTAGACCCTGAATGTCTATTTATGGTCCAACTGAAGCCATCGCTAATAATATACATACTGGTAATAATGAATAGACTCAGTGGTTATAGCAAGGGAGAGAGAGACAGAGAGACAGAGAGACAGAGAGAGAGAGAGAGAGAGAGAGAGAGAGAGAGAGAGAGAGAGAGAGAGAGAGAGAGAGAGAACACATTAAGTTGGGAAGGAAAACTGATGGAAGGAATGGAGGTTAACAGTAGAAAAGACAGAGAGATTGGGTCAAAACATTATATATGAACATAAATACTAAAATAAATGTATAAGAAAAGAAGTTACTTTATGAATATGCAATTATTCACAACAATGTGTTTATTAATTTGTCCTTGAAAAAGCAAAGCAGTGTAACATCTATAACAGTCCAGGTATTGAATAATGTCTCAGAAATAAAGGGATCAACCCATCCTGGACTCATGATATCATGATAATCTATATTTTTCACCAGATGTGGATCAATGTGTGAAGTGTCCAGAGAGTCATTATGCAAATACAGAGAAGAACCATTGCCTCCAGAAAGCTGTGACCTTTCTGGCCTATGAAGACCCCTTGGGGATGACTCTTGCCAGCATAGCTCTGTGCTCATCTATACTCACAGCATTTGTTATTGGTATTTTTGTGAAACACAGAGACACTCCTATTGTCAAGGCCAATAACCAAGCTCTCAGTTATATTTTGCTCATTACACTCATATTCTGTTTTCTTTCTTCTTTGACTTTCATTGGCCAGCCCAACCAAGACACCTGCATCCTGCAGCAGATCACATTTGGAGTTGCATTCACTGTGGCGCTTGCCACTGTGTTGGCCAAAGCTATTACTGTGGTTATTGCATTCAAGGCCACTTTTCCAGGGAGAATGGTAAGGTGGTTAATGGTATCAAGGGCCCCAAACTACATCATTCCTACGTGTACTCTGATCCAAGTTGTTTTTTGCGGAATGTGGATGGCAATCTCTCCTCCATTCATTGACCAAGATGTTCATACTGAACATGGACACATCATCATTTTTTGCAACAAGGGTTCATCTGTTGCCTTCCATTGTGTTCTCGGATACCTCTGCTTCTTGGCACTTGGGGGTTACACAATGGCCTTCTTATCTAGAACTCTTCCTGATACATTCAATGAATCCAAATTTCTGTCATTCAGCTTGCTGGTGTTCTTTTGCGTCTGGGTCACCTTCCTTCCTGTCTACCATAGCACTAAGGGGAAAATTATGGTTGCTATGGAAATATTTTCTATCTTGGCTTCCAGCACAGCACTCCTTGGCTTCATATTTGGCCCTAAGTGTTACATTATCTTATTGAGACCAGATAAGAATACATTTAATTGTATCAGAGACAAAATGCATTCTAGAAGAAACAAGTCTCACAAAACATAGTTCTATAAACAGATTTAGCGTTCATGTTAATAACTTCATAAAAGGTTTTCTTTATTTCCCTATATTTTTCGAAGCATGGGCTATAAAATTATAATATGCATTTGACCTTGTTAGGTTTTCTTTCTTTTTCCAATTGTATTACAATGTCCTTGTATGAGAGCCTGTTTTGTTTTACTTTATTTTCTAGATTTGAAAACCACATCTGCTCTCTGAGCCTCCACCATTTTTCCAGTCTAAGAATTGGTGGTGCCAAATCTGGATCATGTTGAATTTCTCTATCTTTTTTGATATAAACTGTTTCTTTTCATGTTATTGATTTAATTTATCTTTGAACTTGATACATATTTTTTACTCTGCCTGAATTAGCAACACAGAATCTGGAAAATTCTTTTATTTAATTATTTTATTTTTTACATTCCAGTCATTGCCCCACTCCTGGTTCCCCCACCCATATTTTCTCATCCCATTCTTCCTCAGCCTTACCTCCAAGGGGATGCTCTCTCTCTCCATCCTCCACTAGGATTCTTTGTACCCTTGGGCCACAAGTTTATCAAGGATTAGGCTCATCTTCTTTCACTGAAGCCAGACCAGGCAGTTCTCTGCTATATATGTACCAGAGGCCTCAGACCAGCCTACATTTGCTACCTGGTTGGTGATTCAGTCTCTGGGATTTCCCATAAATCAGGGATAGTTGAGATTATAGGTCTTCCTATTGGGTTGGCCTCTTTTTGCAGCTTCTTCATTCCTTTCCCAAATTCAGCCACAGGGATTCTGGACTTCAGTCCAATGGTTGGGTGTATGTACTTGCATTTTCTTCACTCAAATGCTGATGGGGCCTTTCAGAGGGCAGCCATACTAGGCTTTTTTCTGTAATAATATCATAGCATCAGTAATATTAGTAGGTCTTGGTGCTCCTTCTTTTGAAATGGATTCCAAGTTTGGCCAGTCAGTGGACTGCCTTTCCTTCAGTCTCTTCTCCATTTTTGTCCCTGTTGTTCTTTTAGGCAGGAACAATTCTGGATCAGAAATTTTGACTGGGCATTGGTAACCCTGTCTCTCCTTGTGAGGCTCTGTCTATCTAGTGGGGTACACTCTTCAAGTTCCTTCTCATCATTGTTGGTCTGTTTGGCTAAGATCACCTCCCTTGACTCCTGAGATTCTTTCACCTCCAAGGTCTCTGGGACAGTCTAGAGCATTCTCCCATGTCCCACCCCCAAAAGGATACTTGTTTCCATTTATTTTCCTGGCCCTATTGACTTATCTATCTCCTGTTGCTGCTCCCCATATCTGATCCTGTTCCACCTTTCACCTCCTCTCATGTCTCCTATACAGAACCCTTCCTTCTTTATTTTGTTTTGTGATTATTTTGTTCCCCCTTATAAGTTTCAGATTTTCTCTATTAGATTCAGTGTATATAGTTTTATGATGAGGTTATTGATCCACTTGGACTTCAGCTTTGTGCAAGGTGATAGATATGGATCTATTTTCATGCAGTTAGACCAGGACCATTTATTGAAGTTACTTTACTTTTTCCCACTGTATATACCTTCTTCTCAGCATCTCACAGAAGATTCTCCAAAATTAACCATATACTTAGTCACAAAGCAAGCCTCAATAGATACAAGGAGATAGAAATAACCACTTGCATCTTATCAGATTACCATGATTACAGAAGGACCTCAACAACAATGGAAATACTAGAATACATATAAACACATCAAAAGTTAAAAACTCTACTAAATGACCACTGGATTAAGGAAAAAATAAACACAAAAAGTAAAGACTTTCTAGAATGCAATGAAAAGGAATATAAAACATTTCCAGACTTATGAGACACAGGAAAAGCAAGGCAAAGAGCAAAGTTTATAATACTAAGGACATTCGTAAAGAAATTAATGAGAACACAAATTATTGACTTAATTAGAATACAACACAAAAGAATAATCAATGAAGCAAATAGGTGGTTCTTTGAAAAAAAATCAAAATATAGACAAACAGCCAAACTAAATAAAAGGTATAGATACCCTATCCTAATTACCAAAAATAAGACCTGAGAGGGGGGCATAACAACAAACACAAAAGAAATCCAAAGAACCATTAGACCTTACTTAAAAAAACCTTTATCCCCAAATTGGAAGTCTAAAAGCAATGTTTCATTTTCAAGATTTATACCACTTATCAAAATTAAATCAAGATCAAATAATCAACCTAAATATACACATATCTCCTAAGGAAAAGGATGGAAAGAAGTCTTCATTACAGATCACACACAAAAAAGCAATTGTCAGATTAGTTTAGGAAAAAAGCTGTAAAAATAAAGTCAATTTTGTTTCCATGTTCATAGTTTCATTATTTCACTCCATAAGTACTTGAAATACAAAACTATCTAAATTTATTTTGTATTGGGTATGCAAAATATCAGGTCAGCTTCACAATAAGCATTTTTAAAAGAATTTATTAGAGAAAAACAAAACAAAACAAAACAGGGCCAGGTGGTTTTAGCACAAAATTCTACCACACTTTAAATGATGAGCTATTATCAATGCTCATTACATTATTAAACAAAATCTAAATAGAGTAAACATTGACAAAATTATCTTATAATGTCACAGGTACCCAGATACCTAAACCATACAAAGATTCAACAAGAATGAAAATGTTAGACAAATTTTCCTCATGAACATTGATGCAAAAATTCTCAGTACAATATAAAGAAACACAAATCAAGAACACATCAAAAAGTTTATTTAACACAATCAAGTATATTTAATCTCAGAGATGTAGGGATGGTTCTGTGTACAAAAACCTGTCAATATAATGTATCATGTCAACAAACTGAAAGAAAAAAAATACATGACCTTCTCATGAGATGCTGAAAATTTTTTGACAAAATTCATCATTCCTTCATGATAAATGTCTTGATATGATCAGGGATACAATTCACACCCTTCAACACAATGAATTCAATTTTCAGCAAGCTGATAGTCAACATCGAATTAAATGCAAAAAACTTAAAGTCATTCTAGTAAATTTAGGAATAGTACAAGTCTGTCTACTCTCTCTTTCTTTTTATTAATTTTTAATTTAATTTTACTACAATATATTTTTCCATTAATGTATTAATTTATTCACTTTACATCCTGACCCCAGGCACCTCCCTCTTCTCCTCCTGGTCACATTCTCTGATGTGAATGCTTCTATTTCTTTAGGTGTTATGGGATTGTTTAGATCATTTATCTGATCCTGATTTAACCTTGGTACCTTGTATCTTTCTAGAAGATTGTCCATTTCATCTAGATTTTCCATGTTTGTTGAGTATAGACTTTTGTAGTAGGATCTGATGAAATTTTGGATTTCCTCAGTATCTGTTGTTATGTCTACCTTTTCACTTATGATTTTGCTGATTTGGATACTGTCTCTGTGCCCTCTGGTTAGTTTGGCTAACGGTTTATATATCTTGTTTCTAAAAAGATGGTAGGAGAGACCCCTGGTCCTGGAAAGACTGGATGTAGGGGAACGCCAGGACAGAGTAACGAGAGGGGGTTGAATGGAGAAAAGAGGGAGGGAAGGGGGCTTATGGGACTTTCGGGGAGGGAGGAAACGGGAAAGGGGAAGTGATTTGGAATGTAAATTAAAAAAATAAAAAAAAAAAGAACCATTTCCTGACTTGGTTGATTCTTTGTATAGCTCTTCTTGTTTCTTTTTATTTTTCTTTTTTTTTGTGGATTTTTTATTACATATATTCTTTATTTATATTTCAAATAATTTCCCCCTTCCTGGTTTCCCCCTCCCAGAAAGTCCCATAAACCCTCTCCCCTCCTCCTGTTCCCCAATCAATGCCTCCCACTTCCCAGTCCTGGTATTTCCCTACACTGATGCATCAAGCTTTTACAGGACCAGGGGTCTCTCCTTCCTTCTTCTTGGGCATCATTTGATATGTGAATTGTGTCTTGTGTATTCTAAGCTTCTGGGCTATTATCCACTTATCAGTGAGAGAACACCATGTTTGTTCTTTTGAGATCGGGTTACCTCACTTAGGTTGATATTTTCCAGTTCCACCCATTTGCCTAAGAATTACACGAATTCATTGTTTTTAATAGCTGAGTAGCATTCCATTGTGTAAATATACCACTTTTTCTGTGTCCATTCCTCCATTGAGGTATATCTGGGTTCTTTCCAGCTTCTGGCAATTATAAATAGGGCTGCTCTGAAAATAGTGGTGCATGTATCCTTATTACATGCTGGGGAATCATCTGAGTATATGCCCAGGAATGGTATAACAGGCTTCTCCAATAGTATCACGCCCAGTTTTCTGAGGAACCGCCAGACTGATTTCCATAATGGTTGTACCAGCTTGCAATCCCACCAGCAGTGGAGGAATGTTCCTCATTCTCCACATCCGCTGCAGCACCTGCTGTATCCTGAGTTTTTGATCTTATCCTTTCTGACTGGTGAGAGATGAAATCTCAGTGTTGTTTTGATTTGCCTTTCCCTGATGACTAAGGATGCTGAAAATTTCTTTAGGTGCTTCTCAGCCATTTATATTCCTCAAGTTAAAGTTGTTTGTTTAGCTCTGTATCCCATTTTTAATAGGCTTATTTGGCTCTCTGGAGTCTATTTTAAAGTATTTTTTATTTTCTAAGTTTTTTGATTTACATCCCAAATCATTACCCCTTTCCTGTTTCTTCCCTCCCCGAAAGTCCCAGAAGCCTCCTTCCCTTCCTCTGTTACACATTCAGCCTCCTATCACTTCTCTGTCTTGGCATTCCCCTACATCCAGTCTTTCCAGGACCAGGGGTCTCTCCTTCCATCTTCTTGGAAATCTATTGATATGCGAATTGTGTCTAGGGTATTCAAAGATTCTGGGTTAATATCCCCTTATCAGTGACTGCATACCATGTGTGTACTTTTGAGATTGGGTTACCTCACTAAGAATAATATTTTCAAGTTCTCACCATTTGCCTAGGAATTTCGTGAGATCATTGTTTTTAATTGCAGAGTAGTATTCCATTGTGTAAATATACCACATCTTCTGAATCCATTCCTCCTTTGAGGGATATCTGGGTTCTTTCCAGCTTTTGGCTATTATAAATAAGGCTGCTATGAACATAGTGGAGCATGTGTCCTTATTGCATGCAGGTAAAGCCTCTGGGTATATGCCCAGGAGTGGTATAGCAGGATCCTCTGGGAGTGTCATGCCCAGTTTTCTGAGGAACTGCCGGACTGCTTTCCACAGTGATTGTACCAGCTTGCAATTCCACCAGCAGTGGAGGAGTGTTCCTCTTTCTCCACATCCTCACCAACAACTGCTGTCTCCTGTGTTTTTAATCTTAGCCATTCCAACTGGTGTGAGGTGAAATCTCAGGGTTGTTTTGATTTACATTTCCCTAATGAACAAGGATGATGAACATCTCTTTAGGTGCTTCTCAGCCATTAGATATTCTTCAGGTGAGAACTCTTTGTTTAGCTCTGTACCCCATTTTTTAATAGGGTTTCTTGGCTCTCTGGAGTCTAACTTCGTGAGTTCTTTGTATATATTGGATATTAGCCCTCTGTCAGATGTAGGGTTGTTAAAGATCATTTCCCAGTTAGTAGGTTGCTGCTTTGTCCTTTTGACAGTGTCTTTGCTTTACGGAAACTTGGTAATTTTATGAGGTCCCATTTGTCAATTTTTAGAGCATAAGCTATTGGAGTTCTGTTCAGGAAATTCTCCCCTGTGCCCATATGTTCAAGGCTCTTCCCTAGTTTCCTTTCTATTAGTTTCAGTTTGTCTGATTTTATGTGGAGGTCCTTGATCCACTTGGAATTGAGCTTAGTGCAAGGAGATAAGAATGGATCAATTTGCATTCTTCTGCATGCTGACCTCCAGTTGAACCAGCACAATTTGTTGAAAATGCTATCTTTTTTCCACTGGTTGGTTTTAGCTCCTTTGTCAAAGATCAAGTGACCATAGGAGTGTGGATTCATTTCTGGGTCTTCAATTCTGTTCCATTGATCTACATGCCTGTCACTCTACCAATACCATGCAGTTTTTAGCACTATTGCTCTGTAGTACAGTCTGAGATCGGGGATAATGATTCCCCCAGAAGTTCTTTTTCTGTTGAGAATAGTTTTAGCTATCCTGTGTTTTCTGTTATTCCAGATGAATTTTTGAATTGCTCTTCCTAACTCTGTGAAGAACTGAGTTGGGATTTTGATGGGGAATGCATTGAATCTATATATTGCTTTTGGCAAGATGGTCATTTTTACTATATTAATCCTGCCAATCCATGAGCATGGGACATTTGTCCATCTTCTGAGGTCTTCTTCAATTTCTTTCTTCAGAGACTTGAAGTTCTTGTCATACAGATATTTCACTTGTTTGGTAAGAGTCACACCAAGATACTTTCTATTGTTTGTGGCTATCGTAAAGGGTATCATTTCTCTTATTTCTTTCTCAGCCTGCTTAACCTTTGATTATAGGATTCTACTGATTTGTTTGAGTTGATTTTATATCTGGCCACTTTGCTGAAGTTGTTTATCAGCTATAGGAGTTCACTGGTGGAGTTCTTTGAGTCGCTTAAGTATACTATCTTATCGTCTGCAAATAGGGATAGTTTGACTTCTTCCTTTCCATTTTGTATCCCTTTGACCTCCTTTTGTTGTCTAATTGCTCTAGCTAGAACTTCAAGTACTATATTGAAAAGATATGGAGAGAGAGGGCAGCCTTGTCTATTCCCTGATTTTAGTGGTATTGCTTCAATTTTCTCTCCATTTAGTTTGATGTTGGCTACTGGTTTGCTGTAAATTGCTTTTTCTATGTTTAGATATGGGCCTTGAATTTCTGATCTTTCCAAGACATTTAACAGGAAAGGATGCTGAATTTTGTCATATGCTTTTTCAGCATCTAATGAAATGACCATGTGTTTTTTTTTCTTTGAGATTGTTTATATAGTGGATTACATGGATGGACTTCGTTATATTGAACCATCCCTGCATCCCTGGGATGAAGCCTACTTGATCGTGGTGAATGATCATTTTGATGCATACCCGGATTCTGTTGGCAAGAATTATATTGAGTATATTTGCATCGATATTCATAAGACAGATTGGCCTGAGATTCTCTTTCTTTGTCGAATCTTTGTGTGATTTCAGTATCAGAGTAATTGTGGCTTCATAGAACGAGTTGGGTAGTTTTCCTTTGTTTCAATTTTTTGGAATAATTTGAAGAGTATTGGTGTTAGGTCTTCTTTGAAGTTCTGACAGAATTCTGCACTAAAACCATCTGGACCTGTGCTTTTTTTTGTTGGAAGACTTCCAATGACCACTTCTATTTCTTCAGGGGTTATAGGACGGTTTAGATGGTCTATTTGATCCTGATTTAATTTTGGTATTTGGTATCTGTCAAGGAAATTGTCCATTTCCTCGAGATTTTCTAGTTGTGTTGAATACAGGCTTTTGTAGTAGGATCCGATGATTTTTTGAATTTCCTCAGTTTCTATTGTTATCTCTCCCTTTTCATTTCTGATTTTATTAATTTGGATACTGTCTCTGTGCCCTCTGATTAGTCTGCCTAAGGGCTTATCTATCTTGTTGATTTTCTCAAAGAACCAAGTCCTCATTTTGTTGATTTTTTTATACGGTTTTATTTGTGTCTACTTGATTGCTTTCAGCCCCGAGTTTGATGATTTCCTGCCTTCTACTCCTCTTGGGTGTATTTGCTTCTTTTTGTTCCAGGGCTTTCAGGTGTGCCATTAAGCAGCTAGTGTATGCTGTCTCCCGTTTCCCTTTGGTGGCATTCAGGGCTATGAATTTTTCTTTTAGCACCGCTTTCATTGTGTCCCATAAATTAGGGTATGTTGTGCCTTCATTTTCATTAAATTTTAAAAAGCCTTTGATTTCTTTCTTTATTTCCACCTTGACCAAGTTATCACTGAGCAGAGCATTGTTCAGCCTCCATGTATATGTGGGCTTTCTGTTGTTTTTTTTTTTTTTGCCATTGAAGACCACCCTTATTCCATAGTGATCTGATAGGAGGCATGGGATTACTTCTATCTTCTTATATCTGTTGAGGTCTATTTTGTGACCAATTATATGGTCGATTTTGGGGAAGGTACCATGAGGTGCTGAGAAGAAGGTGTATTCTTTTGCTTTACGATTAAATGTTCTATATATATATCTGTTAGTTCCATTTGGTTCTAGGCTTCATTTAGATTCAATGTGTCCCTGTTTAGTTTCTGCTTTCCTGAATGATCCATTTCAGAGAGTGGGGTGTTGAAGTCACCCACTATTATTGTGTGAGGTGTGATGTGTGCTTTGAGCTTTAGTAAAGTTTCTTTTACGATTGAGGGTGCCCTTGCGTTTGGAGCCTAGATATTCATAATTGAGAGTTCTTCCTGGTGAATTTTTCCTTTTATCAGTATGTCGTGTCCTTCTGTGTCTTTTTTGATGACTTTTGGTTGAAATTCATTTTTATCTGATATTTGGCTGGCTACTCTGGCTCGTTTCCTGGGACCATTTGCTTGTAAAACTGTTTTCCAGCCTTTTACTCCGAGGTACTGCTTGTCTTTGACACTGAGGTGCATTTCCTGCACACAGTAAAATGCTGGGTCCTGTTTACGTATCCAGTCTGTTAGTCTATGTCTTTTTATTGGGAAATTGAGACCCTTGATATTAAGAGAGATTAAGGAATAGTGATTATTGCCACCCACTATTCTTGACGCTATCTTTATGTTTGAGTGGTTATCTACTTTTGGGTTTGATGCAAGAAGGTACGCTCTCATTTTTTCCAGGGTGTAGTTTCTCTCCTTGTATTGGCAGTTTCCACCTATTATCCTTTGCAAGGCTGGTTTTGTGGAAAGATATTTTATAAATTTGGTTTTAACATGGAATATCTTGGTCTCTCCATCTATGGTGATTGAGAGTTATGCTGGGTGTAGTAGTCTAGGCTGGCATTTGTGTTCTCTTAGAGTCTGCATGAGATCTGCCCAGGATCTTCTGGCTTTCATAGTCTCTGGTGAGAAGTTTGATGTTATTTGGATAGGTCTTCCTTTATATGTTACTTGGACTTTTCCTCATACTGCTTTTAATAGTTTTTCCTTTGTTTAGTACATTTGGCATTTTGATTATTATGTGAAGGGAGGTATTTCTTTTCTGGTCCAGTCTGTTTAGAGTCCTGTAGTCTTCTTGTACGTTCATCGGCATCTCTCTCTTTAGGTTAGGGAAGTTTTCCTCCACAATTCCTTTATGCGATTTTTGTTATTCCTTTATAAGGGCATCTTCCCGTTGATTCATTTCTTTAAGCGATTTTTGTGTTGCCTCCTTATGGGCCTCCATATGTTGACCCATATTCTTCTGCCTTTCTCTAAGTGATTTTTTTGTTTCCTTTGTAAGGGCTTCTACCCGTTGATTCATGTACTCCTGTATTTCTTTATGAGATTTATTTGTGTCCTTCTTGAAATCCTCTAATAGCCTCATGAGAAGAGATTTTAAATTCAGATCTTGCTTTTCGGGAGTGATGGGGTATACAGGACTTGCTGCTGTTGGATAGTTGGGTTCGAATGGTGCCATATTGCCTTGATTTCTGTTAGTAATGTTCCTACATTTGCCTTTTGCCATCTGGTTACCTCTGGTGTTAGTTGGTCCTACTGTCACTGGCTGTTGGTTGGACCTGTGAGCTTGCAAGGCTATTTCTGCCCCCCTCACCCCCTGGATTACCGGGATTCCCCTGGCACTGATTGCTGGGGCCTGCCCTGCTCTTGAGTGACTTTGGAGACCTGATGTGCCTTGCCCCAAGTGATGTTATATTGGGGAATCCCTGCACATCCAAATGCTCTGTGTACTGGATCCCCGGAGTAGAGGTTGCCAAGGGGAGGCACCCTGTGCTGGGGCGCCCTCTCCCAGAGTGGGGGTCCCTATGCAGGGCAGATGTCCCACAGCAGAGCTGGTATGTAGGTGACTGCAGACTTGCCCAGCTCTTGGCAGCAGGGCGCACACAAGCTGGCTGAGACCCAAGTGATATTATGCGTTATTCTTCCTGTGTCTGGAGGTCTGAGTTGCCCTGTTGCCAGAGCAAAGATGGCGGAGTGCACTCTGCACTCTCGCAGCTCTGCACTCGCAGATCACTCTGCAGGGCAGATGGCCCACAGCAGAGCTGCTGCCCAGAAGACTGCAGAGCTGCCCCGCTCTTGGGCGCAGATGGAAGCCCAACAGGCTGTGTCCCAAGCAATGTTATATTGGGGGGTCCCTGGGTACCTGTATGCTCAGTGCAGTTGATCCCCTGAAAACACACATATGCATGGACTTTGAACAATGCTCTTCTCAACTATAGCTTGGTCAAAGGAGAAATAAAGAAAGAAATTAAAGACTTTTTAGAATTCAATTAAAATGAAGACACATCATACCAAAACTTATGGGACACAATGAAAGCGGTGCTAAGAGGAAAACTCATAGCTCTGAGTGACTCCAAAAAGAAAATGGAGAGAGTCTACACTAACAGCTTGACAGAGCACTTGATAGTTCTAGAACAGAAAGAAGCAATTACATCAAGAGGAGCAGGCAGCAGGAAATAAGCAAACTCAGGGCCAAAATCAACCAAATAGAAACAAAAAGAACTATACAAAGAATCAACAAAACCAGGAGCTGATTCTTTGAGAAAATCAAAAAGATAGATAAACCCTTAGCCAGACTAACCAGAGGGCAAAGAAGTATCACCCAAATTAATAAAATCTTTAATGAAAAAGGAGCCATAACAACAGAACCTGTGGAAATTCAGAAAATCATCAGATCCTACTACAAGAACTTATACTCAACAAAGAAGGAAGATCAATGGAATAGAATTGAAGACCCAGATAAGAACCCACACTCATATGGTCACTTGATATTTGACAAAGGAGCTAAAAATATCCAGTGGAAAAAAAGACAGCATTTTTAACAAATGGTGCTTGATCAACTGGTGGTCAGCATGCAGAAAAATGCAAATTGACTGATCCTTATCTCCTTCTACAAAGCTGAAGTCCAGGTGGATCAAGGACCTACACATAAAACCAGACACACTGAAGCTTATAGAGGAGAAAGTAGGGAAGAATCTTGAACACATGGGCATAGGGGAAAAGTTCCTGAACAGAACACCAATGGCTTGCTCTCTAAAAACAAGAATCGACAAATGAGACCTGTAAAGTTTCTGTAAGGCAAAGGACACGGTCAGTAGGACAAAAAGGTAACCAACAAATTGGGAAAAGATCTTTACCAATCCTACATCTGATAGAGGGCTAATATCCAAGGTATACAAAGAACTCAAGAAGTTAGGCTCAAGAGAGTCAAATAACCCTATTTAAAAATGGGGTACAGAGCTGAACAGGGAATTCTCTAGTGAGGAAAGTTGAATGGTTCTAAAGCACCTAAGGAAATGTCCAGCATCCTTCATTGGATGTTAGCCCAAAAGCTCAAAATAGACAAGTTACAATTCACAGACCACAGGACGCTCAAGAAGGTGGAGGACTGAAGTGGGGGTGCTTGGGTTCCTCTGAGAAAGGGAACACTACACTTACAGGAGCAATAATGGAGGCAAAGTGTGGAGCAGGGACTGAAGTAAAGGCCACCCAGAGACTGCCCTACCTGGGGATTCACCCTATAAACAATCACCAAACCCCAACACTACTATGGATGACAAGAAGTGCAAATCAAAAGGAGCATGCCGTGGTTGTCTTTGTAGGGGCCCTGCTAGAGCCTTATACATACAAAGGCAGATGCTAGTAGCCAACCATTGGTCTGGGAGTGAGGTACCCAGTGGAGGAGGTCGAGGGCGGTTGGGAGGAATGGTTTTACAGCCCCACGGGAAGAACAACGATGTTGACAACCTAGACGCCCCAGGACTTCCAGGGACTAAACCATCAACCAAGGGGTACACATGGTTCCAGCCAAAAATGTGGCAGAAGAATGCCTTGTCGGGCATCAGTGGGAGGAGTGGTCCTTGGTCAGGTGAAGGCTAAATAGATGCCCCCAACAAGGGGAAATTGAGGAGGTGAGGAGGTGGGAGTGGGTCGGGTGGAGGGGCCTATACTTGGAGGCAGGGAGTGGGAGGAGGGGTTGGGGTGTTTTTGGGAGGGGGGAAACTGGGAAAGGTTTTACCACTTGAAATGTAAATGAAGATTTTATATATATATATATATATATATATATATATATATATATATATATATGGAATATATCCTTCATGGTAGTATGAATTCCCCATAATATCTTATGACCAACAGAGTTACGATTGTTTTGAAGCATTAGTACTATTAGAATGTGAGGTCTTGAAGTGTAGGTATCGACTTCTGGAAAGTTTGTCCTCGAGAGCAGGCTTTTATATTCAAACGTCCTTGTTCTGTCCAGTCTTTCTCTATCTGACTGAGGATCAGGATGTAAGTGTTGAGCGACTGCTATAGCACTAGCTTGAGTGCTAACTATTCCCAACTGTTATGATAATAGAAAAAGCCTCTACCTTTAAAGAAGCCAACAATTAAATGATTCTTTTTTTTTTTTTTTAGTTATTTATGTGTTTTCTTGGAATTCATTGATATGGCAATAACTGATACTTTTGAAATCTTTAGTCAATACATGTCATTTAGTTCAACGTATTTGGAGTCAGTTGTTAGAGAATTATGAACATTTGGAGGAAACATGTTACTTTGTCTTTTCATATGTCTTGTCAGCTGGAGATAGGTACGTGTGTGTGTGTGTGTGTGTGTGTGTGTGTGCTGTCCACCAGTTAGCAATGAGAAGTGATTAGCACAAGGTAACATGGAATCAACTTCCTGCATTAGAGTTTACTTCAGAAAAATTAGGACTACATAATCATAGGGCTGGGCTGTGTAGAATACCTGGGCAGGGACAAAATTGGTGCAGAGACTGAAGAAAACGTCGACCAGGGACTGGCGCAACTTGAAATCCATTCTATGAACAGGCATCAATCCCTGAAACTATTACTGATACAATTTTGTGTTTGAAGACAGGAGCCTGTGTGGCCTGGTTTGAGCCCCAGGCACATATGTAGCAGAGGCTTGCATTGTCTGGTATCAGTGAGAAAGGAGGAGCCTAACCTTGTAGAGCCTTTATGCCCCAGGGAAATAGGATACCTAGGGCAGGGGGAGCATCATCTCAGAGGTGAAGAGGAGAGGAAATAAGGTGAAGAACTCTGTGAGGGGAGAACAAAAGATGGGCACATTTTGGTATGTAAATTAATAAAATAATAAATAAAAAATATTAAAAATATAAAGAATATAGAGGCATGTTTTCCCAAAGTATGACAGCCCATTCTCAGACTGGCAGCTATTGAGGTTTAAAGGGCAGTAGACATACATAAAATCTCCAAGCTAGGATGGGAAGCTTGCCATGTCCCAACTGGTATATTATCAACTTTTAATGGCAAAGTGCCAATTGTCATTGAGCCCACGAAAAAACTTCAAGCCAAAGTTACTGTCGTTATTTTCAATTTCTGGCATAATACAGTGTTATTTTTTTTATATCTTGGTAAAACTTCTTTATTCATCTAATATTGGTCTTACATTGTTCTTTGGTCATTAGACACCAAGGTGGTCCTTTGCAAGCTAACTTCTCTAAGAAAGAGAGTTACTGATATCTTGTATTTCTTTGTTTGTGTTTATTATTCTTCCAGACCATTTTTTGTTTTCTTTTTTTAATTGGATATTTTATTTATTTGCATTTTAAATGTTATTCCCTTTCCCAGTTTCCCCTCACCAAACACCCTATCCCATCCCCATTGCCCTACCCTGCTTCTATGAGGGTGCTCCCCAACCAACTCACCCACTCCTACCTTACCACTCTGGCTTTCCCCTACACTGAGGTATCGAGACTTAAGAAGACCAAGGACCTCTCCTTCCATTAATGCTAGATAAGGCCATGCTCTGATATATATGTAACAGCTGAAGCCATGGGTCCTCTTTGGTTTGTGATTTAGTCCCTGGGAGCTCTGGGGGTTCTGGTTGGTTGATAGCATTGTTCTTCCTATGTGGTTGCAAACCCCTTGAGCTCTTCAGTCCTTTGCCTAACTCCTCCAATGAGAACCACATGCTCAGTCTAATGGTTAGTTGCATCTGTATTTGTCAGGCTCTGGAGAACCTCTCAGGAGACAGCTATATCAGGCTCCTGTCACCAAGTCCCTTCCACCCTTCACCTTCTGTATTTGGCTCCTCCTTTTAAGAAAGACTGAAGCATCCAGACTTTGGTCTTCCTTCTTGTGCTTCATATGGTCTCTGAGTTGTATTATGGGTATTCTGAGCTTTTGGCCTAATATCCACTTATCAGCAAGTACATACCATGTGTGTTCAGTATTGACTGGGTTACGTCACTTGGGATGATATTTCCTTTTTTTATTGGATATTTTCTTTATTTACATCTCAAGTGTTATTTTCTAGTTTCATCCATTTGCCTGCAAATTCTATGAAGTCACTGTTTTTATAGCTGAATAGTACTCCACTGTGTAAATGTAGCACATTTTCTGTAGCTATTCCTCTGTTGAAGGACATCTGGGTTGTTTCCAGTTTCTGGCTATTATAAATAAGGCTGCTATGAACATAGTGGAGTATGTGTCCTTATGACATGTTGGAGCATCTTCTGAGTATATGCCCAGGAGCGGTATAGATGAGTCTTCAGGTAATACTATGATCAATCTTCTGAGGAATCGCCAGTCTGATTTCCAGAGTAGTTATACCAGTTTGCAATCCAACCAGTAATAGAAGAGTATTTCTCTTACTCCACATCCTCCCCAGCATCTGCTGTCACCTGAGTTTTTGATCTTATCCATTCTGACTGGTGTGAGGTGGAACCTCAGGGTTATTTTGATTTGTATTTCCTGGATGCCTAAAGATGATGAACATTTCTTTAGGTGCTTCTCAGCAATTTGAGTTTCCTCAGTTGAGAAATCTTTGTTTAGATCTGTACCCCATTTTTAATAGGATTATTGGTTCTCTGGAGTCTGACTTCTGGAGTTCTTTGTATATATTGGATATTATACCTCTATTCAAAGGAGTATTGGTAAAGATCTTTTCCCAATTTGTTGATTGCTGTTTTGTTCTGTTGACATTGTACTTTGCCTTACAGAAGATTTTCAATTTTATGAGGTCTCACTTGTTGATTTTTGATCTTACAGCACAAGCCATTATTGTTCTGTTCAGAAAATTTTCACCTGTGCCCATGGGTTTAAGGCTCTTCCCCGTTTTCTTTTCTATTATATTCAGTGTAACTGATTTTATTTGAAGGTCCTTAATCCACTTGGACTTGCGTTTTGTACAAGGGGATAAGAATGTTTCAATGTAAATTCTTGTACATGCAGACTGCCACTTGAATCAGTACCATTTGTTAAAAATGCTGTTCTTTTCCCCACTGAATGGTTTTAGCTTCTTTATCAAAGATCAAGTGACCATAGGTATGTGAGTTCATTTCTCAGTCTCCAATTCTTTTCCATTGATCTACCTGCCTGTCTCTGTACCAATATCTTGTGGTTTTTATCAGTTCACTATTGTTCCATACTATAGCTTGAGGTCAGGAATGGTGGTTCCCCCAGAATTTCTTTTATTGTGTTGAAAAGTTTTGGATATCCTGGGTTTTTGTTTATACCAACTGAATTTGCAAATTGCTCTTTCTAGATATATGAAGAATTGAGTTGGAATTTTGACAGGGACTGCATTGAATCTGTAGACTGCTTTTAGTAAGATGGGCAATTTTTGTATATTAATCCTGCCAATCCATGAATATGGGAGATCTTTCATTTTCTGAGATGTTTGTCAATTTTTTTTCTTCAGAGAATAGATGTTTTTATCATTCAGATCTTTTCACTTGCTTGGTTAGATTCACACCAAGATATTTGATATTATTTGTGACAATTATGAAGGGTATTGTTTCCATAATTTCTCTCCCAGCGCAGTTATCGTGAGTAGAGGAAGGCTACTGCTCTGTTTGACTTAATTTTATATCCAGTCAATTTGCTGTAGTTCTGTATCAGGTGTAGTTCTCTGGTGGAATTTTTGGGGTCACTTAAATATACTATCATATCATCTACAAATAATGAAATTTTGACTTCTTCCTTCTCAATTTGTATACATTTGACCTCCTTTTGTTGCATCATTTAAGTTAAAAAAGCACTGTCATCTTCTCACTCAAATATCTATCTTTTTTATTTTAGCTGTAAAAATGTGTAGAAAAATATTGATTTTTCATATTGAAACTATTACCTGAGGTAGGGATTGAAACATTATAATCTTTGCCTCAGGCCCAGTTTTGTAATTATTTACTATATTGTGTGTAGAAAAAAAAACTTTTTGTCCCTTTTCTTGTATCCAGGGCTACCTCTTGTTGTCATTCTGCCATCCCTGTTAGGCTCTTATACTTCGGGAACCATAAGCCACATAGGTTCTTTCTTTCAAAAGTCACTGTTGGTCATGGTGTTTGATCATAGCAACAAAAAATGATTTTACATTGTTTGGTGATGTTAAACACAAATGACAGATTTTCTCCAATAAAAACTGTCCATGGGACATTTTGCACAGGGCAATCCTCTCTTCCAATAAGTCTCAAATATGTGTTATGTTGAGATAAACTAATCATTTTATGAGTTAAATTTGGCTGACATAAACATTAAATACTGCCATGTTCTGATTCAAGGGAGGGGAAAATCTACTATAGTAATACTTCTGTGGTATTTTATACATGTAATGAAAGATTAATGGACCTTGTATCAGAGAAAAAGTTTAATTATATCAGAAAATATAACAAGACCCACCTCTGAAAAATTTTCTGGCCATTGAGTCATCTGGTCAGATGAAGTCAACTGTTAGCCAACAGGAGCATTTGCAGAATAAATAGGATCCTAATTTCATCTTTAGTCCAAGACCCTTTGGAAAATTCCAAAAGATTAAGAATGTCATAGTCTTTTATTTTCTGTCTCCAATCTACTACAGGTTGTCTCTCACATGAATATTCCTCAAGAAAGAGTTGAGCTGAAATAGATAAATGACCTTATAGTATATTGTGTCAAAGAGTCAGAACAGAAACCTGTTGAAGTCTCTAATTGCTTTAAATCATGGATATAAAAGTCAACATGAATTAAGTTTCCAGTGACATTGAGTAAGTAGTATCCTGGGTGAGTGGAATCCCATTCTGATTCTGAAAGATCATTTAACTTCAAGAGAAATGTTTGAACCAATCACAAATAATGAATCCATGACTGCTAACTCATTCAAATGTTAATTTTTGAAAGTAATTCATACCTATTTACTTTCAGAATATCTTCTAAAATGAAGGTAATGATGTCTAAAGAGTAATTAAAAGGAATCATTTAAGTAAAATAACAAACAAAAAACTCCAAAAACAAACAAACAAAAACAAAGCTAAGCAAAAACCCAAAAACATTTCTTTTCTATTCCTTAAATACCCATTACTTAAAAAATATTTCTCTTGTAAGAAATGTATATGGAAAGTATAGATTTCTTTATTATTTGCATCATTTGTATCAGAGTACAGGAAGCAATTGATGACATGGTCTTGATGCTGACTAAACAGATTTTCTTCTGGCATCATGCAACAAATTTATCCACAACACAGAACTGAGACTGCCTCGAACTCCATGGAAGATTAGAAACACAAATATTTTTGTGATTTTGGATAAAATATACTAAATTTTACAATATCTATGTTAGTTTCTTTGAAAATTCTTATATGTCACAGTGCTGATATTACAATACAATAGAAAGGATATTACCTTCCAGGGAAAATAAACCATCCGTTCTCCATTTTTACGTGGGTCCATTTGTACTTGCTTAAGAGTAATCTCATGGAGACTCTGAGCCACAGCATACACAGCATTCAGTAACATCCTGTTCAAAATTCATGACATATACTTTCCCTGTCAGGAGCCCTTGCTCAATATTTCACATTGAACTGAGCACAGGGTCCCCAGTGGAGGAGCTAGAGAAAGGACCAAAGGAGCTGAAGGGGTTTGCATCCCTATAGGAGGAACAACAATATAAACTAACCAGTACCCCCAGAGTTCCCAGGAACTAAATAAACTACCAACCAAAGAGTATACATGGAGGGACCCATGGCTCCAGTCTCATATGCAGCAGAGGATGGCTTTGTGGAACATCAATGAGAGGAGAGTCCCTTGGTCTTGAGAAGTCTTGGTGCCCCAGTATAGGGGTAGGTCAGGGCAAGGAAGCAGGAGTGGGTGGGTTGGTGAGCAGGGGGAGGCGTAATAGGTCAGGGGGTGTTCAGAGAGGAAACCAAGAAAGGCGATAACATTTGAAATGTAAATAAAGAAAATATGTAATAAAAAAAGAAAGAAAAAAGAACTTTTAAAGAATCAACATCACCATAAATAATTATCTCATCAGTCAAAGATTCCATGATACATTTCACATTTTTCCATTGTTTGTTAAAATATAAAGTCCAGGAAGTTGGAATCATTTTCAAACACCTATGCAGACTCTTTTTCTCTCTATCTCATCCCTGAAATCTGACAAAACTATTCTCTCTTTATGGTTATCTAGGAGTAGGGAGAGCAACCCAGAACCACCTAAAGTGAAGCACCAAGGAAACAATGCCATATATGAGAGATGTGTCCTTGGTGGTCATCTTGTTGAGAGACGAATACTGATCTTAGTCATTCAAGACAGGATCATAAGGTCCAGTAGAAATCTGAACCAAATTAGAAAGAAGTCAAAGAATGTTAACATCAAGGAGTAACAAAATACTCATAGCAAATACAGAGACAATATTGGAGAAGAGATTGAAGGCAAAGCCATCCAGAGACTGCCCCAACTGGGGATCCACCCAATATACAGTTACCAAGCGTGGACACTATTGTAGATGCTAAGAAGTGCATGCTGACAAAAGCCTGATGTAGCCAGTCTCCTGAGAGTCTCTGTTAGAGCCTGACGTACAAAGGTGGATGCTCGCAGCCAACCATTGAACTGATCACGTAGTCCCCAATGGAAGAGTTAGAGAAAGGACTGAAGGAACACAAGGGGTTTGCAATCCCATAAGAAGAACATTGTCAACAAACCAGAGCTCCCAGGGTCTAAACCACCAACGAGGGAGTACATATGAAGGGACCCATGGTTTCAGTTGTATATGTAGCAGAGGATGGCCTTGTTGGGCATCAGTGGGAGAAGAGGCCCTTGGCCCCATTGAGGCTCGATGCCCCAGTATAGGTGAATGGGTGGGTGGGGAGGCAGTAGCGGGTGGGTGGGTTTCACCCACATAAAAGCAGGAGGAAGGGAATGGGATAGGGTGTTTCTAGGGGACAATCAGGAAAGAAAATAACATCTGAAATGTAAATGAATAAAATATCCAATAAGAAATTAGTCACTGAAGAAAAAATGTGCATGCACATATACAAATCATGTCTTTGATAAGAACTTTTAAAAAAATTTTACCATTAATGTGACAATGGAAGAAGCCACTTTTCTCTTAGAATTATTCTATACACATTAGTAACTGTACATGCATTTTTCAACACTGTATATAACAGGAACTTATTGGTGCCTATCTTGTTGTGATAGACTACAATAAAGATCCATCTGGAGATGGACACCATGCAAAAGCTAATGTAGAAGAATTTAGTGAGAGCTCACTAATTCATTTGTAAACAGGGTAATTAAAGAAGTATATTCAAGCACATAAACTATACAAATAATAAGAAATGAAGAGAGTTAAAAAATCATCACTTTGAAATACATACAAATGTACACATTGGTAAATAAGAGTTTAAGTGAAAGTGAAAAAAGTAGTTTTTTTTGTAGTAAATATGTCTTCCTGTGATTCATACTGTATGGAAAATATATGCTTAGTTAATGCATTATGAAACATTATACAGTTAATTCTTAATAATAAATTCACTGTGTTCCTGTTATGAATTTCATTCCTGGAGAGATGGCTCAGCGGTTAAGAACACCGACTGCTCTTCTGAAGGTCCTGAGTTCAAATCCCAGCAACCACATGGTGGTTCGCAACCATCCATAATGAGATCTGATGCCCTCTTCTGGTGCGTCTGAAGACAGCTACAGTGTAGTTACATATAATAAATAAATAAATCTTTAAAAAAAAAGAATTTCATTCCATTTTTTTCCAGACTTCTTAACAAATTTAATATTTTGGCAGGATACAATCTTTTGCTTATTTTTATTAAGCCAAGCATTAAATGTTCATGTAATAAGATGACCTAAGAAATTATATCTACCTTGAAATATTTCATGCAAAAAACAAATTTTTGATAGCCATCATTGCAGTTTAAAGACATCTGTCATAGTAACAAAAATTCAGTGGCCTTTGATATCTCAACATGTTTCCACCTCAATGGTCTTTGATTTATTGACTTGATACTAAATCAAAGTCTTTACAAACACATAATATTGTCACAAAATTCTCCCTCACACCTATATTTTCTTTTGTCCTTTTCCACTTGTTGAGTCTCAAAACATGTTCACATGTCTTCACACGGATTTTTAAGTGTTAATGCTCTATGTCAGACTCTTTCTTCTTAGAACCATACAGATACAAAAAAGTCTGCACAAGATATAAAGGTCTGATTGGGATAAACATATCTTATTACCTTTATTTAGAAACATTCATCAGTATTCCTTTTGAATTTAGCAATACCTTTCTGACACTAACTATTAATCATGGATATTTCACACAAGTTATGAAATACTGAAATGTTGAGACCTTCACAGTGACTGTGTGTTTATAAACACATCCACAAAAATTAGAATAAATTCTGTAAACAGAGGGAACAAATTTATAAGTATGGGAAAGCTGTCTAAGAATAAACAAAATAAATTAGCAAAGAAGAAATTATAAAAAATATGAGATAAATGACATATCTGTAGAACACAGAAGTGTTTAAAACTTCTAATTGTGACACTAAGTCTGCAACTAGTAGCATGTAACACAAGATAGCATCTATGCTCAAGCATTGCAAATATATACTCAAAAGGTCTTCCATTCAGTGGCATCATGTAATATCACAAAAGCACAGCAGGACACCAGAAATGTCTTGAACACCAAGCTCAGGCTGAAATTAACATGTGATTTTTCTGAAATACTAAGATTGAAAATATTCAGACCTTGTAGCATTATATGTATGGAAGGAGGTTAAATTAGCAATCAAATGAACAAACTTAAATAACCAAAGACAATTTTATCATTTTACTTCTCCTGTAAGAGCTGGAAAGTAGGCAAAATACAAAAATAATATTGAGATTTTTAGAATCTCTAACAGAGAAATTGTCACAACAAATACCATAAGCATCATGTAAGTTTTAATGGTTATATCTCATAAGTCATAAGAATCCTGAACTCTAAAAGTGAATAGTTGCATTTACTGTAGGTAATAATCTTCATAAAAATATACATTTGGTAGATATACATTTGAAATTTTGTTAATGATGTAGTAAGTATGAACTGGGAAAAATGCACCAATCACCACATCTCCTTCATGATGAAAATATTCAGTGATTAAGCAATAACAGATACTCCAGTTAAAGGTGAAGATATGGTAAGGAATCTGCAGATGCCAGGGGATAAAAATAATATATTATTACTACATATGTCTCCTTGACACAGATCACAGAGAATCTAGTAAATATATGCTTATGCTTTTGTGAAGAGTCGTATTTGAACATTGTTGTTGAATGGGGTAGTTACACTAATGATTCCAAATATTTTCTATTTCCTTACCACTGTGATTTCTGAAACTATTTCTTCCTTTGTGGTCTGCTCCTGCACCTGAGTCCATCAATTTAGGTGTAAAACGGGCTGAAAAGTCATGTTTGTATATATATATATATTTTTAAAAGCCAAAGGCACTACGATTTCACCCAAGACTTCAGGTACCAAGAATTCATGATTGATCTCCTCTTGGGATGAATAGGCTAAAAAGATGAATCAGAAAACTTTTCATTTGAAAACAAGTTAGGCTGATCCCCAAATGTTATTTCAGAGGAAGCCAACTAGATGAAATCAGAAACAGGCAAAAACAATGAATTGCAAGTAAGTATTACTACTAAAAATGAATGGGCCATCTAGCTCTCAAAAATAAAATATGTAATTATGTACTCTCTGCCTCTACTCTGTTCAAGTTTAAGATGTTTACTTTCATGTTGTATGTTCAAAAGCATATAAATATTAGGTCAACACACATTAGAAAAACAAAGTATCTTTTTGTTTCTCACTTTAGGGAAATCAGTGGCCACTCTTTATACATCAATTCTTTTTACTTGAAGCTTCAAATATTTTATCTTTGATAATCCATTAAGTTGATTATATATCAAAATACTTCCTTATAGGGCTCTATTTCCAACTCTGTAGGAATAGGGTAAGTTAGTGAAAACACTTTGTATTGTAATATAGCAATGAATGGATGTCCCTACCAATAAATTCTTTAAGAAAAATGAAAGATAGAGTGAAAGAAAACAAAAATGCTTCAACAATAAAACAAATTACAATACAAATTTAAATAGGTGAAATTGAGGCTTTTATCATTTGACTGATGACATGAAATGAACTATTTTTACAATAAATATAACCTCACATCTGTGTGTAATGAAGGGTGAACAAGATAAGATTACCTGTCATAAAAATGTTAACACTATACGTTTAAGGTACAACTATCTAATACTGAGACACATTACCTCATCTCCTAGCAAAATACCAAACAGGATAAGCTGTGCTAATTTTCATATCTTTCTATTCTGGAGTGGCAACAGTAAACTTGTGCCAACACAGATTAGATCATTTTTGCTGACAATCCATCATTTTGTTAAAAACCATAGTCACACATATTTTCTACCACTGACTCTTACTGGGCAAATCACACTGAAACCAAGTAGCTGAAACCAAGTGTATTTTCTACTAAACACACAGGGACCATAGTGAGATGGGGATTAGCCTTCTCTTCTATGTCATTTATATTTCTTTGTGTCAGACCTACATACAGAAACATTTTCTCACAGGAACCATGTGTTTCTACACTAGTATTATACTCAAGGACCACACAACTACAATTCTTGCCTAGAATACACAAAGAGTAATAACAACTAAAGAACAGAATTTCCACCCTAGAAAGATAAGATCACATACTGACCCCAAGTGACTCCTCAATTTACCCAGATACAGAGACCCTGCATAAAATCAAATAATAAATAAATAAATAAACAAACAACTATGACATTGTGCATCTTCCGGAACCAAGTAAGCATATGAGAGTAAATCCTACAACTTGTAGTATGGATAAAGCACAAGGAAATACAATTACATAGAGAGACTTCAGAGAAGAGATGAATGAGTAATGAGACATGAATGAGATATGAATGAGGAATGAGATATGAATGAGTATGTGAATGAAATATGAATGAGTTATGAGACATGAATGAGATGTGAATGAGATATGAATGAGTAATTAGATATGAATGAGTATGTGAATGAGATATGAATGAGTAATTAGATATGAATGAGTAATGAGACAACCAAAAATTCAGTTAAATGGAATAGTGGAAAACATTGAACATATGATAGTAGAAATAGATTCACTAATGAAATCTAAGTCTGAAACTGCTAAATTTAGGGAGTCAAGTAAATACCTCATAGTTAATCATAATCTATAGATTACAATACATGGAGGATAAAAATTCAACTATTAAAGAAAATTTTAAAGTAACTGAAGGGTTTTCTTTTGTTCCCCCTTCTAGGAAGGACTGAAGCATTCACACTTTGGTCTTCCTTCTTTTTGAACTTCATATGGTCTCTGAACTGAGATTTTAGGCTAATATCCACTTATCAGTGAAGGGACACAATATGTGTTCCTTTGTGACTGGCTTACCTCACTTAGGATGATATTTTCTAGTTCCATTCATTTGCCTAAGAATTTCATGAATTCATTGTTTTTAATAGCTGAGTAGTACTCCATTGTGTAAATGCACCACATTATTTGTATTCATTCGACTGTTGAAGGACATCTGGGTTCTCTCCAGCTTCTTGCTATTATAAATAAGACTGCTATGAACATAGTGGAGCATGTGTCTTTGTTAAATGTTGGAGAATCTTTTGGGTATATGCCCAGGAGTGGTACAGCTGTGTCTTTAGGTAATACTTTGTCCAATTTTCTGAGGAACCACCAGAAATTTCCAGATTGGTAGTACCAGCTCTGATGTCCAGAGTGGTAGTACCAGCTTGCAATCCCACTAACAATGGAGGAGTGTTCCTCTTTCTCCACATCTTCCCCAACATCTGCAGCTTTTTATCTTAGCCATTCTGACTGGTGTGAGGTGAAATCTCTGGGTTGTTTTGATTTGCATTTCTCTGATGACTATGGATGTTGTACATTTCTTTAGGTTCTTCCAAGCCATTTGATATTCCTCAGTTGAAAATTCTTTGTTTAACTCTGTACCCCATTTTAATCAAATTTTAATAGGATTATTTGATTCTCTGGACTCAAGCTTCTTAAGTTCTTTGTATTTATTGAATATTAGCCCTCTATCAGATGAAGAATTGATAAAGATATTTTCCCAATCTGTTGGTTGCTGTTTTGTCCTATTGACAGTGTCCTTTGCCTTACAGAATCTTTGCACTTTTATGAGGTCTCATTTGTTGATTCTTGATCTTAGATCATAATTCAATGGTGTTCTATTCAGGAAAATTTCCCCTGTGCCCATGTGTTCAAGGCACTTTCCCACTTTCTCTTCTCTAAGTTTCAGTGTATCTGGTTTTATGTCCACTTGGACTTGAGCTTTGTACAAGGAGATATGAATGGATCAATTGCATTTTTCTGCATGCTCACAGCCAGTTGAATCAACACCATTTGTTACAAATGCTGTCTTTTTTCCACTGGATGGTTTTAGCTCCCATGTCAAAGATCAAGTGACCATAGGTGTTTGGGTTCATTTCTGGGCCTTCAGTTCTATTCCATTGATCTTCCTGTCTGTCTCTGTACCAATACCATACAGTGTGTTCACATCTAACTCCTTGATCATTCCCTTCAAAGGTCTTGCCCAGATAATGGGAGTTTTTGTTTCTAACAATTTTTTTCAATGATGTTGGATGCAAACATATTTTTTACATTCAAAGTCTTAGCAACAGCATATAAATTAGCACCACCTGTCTCTTGAGTGTCTTTCAGGCAATTACTATAAGCCCCAGGAATTCCTACTGGAAGGAAATTAAAATCAAAACTATAAAGTTTATGTGATTATTTAGTTCACTCTGCTGGATCCTGTTTCTGCTAGTAAATATATTTTTCCCCTGTATATGCATGTACCAAAAGGAATAGGAAAAATCAGACAAAAAAAGAGGTTATGATTTCTGCCTCTCTCTAGGTCATCACAGAATAATAGATTCAGTGTACACACTATTCTGGATGTTCCCTGAAGTCTTATTTTCTATGCACATTGTATGTTCCAGCATCTCCATGATTGTCACACTTTATGGACACACGAATAGAGTTCAAGGGATCCTCAGCATACCTGCTTCCCAAAGAATATCCCCTGAAAACAGAGCCACATAGACAATCCTGGTTTGCACCTTTCTAGCTTTTTATACTCTCTCTTACATCTTACAAGGTTATATTGCTCCTTCACATGACTCCAGTTGGTAGGTAATGAATATCCCATCCATCATTTCTATGTGTTTTCATTTAGTGGACCTATGATCCTATTATATTTTGGATGGTTCCTTCTGATATATTTGCCCCACTGTTTCATATGTCAACTCATCTGTTAAGTCAGTCATTTTTTGTTAAATCCAGTGTTCATGGATGATTTTTTTTTCTCTAATAGCGTAGGACTATCCAGAACAATGTGCACAAATGTGCATACATGAGCCTTGCAAGTCAGTACGTTTTTAATTTCTTCATATTTCATCACTTACATATGTTTTCAGATAAATCTCTCGAAGAAAATACTATGTGTCAGTGTACACAACACCTGAGCATGTTCAAGTCAAATAATATTCCAGCACTGTGGTAGGAGGGGGATGATAGTCATGAATCCCAAATATTACCCAAAATCCTACTAGTATTTGATAGTAGCTGGATAAAAAAGAGTTTCTTTTTGCTGTAACTATGTTTGTATCAATTAGGATGAACACATTCAGTGACTCAAACTACAGCTAAGTACTTAAGCAATACAATGAAAACTTGATGGGGTTTAAAATGTAATAACTTAAAGGAGGGGGCAGATCTGAGGAAATTTGGAAATAAGGCTAACTATGATCAAGAGGTAGTATGTGAAATTCTCAATAAATTGATAAAAATTCAAAAGAATTCTTATAAAAGTCACTTGACTTGAAGGTAAATTTTAATAGGTATTAGAATTTTCATCTGTTGCTAAAGAGCATATCAGAGGTAAATGTAATGCAGAAGAACTAAGAAGATGAGTATGTAAGTACTGCACTCTGTAAAGGCAGTAAACACAGTGAGCATGATCAAAAGGAGGTTACGTCTCTACAAAATATATACAGAATAAATCAACAGAAGTAGAAACAAGTTTCAGACTCACAATTTTACAGAATAGAGGCCTGTGTTCTGAAATATTACATGGTATCCTTACAGAACAGAGCTAGTAGAACATTAGAACCTCAATATATTCAAAAGTCCGACATCTGAAATTTCTTCTGAGACACAAGGAAGTCTCTTATCTGTGTTCGAATTTAATATACAAATTCATTTAATGCTTCCAATATAGTGCAGTAAGGAATATAAATTTCTATTCCCAGTATGAAATGGGAAACTGGAAAGGAAATACTGGTTCAAAGCAATACGGAAACTAAGCAGGAATATCACCAAAGACTGTCTTTCACATTTATCCTCTTGTACTTTCAGTTCAAGGCTTATATCACTACATAAGTCCCATTTTAAAACATAGCGTTCCTTTTCTCTAACATTGGGCCTACTCTCTGTTTGTGATTCAGATTTCTTAGTATCTCAATAATCTGACACCTCAAATTTCCCATTTCTACACTGCAATCTCTCTTCCACATCCATAGCTCTATAAGAAGACTTTTTATGACCTTCCATGGATGCTGTGTTATCCCCAGTAGCTCTATAAACTATGTGAAGATTCAACGACTCACTTTTTATCCATTTTCAATCTTCCAAATGTAATACTACATGTGATATAAGAAAAAATAATACATACAGTGTGAGATTCACCCTTACATACATCAATCATGTAGCACCATGTTGGAACTTACAAGAAATTAAATTTCATGAGCAAACAATATCTCAAGATTTCCTTTTTACATACTATAATCTTAATTTGATATGATCTAGCACTGAGAACATTACCCCAAGATCAACTAAGGATTAGGATGTTCCCTTTCAAGGTCTCTAATCTTCTTGTAAATATAGCATCGTTTTGGCCTATAACTTGGTTTTTGTGACAAGCTCTCTTATATATCTTTTTTGTTGAAACAATACATTTTGTGGTTCTTCCTGCTTTAACTGCCATTTTTTCACTCTAGAATTAGTTAAGGTTCCATGGAGTTGATTTTATTCCAACTTTATTATTTATTATTATTTATTATTGGGTCATGGGAGCCTATAACTTCCCTGGTTTCTGGGACCCTCCAATTCCTATCTCCAGTTCATCACCCCTTCCCCACCTACATATTTTTATTTGATTTCATGACCATCTGAAACTCTCCCTCATCCACTCTAGTACCAGATAATGCACCCCCTTATTTTCTCCTCCTCCTCTCTCTCTTCCAGGTTCCCCCTTCCCCCACCTCCCTTGATCATGCTGTTTGCCCCTCAATACAAGACTGAAGCATTCACACCATGTTCTTCCTTACTTCTAAGCTCTATATGGTCTGTGGGTTGTATTGTGTACCTTGTGAGATTTGGTGTGCATTCTTTTGTGTCTGTTTTACCACACTTAGGACGATATTTTCAAGAGTCTTCCATCTGCCTGTTAATTTCATGAAGTCATTGTTTTGAATATCTGAGTACTACTCCATTATGTAAATATACCACATTTTCTGTATCCATTCTTCAGTTGAGGGACATCTGGGCTGTTTCCATCTTCGGGCTATTATAAATAAAGCTGCTATAAATACCATGTAGCATGTGTCCTTGTTATTCGTGGGATCGTATTTTGGGTATTTACCCAGTAGTGGTATAGCTGGGTCTTCAAGAAGAACTGTTTACAATTTACTCAGGAATGTCCAGATTGATTTCCAAAGTGCTTTTATCACTTGCAGTCCTCCCAATGGAGGAGTGTGCTTCTTTCTCCACAACCTCACCAGAACCTGCTGTCACCTGTGTTTATTAACTTAACCATTCTTATTGGTGTGAGGTGGAATCTCAGGTTTGTTTTCATTTGCATTTCCCTGATAACTAAGAATGGTAAACATTTCTTTAAGTGTTTTGCAACCATTAGAGATCCTTTAGTTGAGAATTCTCTGTTTAGCTCTCTGCCCAATTTTTAATATTATTTGGTTCTCTGGAATCTAATTTCTTGAATTTTTTTTTTATATTTAGATCTTACCCCTCTATCAGATGTAGAATTGGTAAAGCTATGTTCCCAATGTGTAGGTTGCAATTTTGTACTATTGAGAGTGTCCTTTGTGTTACAGAAGGTTTTCAGTTTTATGAGATCCAATTTGTTGATTGTTGAGCATAAACCATTGGTATTCTGTTCATGAATTTTTCCCCTGTGTCTATGTGTTTGAGGTTCTTTCCCACTTTCTCCTCTATTAGGTTCAGTTTATTTGGTTTTATGTAGAGGTCACTGATCCACTTGGACTTTCGGATAAAGAGAAAAAAATGGATCATTTTGCATTCTATTACATGCTAACTGCCAGATAAATGAGCACTATTTGTACAAAATGCATCTTCTTTCCATTGGATGATTATAGATTCTTTGTCCAAAATCAAGTGACCATAGGTGTAGATTCATTTCTGGGTTTTCAATTCTAGTACATTGATCTACTTTTCTGTCTCTGTACCAATACCATGTACCTTTAACCTGTAGTGCTCTATAGTACAGCTTAAGGTCAGGGATGGTGATTCCCCTGGAAATTCTTTTATGGTCAAAATTAGTATTTGCTATCATGTTTTTTGTTATTCTGAAGGACTTTGAGAATTTTTCTTTCTAATTCTATCAATAATTCAGTTGGAATTTTGATGGGGATTGCAATGAATCTCTAGATTGCTTTCTGTAAGATCACCATTTTTACTATATTAATTCTGTCAATCCATGAGCGTGGGAGATCTTTCCATCTTCTGAGGTCTACTTCAATCTCTTTCTTTGGGGACTTGAAGGTCTTGTCATATGAATCTTTCTCTTGCTTGGCTAGAGTCACTCCAAGATATTTTATATAATTTGTAACTATTGTGTAGGGTGTTTATTCTCTAATTTCTTTCTCAGCCCATTTATTCTTTGAGTAAAAGAAGGCTACTGATTTGTTAGAATAAATTTATATCCACCCACTTTGCTGAGCTTATGTATACTATCCTATCACCTGCAAAGAGTAATATCTTGACTTCATCCTTCCCAATTTCTATCCCTTTAATTTCCTTTTGTTATGTAGTTGTTCTGGCCAGAATTACAAGTACTATATAGAATGGGTAGGGAGAGAGTGGGAAGCCTAGTCTAGTCCCTGATTTTATTGGAATAGATTTGAGTTTCTCACCACTTAGTTTGATGGTGGCTATTGGTTTTCTGTATATTGCTTTTATTGTATTTAGGTATGGACTTTGAATTCTTGATCTCTCCAAAACTTTTAATATGAAAGGATGTTGAATTTGATCAAAGACTTTTTCAGAATCTAATAGGATGATCATGTGTGGTTTTTTTTGTTTTGTTTTGTTTTTCTGTGAGTGTGTTAATTGTTGTGGATAGCCCTGGTACTATCTGTATTTTGATGCTAATCCTGCTTTCCCAGGAGGTGCTGCTTATGAGAAATGACTTCTTGTGAACCTTCTCACCACCTTCACTTGTACAATAAAGGCTAGAGGCAGTTTTGGGGCAATGGAAGGGAAGGCGGAGATGAAAATTTTGGTGGAGAAGGGATAGAGGATAGGGAGGATGATGAAGGAGGAGGAGTAGAAACACTTGTCCTTGAGAGACCATAAGTTATGAGGGATCTCATAGTTGGGTAATAGAGTAGTGTAGTGATAGATCTGTCTAATCTAGGTGAACAGCTTGTATTCATATTACTTGAGTTGTGCTTTCTTTGCAGTAGCCTATTTGGGTTGGAGATTTACTGCAACAGTTTATATTGCGTATTGCATTGTTGGATTTCCATATATTGAACTGTCTTTGCATTCCTGGGATGAAGCCTGCTTGATCATCATGATTGATGTGTTCTTGGATTCAGTTTGTGAGAATTTTATTGAGTGTTTTGTATCAATATTCACAAGAAAAAATGGTCTGAAGTATTCCTTCCTTGTTAGATCTTTTTGTAGTTTAGGTATCTGCATAACTGTGACTTCATAAAATTGTGTAGTGTTCCTCCTTTTTCTATTTGGTGGAACAGGTTGAGAAGCATTGTTATTAGGTCTTCTTTGAAGGTCTGATAAAATTCTGTAATAAATGCATCTCACCCTGGGAGTTTTTGCTTGGGAGACTTCTAATAACTGCTTCTACTTTCTTAGGTGATATGGGACTATTTAATTGGTTTAGCTTTGCTACCTGGTGTCTGTCTAGAAAATCATTCATTTCATTTAGATTTTCCAGTTTTGTTGAATATAGACAAAACTGCAATAGTAGAATTTCGTTATTTTTTTAATTTCCTCAGTTTGTGTTGTTATATATCCTGTTTCATTCCTGATTTTGTTAGTTTGACTACTGCCTCTGTGCCCTCTTGTTAGTTTTGCTAAGGGTTTGTGTATCTTGTTGATTTTCTCAAAGAAACAGCCCCTAGTTTTCTTGATTCTTTGTATATTTCACTTTATTTCTACTTGGTTGATTACAGTCCTGATTTAGATTATTTTATGCTCTCTACTCCTTTTGGGTGTTTTTGCTTCTTTTTGAAAATTCTGGAGCTCTCAGATGTGCTGATAAGCTGCTAGCATATGATCTGTCAAATTTCTTTATGAATTTTCCTATTAACACTGCTTTCATTGTGTCCCATATGTTTGGTATATATTGTACCTTCATTTTTGTTAAATTCTAAAGAGTCTTTAATTTCTTCCTTTTATTTCTTCCCTGACCAATTTATCATTCAGTAGATAGTTGATCAACTACTATGTGTGCATGGACTTTCTGTTTACTTGTTTTTATTGAAGACCAGTCTTATTCTGTGGTAGTCCAATAGAATACAGGGGATTAATTCAATATTCTTGTATCTGTTGAGGTTTATTTTGTATCTGATTACATGGTTGACATTTGAGGAGGTGTCATAAGATGCTGGCAAGAAGATATATTCTTTAGTTTTAGGGTAAAAGTTCTGTAGATATCGGCTAAATTCATTTGGTTCATAACTTCTATTTGTTGCACTGTGTCTCTGTTTAGAATCTGTTTCTATGATCTGTCCATTGGTGAGAATCAGCTGTTGAAATCTCCTACTGTTATTGGGTGGTGCCCATTGTGTGTTTTGAGCTTCAGTGACATTAGTTTGACAAATGTGCTTGCCCTTGCATTTATGCATAGATATTCAGAATTAAGATTTTTCCTTTGATGAGTATACAGTGACCTTCCCAATTGTTTTGGTAACTTTTGTTGAAAGTTGATTTTACTGGATATTAGAATGGCTACAACAGCTTGTTTCTTGGACCATTAGCTTGGAAAACTTTTTTCTAGCCTTTTACTTTGAGGTAGTGTCTATCTTTGTCACTGAGGTGTGTTTCCTGTAGGCAGCTAAAATCTGGCTCCTCTTTATATATCCAATCTGTTGGCCTAGGTTTTTTCATTGGGGAATTGAGTCTGTTGATGTTGAGAGTTATTAGGGACCAATGATTGTTGCTTGCTCTTACTTTTGTTGTTAGAGATGGAATTATGTTTGGGTGCCTCTCTGCTTTTAGGTTTGTGGTGAGAAGGTTAATTTCTCACTTTTTCTTGGGAGTAGTTTCTTTGTGCTGTACTTTTACTTATAGTATCCTCTTTAGTGCTGGATTAGTGGAACGATATTGTTTTTTTTTTTTTCAATGAACTATTTTTTTTGTTTTTCTAAGTTTTTTTTTTATTTACATTCAAAATCATTTCCCCTTTCCTGTTTCCTCCCTCTCCGAAAGTCCCATAAGCCCCCTTCCCTCCCTCTTTTCCCCATTCAACTCCCTCTCGCTTCTCTGTCCTGGCATTCCCCTACATCCAGTCTTTCCAGGACCAGGGGTCTCTCCTTCCATCTTCTTGGAAATCTATTGATATGCGAATTGTGTCTATGGTATTCCGAGATTCTGGGTTAATATCCCCTTATCAGTGACTGCATACCACGTGAGTTCTTTTGTGATTGGGTTACCTCACTAAGGATGATATTTTCAAGTTCTGACCATTTGCCTAGGAATTTTGTGAATTCAAGATATTGTTTCAATTTGGTTTTGTCTTGGAATACCTTGGTTTCTCCATTTATGATAATTGAGAGTTTTGCTGGGTATAATAGCCTGAAGTGGCATTTTTATTTTTTCTCTTAGGGTTTGTATGCCATCTGCCCAAGAACATCTGGCTTTTAGACTGTTGAAAATTTTGGTGAAATTATGATAGGTCTGCCTTAATATGTTACTTAATATTTTTTTCCTTACAGCTTTCAATATTCTTTAATTGTTCTGTAAATTTGGTATTTTAATTATTATGTGACAGGAGGAATTGTTTTTCTGGTCCCATCTGTTTGGTGTTCTGTATGCTTCTTGTATTCATCACTTTCTGTAGGTTAGGGAAGATTTCTTCTATAATTTTGTTGAAAGAGTTGGGATTCTTCACTCTTTATTATAGCTATTATTCTTAGGTAAGGTCTTTTCACTGTTTACTGGATTTCTTGAATATTTTGAATTAGGAACTTTTTTTAAAGTACATTTTCCTTGAATATTGTGTCAGTGTCTTCTATGTTATCTTCAACACATGAGATTCTCTCTTCTATTTCCTGCATTCTGTTGGTGATCCTTGCATCTGTGATTCCTGCTCTCTTTCATAGGATTTCCATCTCCTGGGCTGTTTCCATTTTTTGTTTTCTTTAGTGTTTCTATTTCCATTTTTAGATCCTGGATGGTTTTGTTCAATTCCTTCACACATTTGTTTCTATTATTCTGTTTTTCATTAAGGGTTTTATATATTTCCTCTTTTTTTATATATTATTGGTTTCTGTTCCTTATGTTCTTGTGCTTGCCTCTTACCATCTGGTTATCTCTGGTGTTAACTGGCCTAGCTATCTCTAACTGGAGTTTGTCTCTCCTGTGAGTCTGTGATTCTGTTGTTCTGTTATCCTCTGATCCTGTGAACCTTGATATGTCAAAACTCCTGGGTGTCATGCCGCATTTGGGTGTGGGCTACGTGGGTGGGTATCCAGAGCAGAGATTCTGCTCCAGGCCGAGGGGCAAACCAGGAGTGTGGGTCTGTGGTTGGGCAGGGTACCTTTGTCCCTGTGTTCTAAGAGCCCTGGTTATGCCAGGAATTGGGACAGTGTCTGGGGTCTCACCTATAATCCTGGATTTGTCAGAATATCTGGAGTGGTCGACCTGTGACTGGGTTCTTGGCTGAGTGGGTTGGGATCCAGACCAGAAGCTCTGCTCCAGGAACAGGTACAAACTGGAAGGAGCACAGGTCTCTGGCTGAGCTGATGTTTTTATTCTTAATTCCTTTATTGAGATATATGTCCTATGCTCAATAGCTTGACCATACTATCACTCCTGGTATTCTCTTTTGCCCTTCCTCCCTCCCTCCCTCCCTCTCTCCCTTCCTTCCTTCCTTCCTTCCTTCCTTCCTTCCTTCTTTCCTTCCTTCCTTCCTTCCTTTCTTCCTTCCTTCCTTTCTCTTTCTTTTTTCTGCCTTCTTCACAATCACTCTTGCTTTCTCTTTCTTTCATTTTTTTATCTTTGTTTACATCCAAAATTATGCTCCCTCCAATTGCCCTCTCATAGATTCCCTCTCCCCATACCCACTTTTGCTCTCTTTTGAGAGTATGGACACCCACTAGGCTTCTTCTGTCCTGTCATGTCAGTTCTCTGTAGCATTATGATACAATACTTCTCTGTAGCATTATGTAGCAGTACTTTCCCACTGAATCCATACAAAATAGCCCTGTTGGAATACAGATTCCACAGTTAGACTACAGCTTTAGAGATAGCCCATTCTCCAGTGGTTGGGGGATCCACATTGAAACTAAGCTGTTTGTCTGGTACATATGTTCAAGGGTCTTCTGTGAAGCAGGTGTATGGTCTTTGGTGTGTAGCTCAGTTTTTGATCGCTCCCAGGTGTCCAGGATATTTGACTCTATTATTCTTCTGTGGACTTCCTATCTTCTTCTGGACATTCAATTATTCCACCAACTATTGCATAAGACCCCCAGGGTTTTGTCTAATGTTTGGCTCTCATTATCTGCATCTGTTTATGTTAGCTGTTGGGGACAGTCTGTCAGAGAAGAGTCCTGCTATGCTCCTGTCTCACTCAGTATGACAAAATGACTTTTTAATTACAGTTGCTGCTATAATCCCTGAGCAATTTTGAAATTCTTTAGCTAATCGTTAAAGTTCACTTTGCTCTTAGCATAAGTGTTTGCCAGATTACATGCACATTAGCTCATTAAAATCTGCTAACAGCACTCATCTGTTTTTCTAATTGAAAGTTCTTAACTCTCCTATATTCCTTCAAAACAAATATGGCCAGTCACATTCATCCCTCTCTATGATACCAATTTATTTATTTGATATTTTTCTGCTATTATACTAAGACAGTATAATTGCAAACAGCTTTAAGAAGGGAGAGATCATTTGAACATTTATATCCTTATAGACTGTTCATTATAGTTGGGAAACAGAACAACAACAAAAAAGGAGTCATGGAATCAGAAATAGTTGCTTAGTATTCACAGCTTCACATACAAAGCTGTTAATATCAATACCCTCCTCGATACAAACTTTTCTTCATCAAGGATGCCCTATTCAATCTTTTCCAAACGGCATGAAAAATTGAACAACTCTATCTTTAATTCTTTAAAGGCTATTTTTAATGATGGTCCTAAACACTTTAACTTTCCTTTTATCCCATCAACCACCAGAGGTAGTGAAAAATGAAAAAATGATGTGTTTAAAAATTGTTCTTTAGAACAACTCTCTTCCGTGCTGTTAAGAAATTATCAGTTCTCAGTTCACACAATAAAAAAGACAACTTGATCCACTCACAAATACTTCACAGATTCTTTCAACAATCCAGTTCAGTAGAGTTGTGTCAAAAACACAAGTCAACTACAGTGACACTAACTAACAGAGATAATCAGGACTCATCCTCGACACAAGTCAACAGGAGGGACCAGGGCCAACAGGAACAACTAGAAAAGTTCTTGGCTGTGGCTTTCTCAGTGAAAGAAATATCAGAAAAGATACATGACCAACAAATATTGCACAGAAAAACAAGCCAAGTGCAGCCCCTGTCACTGTCTCTGGTGTCCTTCTTATACTCTCTCCAAACATCAGGTGTCCTTCTTGGGTCTTGTCTCACCTCGTGCCCTGCCTCAACAAGTATGTCTTTCTCAACTGAACATTCTTTGCCAATCAGCCCAAGTCCATAAAAGAAACAAAAAACACAACACGCCACCAAAAGGTATTTGGTGTTTTATCTCTATAGAGCCCTGACAAGTGGAACTCAACCACATAATATAAGACAGACCAATGTATGTTATTCATGAAAAATTCTTCATCAACTGTCCTTTTAAGTGTTTGTTTTAACAGAACATCTTTTCAGCTGTGTCTGCTTCAGCCAAACATTCCTTCACAAGTCTGCTTTAGCTTTTCACCTGTGCTTTCTTCAACCAAATGTCACTTCATATGTTTACCACTTCAAAACCCCATCCAACACAAACAACTTTCCAAAGAACCCATAAGTTTGCATATCAGGCAACAGGTGGTGGTCTTTTGCTCTTTGGCAGTTTTGTTATTTCTCATTCAAACCAACATATTATCCATCCAGGAAACATTGACTAAGTCAGAACAATTTTCTATGTTTGTAATTATTGAACTTAATTCATGAAATGTAGAGAGCTCTTGGAACTGATCTTACAGTTAAATCAAAAGGCTAGATATCTAACATGGACTATGCTGCTTTAGTATCTTTGATGTTTTTAAATACTCAAAGAAATATTCTTTTTGGCCAGAATGCAAATATTAATTTACTACATTGTCTTTTTCTTGCTAATGTTAAAATATTAATGTTCAATTTGTCTTTCATCAAGATTAATCATGAATACTCTAGGGCCACTAAAGAAATTTATATTAAAATTGCAGGCATGGCATATCTACTACTTTAAGAAGACAGTTGATTTCTTTTGTGAAAGATAGATATTTGCATGTAAAGACTATGATGAATAGGGCAATGTTCAAATATTTGGTCAGAGCCATAGTGATGTTTTTAACTTTTGCAAACATATTTCCTTATCATTATTCATTGCAATTTGTAAGCAGTTTTAAAAGGAAGATAACAATGATTTTTTGGTGCAAGTCATTACCACAAACACTTCATCTTTTATTCCTGAATTTCTGACTTACTATATTTGGCCCAATGTGATAACAGTAGGCAGTGCTGGAATCTGATAATTAATAAACTTTCTAAAGAAGAGTTAAGAGAAGGATTGAGTAGAATAAGTCACAGAAACCTCTTTGTAAAATTCTCACACAGCACATCTTAATATACTTGGTATATTCTGAAATGGTTATCTTTCAGGGGTCATGAGAACATCGTTGTTTTTAGTTCTTCAAATACTTTGGAATGTCTCTTTGGAGACGCACGAATTTAATGATGAAGTTTGGTAGTTAGCTATCAAAAAAGAGTACCATGAAAGATATTTGACTCCCAAAGCAAGTGCAGTCATTGCCATAGCAGATGTAATGAAAACTTCAGTTCATAAGGGAGATGAGGTCATAGATGTTGACCTTTATGTCACAGTTAATATGCCTCGCTCTTTCTAATGCTGGCTTTTAAAAATTTCAGGATATCATGAAGTGCACACTGAGCTGAAGTTTTGTCATGGAGAATGAGTCAGGTGAGCAGTTTGAATTAGTTGTGGGAAACAATACATCTAAGAAGGGAAGCCTAGAGTAAAGATTTTACATGGAAAATGCATTCAGAATTTGGAAATATATTCAGTACAAACTTTGACCTCAGATTATATGACTATTTTACACTTTATTACTTTTCCAAAATCTGGATTTATTGTATATTTGATTTCTTCTAGGAATTTAGTAAATGTAAGCATGTAAATATCAATTAATAATAATTCAATTTTAGTAATGTATTTGCATATGTCTATGTGTCTGTGTATAGTCAGATTCAAAAGTGATTGTGAACATAGTGTGTGTGTGTGTGTGTGTGTGTGTGTGTGTGAATGAGATCAGAGGACAACTGTCCTTTTTCTTCTGACAGATTTTATATTTCAATAATATTATAATACATTTTAGACAAACTCATTAACTCTGGAACTTTCTGAATGTTCTAACCTGACCTGTCAGGGAAAACTGTGGTTCTTCTATACATTCCACTCTAGTGCTTTTTTGAAAAATGTGTGATAATTTGGAATTCACCAAATTATAGAATTTTATAACCTATAACTATATTAATTTCTAGGCTATATTTTCCATGAAGTATTACTTTTTCCATTTAATATCTAAAATCCATCCCAGGTATTGAGAACATGAGACAATAGGATTACAGAAAGTTATAATTCAAATCATATCACATAATAAGAGCCTTTATTAAGTTCTTCAAAAAAATAAAATTTCTTTATTAGTTTTTTTATAATTGTGCATTATGTCACTAAAATAGTATATGACTGTGTTATTATTGCATGTTGTATTATTAGACATGTATTAATTTCTACATTAATCCACAAATGATGCAATCACTGCTGATCCATAATGTACTGTTCCTAAGTACAATCATAATGTATAAACTTATATTTCCTTTGTATTCATTTGTTATACATTTCTTTGTATTTCATTCACAATGCTTCAGGGTACACTATCATCTGAGATTCAGCTGGGGCTCTCTCCTCTTAAATATTATGTGGGAGTTTCTAACATTATATACTAAAAATAACATAATAATTTTCTGATGCATAAACCATGAAGTAGGATGATTGACGTTGAATTTTATATACCTTTTGTTATATAAAACATTTAAGATACATATTCTTGTTTCAATATTATCACCATTTTCTGTGTGGGAGATAAATACTTTATTTTTACTTCCTAATATGAAAAACTAAAAACCACTTACTGAATTTTTTTGCCAGCAAAATAGGAGGCAGTACATGAGAAGAACAAATGAAATGTTACTCAAAATGACCTCTTGAGACAAATAAATGATTGAAAGGTTATCATAAAATAATCATAACAACTTCTGAAATAAAATTGAAATGGTTATAATTTTTGAAACCAAGACATTGTTATCATTTGCTGGAACAAGCAGAATGAAAACATTTGTAGTTAATGCTACAAGTGGGGCATAGACTAATCTTTGAAAAATAATAGGTTTAATCATAAAAAAAGAATAAACTTGGTTTATTCTTTACAATAAGATGGATTTGAAGACTAAGATGGAGGTAGACTGATCCAGCAGTCCCAGTTTGTTGTATATGTCTCCTTAAAATTTTGATATTGTCTTAGAATTTTTTAAAGGGGAAGGGATAAAAACTTTTAATGCATAAAAGGAGGCATGTATAAATTTCGATGTTTTGGATAGTATCAGAAGAACATATTTTTTAAAATCTTAGTATAACAATAGGTGTTATATGTAGCTATGTTGTCCATTTACCAGGGAGATAATTGACTTGTATATAATATTCCAGCTATTTGTTGAGAACAAATGGGGATGTGTTCTCCTTTTGAAATTAAGGTGCCATTGTCAGGGTCCATAAATGTAAGAATATTTGACAATGATGTGGAGGAGATAAGGATAATGTGGCTTTCATCAGAAGCATCTGGTGTTTGCTATTCCATCTGAAGAGACTGAGAACATTTACATGAACTAAACTAGTTTACATCAGCTTTTACCAAGTCTGGGGTTTTCTGGTGTAAGAAACCTGACTGTATCTGGCATGGTATAGAGCATTTTTGGACAACTTAGCTGATTTCTATCCTCAATGTGGAATTTGTCCAAGACACATCTAAACTAAGGACAGAAGTTAAACAACTTAAAAACAAAACTCTTATAATTGGAGTTTTTCACACACAAATGCAGGATAAACTATTGATTGTCCAAGTAGTAATCTGCAGTCCATTTGAACTCTTTGAGGTGGATCCAAGTTTTATTAAATTTTTACTCCCTGAAATTTATATTAAGGTTTTGTCAAACTACACTGAAATTCTTGATGTACAAAAAGCATCTATGTAGTATCTGTAAATTAGCTAGAGTAGATTAATAGTTTTGAGGCCTAGCAAAATTGTATTTTTTTAAATCTCTGAATGGTCTTTTGTTTTTGTCCAGGGTGATGAACATCTAAATTGGGCAGAAATGATTTCAGCATGATGAGAAGCATCTATAAATTTATATTTAGTAGACTACCAGAGGATACTTAAACTACCAAGTATGTGACTATCCATAACAGCAGTATTTTATCTGGTCTTGGTTAGTAACATCAGAATTCCATTGATGGATGTTAAAATTCTGAAATATGCAATCTTAGCATACAGTTAATTGCATTTATAAATTTTAAATATTTTTCTAAAACACTATAATTCATATAAAAACATTTTTTAGCATTACACTTACTAATATTATACATATGTGAGCGGTTGTTTATTGAGATGAGTCTTTGAAAATCAGGTTCATTAAATAATAGAAGTAACATCTGAAGCTTGTTTATCCTTTAATATAAAGAAGACTTCTAGTAAATCAAAACTCTTTGAGTTTGTCTTTTTTCATCATGTGACTCAATAGTTCTAGAAATGTAAGGCCTTGTTTTAATATATAACATGCATTGATCAAAAACATGCTGATAAAGCTACATTTATATATTGACATCATCAGAGTTCTGAGACGTATAAATGATATCAGCAAGTAAAATTCAAATGGACAGTGGGTCAAAGGAAGCATTTTCAATTAAACATATTACATGTCATATTCATCAGGGATCAGATAATATTTGATGGACATTAGTTTAGTATACATGATTTAAAGTATAATACTTGTTTTTAGTTACTTATATTAGTTATAACCTTGAAAACACACACAGGAAGATAAATAAAATTGTACTTGTAAATGAATGATATTTAAAAAATTGGATCATTTATGTGGTGACTGTTAATCTGCTTTCTTAATTATTTTTAATAGTTTCCAATAATTTAGTAACTTTTACAATCTTGGGATTTTAAAGTTTTGTCCCTGTAATGTACAGCCTTTAAAATTGTAATTCTTGAGTTAGATATCTTTTAGTATTAAAACAATTTTTTTATAATTATACAGTAAATAGAGAGACAGGCAACTTATTTTTCTGGTCTTGTAGATTATAACAGTTCATTTTTATTTATTTATTTATTTATTTATTTTGCTATTTGGTAAAATGGTCTATTTTATTTTGGTAAAATGGTGCATTTTTACTTTGCAGAATAAAGTAACAATTATTATGAGTATATTATGTATCCAGTGTTATTCAGACATTTTTACAGCATAATACTATCAAAATAAACAAGAAAGCATCAATCTGTGAATCTATTATTCACTACATTGGTGACATAATATGAAAATCATTTAAACTCAGACCTACTTCTTACAAGTTATTATTATGGAAATGATAGATTTTTTCTAATTATGGGTTTATTTTTTTTTTATTTTCTATATTTTTTATTTACATTCCAATGATTTCCCCTTTCCTGGTTCCTCCCTCCCTGAAAGTCCCATAAGGCCTCTTCCCTCCCCTTGTTCCCCACTCAACCTCCTCTCACTTCTCTGTCCTGGTATTCCCCTACAACCAGTCTTTCTAGGACAAGGGGTCTCTCCTTCCATCTTCTTAGAAATCTATTGATAAGTGAATTGTGTCTCGGGTATTCCGAGATTCTGGGTTAATATCCCCTTATCAGTGCTTGCATACCATGTATGTTCTTTTGTGATTGGGTTACCTTACTAAGGATGATATTTTCAAGTTCTGACCATTTGCCAAGGAATTTCGTGAATTCATTGTTTTTAATTGCAGAGTAGTATTCCATTGTGTAAATATACCACATCTTCTGAATCCATTCCTCCGTTAAGGGACATCTGAGTTCTTTCTAGCTTCTGGCTATTATAAATAAGGCTGCTATGAACATAGTGGAGCATGTGTCCTTATTGCATGCAGGTAAAGCCTCTGGGTATATGCCCAGGAGTGGTATAACAGGATCCTCTGGGTATGTCATGCCCAGTTTTCTGAAGAACTGCCAAACTGCTTTCCACGGTGGTTGTACCAGCTTGCAATACCACAAGCAGTGGAGGAGTGTTCCTCTTTCTACACATCCTTGCCAACAACTGCTCTCTCCTGTGTTTTTGATCTTAGCAGTTCTGACTGGTGAGGTGGAAACTCAGGTTTTTTTTTTTTTCTACATTTCCCTAATGACTAAGTATGTTGAACATTTCTTTAGGTGCTTCTCAGCCATTAGATATTCTTCAGGTGAGAACTCTTTGTTTAGCTCTGTACCCCATTTTTAAATAGGGTTATTTGGCTCTCTGGAGTCTAACTTCTCGAGTTCTTTGTATATATTGGATATTAGCCTTCTGTCGGATGTAGGGTTGGTAAAGATCATTTCCCAGTTAGTTGGTTGCCACTTTGTCTTTTTGACAGTATCTTTTGCCTTGCAGAAACTTTGTAATTTAATGAGGTCCCATTTGTCATTTCTTGATCTTAGAGCATAAGCTATTGGATTTCTATTCAGGAAATTTTCCCCTGTGCCCATATGCTCAAGGTTCTTCCCTAGTTTCCTTTCTATTAGTTTCAGTGTGTCTGGTTTTATGTGGAGGTCCTTGATCCACTTGGAATTGAGCTTAGTACAAGAGATAAGAATGGATCGATTTGCATTCTTCTGCATGCTGACCTCCAGTTGAATCAGCACCATTTGTTGAAAAGACTATCTTTTTTCCACTGGATGGTTTTAGCTCCTTTGTCAAAGATCAAGTGACCATAGGAATGTGGATTCATTTCTGGGTCTTCAATTCTGTTCCATTGATCTACATGCCTGTCAATGTACCAATACCATGTAGTTTTTAACACTATTGCTCTGAAGTACAGCTTGAGGCCTGGGATACTGATTCCCCCAGAATGTCTTTTACTGTTGAGAATAGTTTTAGCTATCCTGGGTTTTCTGTTATTCCAGATGAATTTTTGAATTGCTCTTTCTAACTCTATGAAGAATTGAGTTGGGATTTTGATCAGGATTGCATTGAATCTGTATATTGCTTTTGGCAAGATGGTCATTTTTACTATATTAATCCTGCCAATCCATGAGCATGGAAGACTTTTCCATCTTCTGAGGTCTTCTTCAATTTCTTTCTTCAGATACTTGAAGTTCTTGTCATACAGATCTTTCATTTGTTTGGCTAGAGTCACACCAAGATACTTTCTATTGTTTGTGGCTATCGTGAAGGGTATCATTTCTCTTATTTCTTTCTCAGTCTGCTTATCCTTTGAGTATAGGAAGGCTACTGACTTGCTTGAGTTGACTTTCTATCCAGCCACTTTGCTGAAGTTGTTTATCAGCTTTAGGAGTTCTCTGGTGGAGTTCTTTGGGTTACTTAAGTATACTATAATATTGTCTGCAAACAGTGATAGTTCGACTTCTTCCTTTCCAATTTGTATCCCTTTGACCTCCTTTTGTTGTCTAATTGCTCTAACTAGAACTTCAAGTACTATATTGAAAAGATATGGAGAGAGAGGGTAGCCTTGTCTAGTCCCCGATCTTAGTGGGATTGCTTCAAGTTTCTCTCCATTTAGATTGATGTTGGCTACCGGTTTGCTGTAAATTGCTTTTACTATGTTTGGATATGGGCTTCAAATTCCTGATCTTTCCAAGACTTTTATCTTGAAAGGACGTTGAATTTTGTCATATGCTTTGTCAGCCTCTAATGAAATGACCATGTGGTTTTATTTCTTTGAGATTGCTTATATAGTGGATTACATTGATGGATTTCCTTAAATTGAACCATCCCTGCATCCCTGGGATGAAGCCTACTTGATCGTGGTGAATGATCGTTTTAATGTGTTCTTGGAATCGGTTGGCAAGAATTTTATTGAGTGTTTTTGTATCGATATTCATAAGAAAAATTGGTTTGAGGTTCTCTCTTTTTGTTGGATCTTTGTGTGATTTTGGTATCAGTGTAATTGTGGCTTCATAGAACGAGCTGGGTAGTGTTCCTTCTGTTTCTATTTTGTGGAATAGTTTGAAGAGTTGGTGTTAGGTCTTCTTTGAAGGTCTGATAGAATTCTGTACTAAAACCATGTGGACTTGTGCTTATTTCTGTTGGAAGTCTTCTAGTGACCACTTCTATTTCTTCAGGATTTATAGAATGGGCCTATCCAATGACTTGGATCACAGTATTACTGAAGTTCCTGAGGCCCTGCGTCCTGGGGCCCTGAGTGTTTCTTGTATTGTTTGTGTTACCTAGGTTGTGGTTCCACTTTTTTTTTTTGCTTCTTTCCTTGCATCTAGGTTCTGCTGCATACCAAACAGGAAAGAAAGAAACCATCCATGCCATCCTTTGGTGTGTCAAGAATCTGAAGCACACAAGGTGGATTTAGGCAATGAATGCAGAAAGAGAGAGAGAGAGAGAGAGAGAGAGAGAGAGAGAGAGAGAGAGAAACAGAGAGAGAGACAGAGAGAGACAGAGATAGAGAGACACAGAGAGAGACAGTAAGAGAAAGACAGAGACACAGAGACACAGAGAAACAGAGAGACAGAGAGACAGATAAAGATAGAGAATGTGGGGAGTTGTAAGACTCAGTCATATCTCAGTGTTAAAGCTCTTTATTCTTACTGCTATTTTAGATGACAGACAGTGAAGCAGCTATTTCAGAAGGTTTCAGCAAAACAGCTTGTGCACATAGATTTTATTAGGGCTGAGAACTATGTAAACCTTGGAAACTGAGAAGAGGTTCCTCTTAGGATGAATATTCATTGGCTAAAATTTGAAGTTCTGTAGATACCTCATTTGCCTGGAGAGGCTTACCAGTAAATTGGTCCTGTAATTTCGCCAAGGATTATTTGGCATTTGTTAGGTAGAATGATGTATATGCAGATTCTCATGTAAGGTAGAGTGTGGGAAGGCCTGGTATAAAGTGAATTTTCTACTCAGTACCAAGCTCATGGGATCAATCTTGGCATGGCAGACTTTGACCTTAATATTATAGCAGGGTTTCCCAACACTAGGTGTTTACACAATTCTCATATCAATAGATTTCCAAAAAGATGGAAGGAGAAACCCCAGGTCCTGGAAAGACTGGATGTAGGGGAATGCCAGGACAGAAAAGCGAGAGGGGGTTGAATGGGGAACAGAGGGAGGGAAGGGGGCTTATGGGACTTTCGGGGAGGGAGGAAATGGGAAAGGGAAAATGATTTGGAATGTAAATAAAAATACTTAGAAAAAAAAAAGCCTGACAAGTGACTCTTAGCTTTCTTGGACCACAGTCTCACCAGGGTGTCCCCTGAGTACCAATGCAGGTGACAAAAAAGAACTCATGTGCTCTGAAAGAAGTCATAAGGGATAATAAATAACTAGATGGGCTATTCTATTTCCACTTGTTGCCCTGTATGGGGAATTTTAGATCTTGTAAGGTCCAAGCAACCATGTCCCCAAACCAGGATCCCACGGAAACAAACAACAGAAATAGAGCAAGGCCTCATAGAACCAAAGCATAAGTAGATAGAATGATAAACCAGTCTGTCTTCATCTTTGCCTAAAACATCGTATTAATTAGTTAAAAAAAACTAATGTCATTGCTGTTTATGATTAAACCACTATTTCTCAAGAATTGAGCTACACCTAACCTGTAATTTCACTTACCAATGGTCGGTCCTCTGAGACCTGTTACATGAAATGATAACCATATCTTTTTCATGTCTAAGGCAGAAGTCTTGAATCCATTTTTGGTGGATGCAGCCTATGTTCATGAATTTAAAAAGATTGTTTTACCTAATTATTTGCTTTCATTAATTTGGCCATGTTGATTCATGATAGTTGTCTTCTCTTCCCATTTTAGAGATTAAAGGAATCCACAATCATACAAATATTTGTTGTTTACTGTGGTTTTATCATTAGATATTCTTTACTGCTCAATGACACCAGACATTGGACCTCATAAGAATATTAGTACATTCTTTACCAGTTTATTTTTTCTCAATTTTCTCACTTTCTTCCTTTTCTGTGGTAGAAATGATTCATATATTTTTATTTTGTTGCTTCTTTAGTAAGAGGTCTCTGCTTATGAGTTCTGTATCTCTGTGCACAAGCAAGAATGCCTGTATCTGTGTATCATGTAAACCATAATGAGACCTGGATCTTTAAGTATTTTCTATTGTGTCACTTAAATGTTATGGCTAGTTGCTTTTACTATATAATAAACAGTACATTCTGTTAGAACAAAGAAATATTTGCATTGTTTTGGTAAAATGTTTTTATTTTGCTTTAATTTAGGATGAAAAATGCATAGGACTATCTTTTTCATTTTCTTTCCTTTTTTTTCTTAAAAGGGTAATTAAAGTGACTTTATTTTAAATGTAAATTGTAACTGGAAGTTCATTTTGAAATTTAGCAATGAGCATCCTTTATGTTTTTACTCACTGGTCATTGATTCTCTAACAGGTACTTGGGCTTACTTTTAATATTGATATTTCTTTTTTTTGTTTGTTTGTTTTGGTTTTTCGAGACAGGGTTTCTCTGTGTAGCCCTGGCTATCAATATTGATATTTCTATGCAAAGGTCTAGAAGTACTTTTCATAAATATACAGATGGGAAGATTTCAGCAGTGTTACTGACAAAATATTTTTGTCAAATTTTGCTGAAAAAATGATTTTCTGAATCAAAGGCCTTCTATTAGATTGACAACTACAGCATTGAAATCTAGAGCCCGTGCCATTTTTTCACATCAACAACCAGGTCTCCAAAAGTTTAAGTCAGTATCTCAACGAAGTGATTTGCAACAGTTTAAGGAAAACTTGCTAAATGACAGAATGGATCTCAAGGATTTGATCATAGGGATAGTGTTCTTATTTCAGAGTACAGTTGGAATTCTGGGAAATTTCTCTCTTCTTTCCTGCTATCTAACCAATTACTATATTGAACATACAATAAAGACCACAAATTTGATTCTTACACAGCTATTCATAGCCAACTTTCTGATCCTTCTTTCTAAAGGACTGCTCCATACAATACATACTTTTGGGATTAGAGGATTTATCAATTACTTTGGCTGCAAATTCCTTCTGTATATTCAAAGACTGGGTAGAAACATGTCCATTAGTACCACCTGCTTCCTGAGTGTCTTCCAGGCAATTACCATCAGTCCTAGGAACTCTTTTTCGATGAGTTCTAAACTCAAAGCCCCAAGTCATATTGGTCTCTTCATTTCTTTTTGCTGGATTTTCTACATGGCATTAAATGTGATTTTTCCTGTTTATATGTATAACAAGGAGAACAGAAAGAACCTGACACATAAAAATCATTTGAAATACTGCTCCATTGTAGTTCATGATGACTTTATAAGCTCATTATATACTGCATTTTTTGTTCTTCCTGAAATTTTGTTTTCTTTCATTATCATCTGGTCCAGCAGCTCCATGGTTGTCATTCTCTATACACATAGGCAAAGCGTTCAACATATCCACAGCATCACTATTTGCTCCAGAATATCTCCTGAGACCAGAGCTACCCACAGGATACTGGCCCTGGTATCCACCTTTTTAGGTTTTTATGCCCTTTCTTCCATCTTACAAGGTTGCATTGCTCTTGCATATAATCCTGGTTGGTGGCTGGTGAACATCACAGCAATCATTTCAATGTGTTTTCCTACTTTGGGACCTTTTGTGATGAATCATGACTCAACTTTGCCAAGATTATGCTTTCCCTGAGTTAGGAATCACCAAATCTCATAATGTTATCACAGGAATAAAGAGTGTATGGTTTCTTTTCCACACTATTTAAATTTAAAGTTCCTCTTCTTATACAAAATATCTACATAAAAGTAATGCTTAGCCACTTGTCTTTCTAGAGAAAACTATACTCAGAATTTGGGTTTTAGTCTGTTAAAACTAATACCCATAGTATCATAGCAGACTAGAAACAAGCAGCTTGTTCTATTGTACTATCAATCTATAATGAAAATGGTACTCTCTTCTAGAAATCCTAAGTAATATTGTTTGAGTAAGATCAAATATGTTGGACTTCAATATTTACTCTCAATTTCTAGAGACTGAGTAAAGATTATATCATCACTGCAGAACCTTTCCATAAGGAAACACAACTATGAATAGTATATTATGTGGTTATAATGTAACATTTTAAAATCAATGTTATATATGTTTATGACTAACACACAAATTTCCTTACTATTATCTTTATGCTATGTACAAACCAACTATTATATGACTGAATCAATGTCAATTTCTTAAAGTGGAAAAAAAACTGATGCAGTTCAAAAATAATGCTCACCTGAGATTCTTTATTCTATCTCTTGTACTCTGTTGTTGATGCTTGCATCTATGACTTCTGAATTCTTTTTTTTTTTTTGTTTGTTTTTTTTTTTTTTTTTTGTTTTTCGAGACAGGGTTTCTCTGGACTTCTGAATTCTTTCAAAGGTTTTCTATCTCCAGAGATGTCTCACTTTGTGATTTCTTTATTGCTTCTACTTCCACTTTTAGATCCTGGATGGTTTTGTTCAGTTCCTTCACTAGATTGATTGTGTTTTGCGGAAATTCTTTAAGGGATTTTTGTGTTTTCTCTTTAAGAACTTCTGCCTGTTGACACATGTTCTCCTGTATTTCTTTATGGGACTTTTGTTTTTCCTCTTTAAGGGACTTTACCTGTTGACCCATGTTTTTTAAGGGAGTTATTTAAGTCCTTCTTAAAACCCTCTATCAGCATCATGAGTTATGATTTTAAATCCAACTCTTGCTTTTCTGGTATGTAAGGGTATCTGGAACTTGCTATTGTGGGAGAATTGAGTTCTGATGTTGCCAAGTAGCCTTGGTTTCTGTTGGTAGGGTTCTTGTGATTGCCTTTTGCCATCTGGTTATCTCTGGTGCTAGTTGGTCTTGCTGTCTCTAGCTGGAGCTTGTCCTTCCTGTGGGCCTGTAAACCTGTGTCCGTACTCCTGGGAGACCAACTCTCTTCTGGCAGGATCTGTGCACAGAAGGCAGTGGAGCTGCCTGGCTCACTGGTGCAAATGTCTGCAGGAAGACTTCTGTCCCAGCTGCTCCACTGATCATATGGACATATATTCCTAGCGGTTCCCTTCCAGAGAGAAGGTAGAGATCTCACCTCTGCACTCAGAAGTTAAAGTGCTGCTGGGAGATCACTCTCACCTGGCAGGCTGTGCACAGAAGGCTATGGAGTGACCTGACACCCCAGGGCAAATGGCAGCAGGAAGATACCATAGAAAGAATTGACTCAATAGTCAAAGCAAGTGCAAATTGTATAAAGCTTGTAATCCAAAACATACAGGAAATCTAGGAGAGAATGAAAAGACCAAACCTAAGGATTATAGGTATAAAAAAGAGTGAAGATTTCCAACTTAAAGCACCAATAAATATTTTCAACAAAATTATAGAAGAAAAGTTCCCTAACCTAAAGAAAGAGATGCCCATGAACATGCAAGAAGCCTACAGAACTCCAAATAGACTAGACCAGAACAGAAAGTTCTCCTGGCACATAATAATAAAAACACCAAATGCACTAAACAAAGAATGAATATTAAAAGCAGTAGGGAAAAAGAGTAAGTAACTTATAAAGGCAGACCTACCAGAATTGCACCAGACTTCTCACCAGAGACTATGAACTAGAAGATCCTAGGCAGATCTCATACAGACCCTAAGAGAACACAAATGCCCACCGAGACTACTATACCCAGCAAAACTCTCAATCAACATAGATGGAGAAACCAAGATATTCCATGATAAAACCAAATTTACACAATATCTTCCCACAAATCCATCTCTAAAAAGGATAATAGATGGAAAACGCTAACACAAGGAGAGAAACTACACACTAGAAAAAGCAGAAAAGTAATCTTCTTCCAACAAACCCAAAAGAAGATAACCACACACACATAAAAATAACATCAAAAATAACAAGAAGCCACAATCACTATTCCTTCATATCTCTTAACATCAATGGACTCAATTCCCCAATAAAAAGGCATAGAATAACAGAAATATTTTCCATGTAAATCTTCAGTTTTATCAGAAAATCTTTGTAATTCTCTTTCAATTAATTTAGTAATGTTTTTATGTCTACCATTTTATCTCCATTATTTTTCATGATGAGCTTCAATTTTAACATGTTTTTCTATATATTTCTTCTATTTTATCACAAATGCTTTCCATGTAAATATCTGATTTTATCAAAAATGTTTTTAATTCCACCTTCAATTAATTTAGAAAGTTTTTTTATGTCTGCAATTATTATATCTATTTAAAAATTTCCATGATAATCTTCAATTTTAACATTTTTTCTACGTTTTTCTACAATTTTATCAGAAATATTTTCCACATAAATCTTCAATTCTATCATAAAATGTTTCCACTTCCTTTTTCAATTAATTTAGCAATGATTTTCTGTCTACCACTTTACTCTAAATTTTCCATGAAAATTGTCAAATTTAACATGTTTTTCTATATATTTCTTCTATTTTATCAGAAATATTTTCCATGTAAATCTTCAATTTTATCATAAAATGTTACTTCTTTTTTCAATAAAAGAACATGCTTTTCAAAAAATAATGCTCACAACTTTTATTTAAGTCTGTGATAATATTAATGTGCGTAATAGTTTTATGTTTGCCTCTTTTTTTATTAATTTTTAAGACTCCCATTTAAATGGTACTAATTTGCATATACCAACTACCAAGATTGATAATTGTTCCTAAATATGTAATCACAATCAGAGTGTTTGTTTTGCTGGGATTTCACTGCATCATATTTTCCAATATTTCTCCCACTCAATACTAGATCATATTCTTCTTCCCCCTCCCACCCAGTCTACTTTCCTTCCCAGGTCCCTCCCTCCTTCTCCACTTGTGATTGCTTTCTTCTCTTTCCCAATGGGGACTGAGGCACCCTCACTTGGGCACTTCAGCTTGTTGACATTTATGATTTCTGTGGATAGTATCTTGGGTATTCTGTACTTGGTTTGTGTGTGTTTGTGTGTGTGTGTCTAATATCCACTTATTAGTGAATACATACCATGCATGTCCTTTTGGGTCTGAGTTATATCACTCAGGATGAAATTTTCTAGTTCCATACATTTGCCTGAAAAACTCAGAATGTCCTCATTCTTAGTTACTGAGTAGTATCCCAGTGTGTAAATGAACCACATTTTCTGTATCCATTCTTCTGTCATGGGACATCTGGATTGTTTCTAGCTTCTGGCTATTGCAAATAAGGCAGCTATGAAAATAGTGGACCATGTGACCCTGTGGCAAGTTGGGGAATCTTTTGGGTATATTCCAAAGAGTGGTATTGCTGAGTCTTCAGGTAGATTCATTTCCAATTTTCTGAGGAACCTCCACATTGATTGCAAGAGTGGTTGTACCACTTTGAGTCCCACCACCAATGGAGGAGTGTTCTCTTTCTCCACATCCTATATAACATGTCCTATCACCTGCAGTTTTGATCTTAGACATTCTGATTTGTGTAAGGTGGAATCTCAGCATCGTTTTGATTTGCATTTCTCTGATCACCAAGGACTTTGAACATTTCTTTAGGTGCTTTTCAGTCAGTCAAGATTCCTCTGTTGTGAATTCTCAGTTCAGTTCTAAACCCCATTTTTTTTTTTGATTGGGTTGTTTTATTTTTTGGTGGTAAGCTTCTTGAGTTCTTTATGTATTTTGGATATTAACCCTCTATCTGATGTGGGGTTGGTGAAGATCTTTTCCTAGTCTGTAGGTTTCCAATATGGCTTATTGACTATATCCTTTACCTTATAGAAGTTTTCCAGTTTCATGAGGTCCCATTTGTCAATTCTTGATCTTGAAGCATGAATCACTGGAGTTCTCTTTATGAAATTTTCCCCTGTGCCAATGAGTTCAAGGCTCTTTCCCAATTTCTCTTCTATCAGATTCAGTGTATCTGGTTTTATTTTGAGGTCCTTGACCCACTTGGACTTGAGCTTTGTGCAAGGTGAAAAATATGGGTCTATTTTCTTTTTTCTACATACAGACATCCAATTAGAACAGCACCATTTGTTGAAGATGCTTTCTTTTTTCCATTGCATATTTTTGGCGTCTTTGTCAAAGATCAAGTGTCCAAAAGTATGTGATTTTATTTCTGGGTCTTCAATTCTATTCCATTGATCAACACGTCTGTCTCTGAACCAATACCACACAGTTTTTATCACTATTTCTCTGAGGTAATTATTTAGGTCAGTAATGGTGATTCTCCCAGCTCTTCTTTTATTGTTAAGAAATGTTTTTGAAATTCTGGGTTTTTGCCTTTCCAGATGAATTTGAGAAATGCTCTTTCCATATCTTTGAAGTATTGTGTGGGATTTTGATGGTGATTACATTGAATATGTAGATTGCCTTTGGTAGGATGACCATCTTTACTATATTAATTCTGCCAGTCCATGAGCATGGGAGGTTTCTTTATTTTCTGAGATCTTCAACTTCATTCTTGAGAGACTTGAAGTTATTGTCATACAGGTCTTTCACTTGTTTGGTTAGATTTACCCCAAGATATTTTATGTTATTTGTGGTTACTGTGAAGGGATTTGCTTTCCTATTTTGTTTCTAAGCCTGTTTATCATGTGTATAAAGGAAGGCTACTGATTTATTTGAGTTAATTTTATATCCAACCACTATGCTGACCTTGTTTATCAGCTATAGAAGTTCTCTGACAGATTTCTTTTGGTGTTCCTTAAGTATACTATCATATTATCCACAAATTTTTATACCTTGACATCTTCCTTTCCAATTTTTATTCTCTTGATGTCATTTTGTTTTTTTTACTGCTCTAGGTAAAACTTAGAGTGTCATATAGTGGAAGAATGAGTAGCCTTGTCTTGTACCTGATTTTTCTGGGATTACTTCAACTTTTTCTCCATTTACTGTGACATTAGTTTTTTGTTTGCCTGCATATTGCTTTTGTTATGTTTAGGTATGGTACTTGTATTTCTTATTTCTCAAAGACTTTTAACAGAAATGAGAATTGGATTTTGTCAAAGGCTTTACCAAAATCTAATGGGATGATCATGTGATTTTTTTTCATTGAGTTTGTTTTTAGAGTGTATTATGATTTCTGTACACTCAACCATCCCTGCATCCCTGGAGAAAGCTTACTTGATGATAGCAATGATGGTTTTGATGTGTTCTTGGATTTGGTTTGTGAGAATTTTATTGGGTATTTTGCATTGAAATTCGTAAGTGATATTGGTCTGAAGTTCTCTTTCTTTGTTGGGTCTTTGGGGGGGTTTAGGTATCAGAGTAACTAGGGCTTCATAGAATGAATTAGAGTTCTTTGAAGGTCTGTGAGAATTTTTCGCTAAAACCATCAGTCCATGGGCATTATTTTATTTTTAAAAAGAGGTTTATAGCAATTGCTTCTGTTTCCTTAGGGATTACAAAACAGTTTACATAGTTTACATGATCTTGGTTTAACTTTGGTATGGAGTAAATATCTAGAAAATCATCCATTTCTTCTAGATTTTCCAGTTCATTTTAGTGTATTCTTTTATAGGAAGGTCCTGTGATTTTTTTTTAAACATCTTCAATTCCTGCTGTTATGTCTCCTTTTGAATTTCTGATTTTGTTATTTTGAATACTGTCTTTGTTTACTTCAGTTAGTTTGGCCAAGAATTTATCTATCTGGTGGATTTTTCTCAATGAACCAGTTCTTGGCTTTGTTAATTCTGTGTATCTTTTACTTTGTTTTTAATTGTTTAATTTCATACCTCAGTTTGATTATTTCTTGTCATCTAATCCTCTGCAGTGTGTTTGCTTCTTTCTCTCCTAGATATTTTGGGTGTGCTGTTAAGTTGCCAGTGTAGGCTATCTCAAATTTCTTCATGAGGCACATAGTTCTATGAATTTTCCTATTAGCACTGCTTTTATTGTGTCCCATGAGTTAGGGTATATTGTGCCTTCATTTTCAATGGATTCTATAAAGTCTTTAGTTTCTTTATTTCATCCCTGACTAAATTATTTGTTCAGTTATCATGAGTATGTGGACTTTTTGTTGTTGTGCTGATATTGAAATGTAGCCTTTTTCCATGGTGATTTGATAGGATGCATGGGATTATATCCATTTTCTTGTGTTTATTGCGCCTTATTTTGGGACTGATTATATGGTCAATTTGGGGAAAGTACCATAAGGTGCTGAGAAGAAATTATATTCTTTTGTTTTACGGTGAAATGTGTCATATATATTTGTTAAACCTTTTTGGTTCAGAACTTCTATTAGTTTCATTGTGTCTCTGTTTATTTTCTGTTTCAATGACCTGTCCATTGTTGAGGGTGGAGAGGTAAAGTCTCCCAAAATTATTTTGTGAAGTTAATTGTGTGTTTTGAGCATTTGTAAAGTTTCTTTTATGAATGTGGATGGATGCCCTAACATTTGGGGCATAGAAGTTAAGAAGTGAGAAATCATCTTGGTGGATTTTTCCTTTGATGGGTGTAAAATGCCCTTCTCCAATGTTTTTAAAACTTTTGGTTAGAAATCTATTATTTTTGGATATTAGAATGGCTACTCTACATTTGTGTTTGGGAGCATTTGCTTGTATAAAAAATTCCACAATATTCCTCTGAGGTAATAACAGTCCTTGTCACTGAGGTTTTTTTTTTTTTTATTTTCTAAGTACTTTTTTTATTTACATTCCAAATCATTTCCCCTTTCCCGTTTCCTCCCTCTCCGAAAGTCCCATAAGCCCCCTTCCCTCCCTCTTTTCTCCATTCAACCCCCTATCGTTTCTCTGTCCTGGCGTTCCCCTACATCCAGTCTTTCCTTTAAACGCAATAAAATTCTGGATCCTGCTTGTGTGTCCAGTGTATTAGAATATGTTTTGTTTTTTTTTAAATTCTGGAGTTGAATCCATTGATGTTGAAACATAGGAATGACCTGTGAATATTGGTTCCTGTTATTTTTGCTGGTAGAGATGGTATTATGTGTGTCTGATTCTCTTGTTTTGTTGTGAGATGATCAATTTATTGTGGTTTTCTTTTTTTCTTTCATTTTTGTTTTTTTTTGGTGTAGTTCCCTGCTTTGTGGTGGAATTTTACTTTTAGAATCCTCTGTATAGTTGGGGTACTAGAAAGATATTGGTTTTTTTTTTGTTGTTCTCATGTACTATCTTAGTTTCTCTATCAATGATGAGTGAGAATTTTGCTGGAGATTGTAGACTGGGCTTGTATTTGTTATCTCAATGTCTGCAAGACCACTGAACAGGATATTCTGGCTTATAGGATCTATGGGGAGAAATCTAGTAAAATTCTCGTAGGCCTGTCTTACATGTTACATGGTCTTTTTTTCCTTATTGCTTTTTTTTTTCTATTTTTTTTATTTACATTCCAAATCATTTTCCCTTTCCTGTTTCCTCCCTCCCCGAAAGTCCCAAAAGCCCCCTTCCCTCCCACTTTTCCACATTCAACACCATCTTGATTCTCTGTCCTGGCATTCCCCTACATCCAGTCTTTCCAGGACCAGGGGTCTCTCCTTCCATCTTCTTGGAAATCTGTTGATATTCAAATTGTGTCTAGGGTATTCCAAGATTCTGGGTTAATATCCCCTTATCAGTGCTTGCATACCATGTGTGTTCTTTTGTGATTGGGTTACCTCACTAAGGATGATATTTTCCAGTTCTGACCATTTGCCTAAGAATTTCGTGAATTCATTGTTTTTAATTGCAGAGTAGCATTCCATTGTGTAAATATACCACATCTTCTGAATCCATTCTTCTGTTGACGGACATCTGGGTTCTTTCCAGCTTCTGGCTATTATAAATAAGGCTGCTATGAACATAGTGAAACATGTGTCCTTATTGCATGCAGGGAAAGCCTCTGGGTATATGCCCAGGAGTGGTATAGCAGGATCCTCTGGGAGTGTCATGCCCAGTTTTCTGAGCAACCGCCAGACAGCTTTCCAGAGTGGTTGTACCAGCTTGCAATCCCACCAGCAGTGGAGGAATGTTCCTCTTTATCCACATCCTTGCCAACAACAGCTGTCTCCTGTGTTTTTGATCTTAGCCATTCTGAGAGAATGGAACCTGTGAGATGAAATCTCAGGGTTGTTTTGATTTGCATTTCCCTAATGACTAAGGATGATGAGCATCTCTTTAGGTGCTTCTCAGGCATTAGATATTCTTCAGGTGAGAACTCTTTGTGTAGCTCTGAACCCCATTTTTAAATAGGGTTACTTGGCTCTCTGGAATTTACTTCTTGAGTTCTTTGAATATATTGGATATTAGCCCTCTGTCAGATGTAGGTATAGTAAAGATCATTTGCCAGTTAGTTGGTTGCCACTTTGTCCTTTTGAAAGTGTTTTATGCCTTACAGAAATTTTGTAATTTTATGAGGTCCCATTTGTCAATTCTTGATCTTAGAGCATGAGTTATTGGAGTTCTGTTCAGAAAATTCTCCCCTGTGCCCATATGCTCAAGGCTCTTCCCTAGTTTCCTTTCTATTAGTTTCAATGTGTCTGGTTTTATGTGGAGGTCCTTGATCCACTTGGAATTGAGCTTAGTACAAGAGATAAGAATGGATCGATTTGCATTCTTCTGCATGTTGACCTCCAGTTGAACCAGCACCATTTGTTGAAAAGGCTATCTTTTATCCACTGGATGGTTTTAGCTCCTTTGTCAAAGATCAAGTGACCATAGGAATGTAGATTCATTTCTGGGTCTTCAGTTCTGTTCCATTGATCTACATGCCTGTCAATGTACCAATACCATGTAGTTTTTAACACTATTGCTCTGAAGTACAGCTTGAGGCCTGGGATACTGATTCCCCCAGAATGTCTTTTACTGTTGAGAATAGTTTTAGCTATCCTGGGTTTTCTGTTATTCCAGATGAATTTTTGAATTGCTCTTTCTAACTCTATGAAGAATTAAGTTGGGATTTTGATGGGGATTGCATTGAATCTGTATATTGCTTTTGGCAAGATGGTCATTTTTACCATATTAATCCTGCCAATCCATGAGCATGGAAGGTTTTTCCATCTTCTGAGGTCTTCTTCAATATCTTTCTTCAGAGACTTGAAGTTCTTGTCATACAGATCTTTCACTTGTTTGGTTAGAGTCACACCAAGATACTTTCTATTGTTTGTGGCTATCGTGAAGGGTAGCATTTCTCTTATTTCTTTCTTAGCCTGCTTATCCTTTGAGTATAGGAAGGCTACTGACTTGCTTGAGTTGACTTTCTATCCGGCCACTTTGCTGAATTTTTTTTATCAGCTTTAGGAGTTCTCTGGTGGAGTTCTTTGGGTTACATAAGTATTCTATAATATCGTCTGCGAATAGTGATAGTTTGATTTCTTCCTTTCCAATTTGTATCCCTTTGACCTCCTTTTTTTGTCTAATTGCTCTAGCTAGAAAAATCAAGTACTATATTGAAAAGATATGGAGAGAGAGGGCAGCCTTGTCTAGTCCTTGATTATAGTGGGATTGCTTCAAGTTTCTCTCCATTTAGTTTGATGTTGACTACCGGTTTGCTGTAAATTGCTTTTGCTATGTTTAGATATGGGCCTCGAATTCCTGATCTTTCCAAGACCTTTAACATGAAAGGATGCTAAATTTTGTCAAATGCTTTCCCAGCGTCTAATGAAATGACCATGTGGTTTTTTCTTTGAGTTTGTTTATGTAGTAGATTACATTGATGGATTTTCTTATATTGAACCATCCCTTCATCACTGGGATGAAGGCTACTTGATGGTGGTGAAGGATCATTTTGATGTGTTCTTGGATTCGGTAGGCAAAAATTTTCTTAAGTATTTTTGCATCGATATTCATAAGAGAGATTGTCCTGAGATTCTCTTTCTTTTTCGGATCTTTGTGTGATTTTGGTATTAGCGTAATTGTGGCTTCATAGAACGAGTTGGGTAGTGTTCCTTCTGTTTCTATTTTGTGGAATAGTTTGAAGAGTATTGGTGTTAGGTCTTCTTTGAAGGTCTGATAGAATTCTGCACTAAAACCATCTGGACCTGAGCTTTTTGTGATTGGAAGACTTCCAATGGTGACTTCTATTTCTTCAGGGGTTATAGGATGGTTTAGATGGTCTATTTGATCCTGATTTAATTTTGGTATTTGGTATCTGTCTAGGAAATTGTCCATTTCCTCCAGATTTTCTAATTGTGTTGAATACAGGCTTTTGTAGTAGAATCTGATGATTTTTTGAATTTCCTCAGTGTCTGTTGTTATCTCTCCTTTTTTGTTTCTGATTTTGTTAATTTGGATACTGCCTCTGTGCCCTCTGGCTAGTCTGGCTAAGGGCTTATCTATCTTATTGATTTTCTCAAAGAACAAACTCCTAGTTTTGTTGATTCTTTGTATGGTTTTATTTGTTTCTACTTGATTGATTTCAGCCCTGAGTTTGATGATTTCCTGCCTTCAAATCCTCTAGGGTGTATTTGCTTCTTTCTGTTCTAGGGCTTTCAGGTGTGCCATTAAACTGCTATTGTATGCTCTCTCCTGTTTCTTTTTGGCGGCATTCAGGGCTATGAATTTTTCTCTCAGCACTGCTTTCTTTGTATCCCATAAATTAGGATATGTTGTGCCTTCATTTTCATTAAATTTTAAAAAGTCTTTGATTTCTTTCTTTATTTCCTCCTTGACCAACCAAGTTATCATTGAGTAGAGCATTATTCATCCTCCATGTCTATGTGTGCTTTCTGTTGTTTTTGTTGCCATTGAAAACCACCCTTATTCCATAGTGATCTGATAGGATGCATGGGATTAGTTCGATCTTCTTATATCTGTTGAGGTCTGTTTTGTGACCAATTATATGGTCGATTTTCGAGAAGGTACCATGAGGTGCTGAGAAGAAGGTGTATTCTTTTGCTTTAGGATGAAATGTTCTATATATATCTGTTAGTTCCATTTGGTCCAAGGCTTCAATTAGATTCACTGTGTCTCTGTTTAGTTTCTGCTTTCCTGAATGATCCATTTCAGAGAGTGGGGTGTTGAAGTCACCCACTGTTATTGTGTAAGGTGCGATGTGTGCTTTGAGCTTTAGTAAAGTTTCTTTTACATATGAGGGTGCCCTTGCATTTGGAACATAGATATTCAGATTTGAGAGTTCTTCTTGGTGGATTTTTCCATTGATCAGTATGTCGTGTCCTTCTGTGTCTTTTTTAACGACTTTAGGTTGAAAGTCAATTTTATCTGATATTAGGCTTGCTACTCTGGCTCGTTTCCTAGGACCATTTGCTTGTAAGATTGTTTTCTAGCCTTTTACTCTGAGGTACTGTTTGTCTTTGACACTGAGGTGCATTTCCTGCATGCAGCAAAATGCTGGGTCCTGTTTACGTATCCAGTCTGTTAATCTATGTCTTTTTATTGGGGAATTGAGACCATTGATATTAAGATAGATTAAGGAATAGTGATTATTGCCACCTGCTATTCTTGACGCTATCTTTATGTTTGAGTGGTTATCTACTTTTGGGTTTGATGAAAGAAGGTTACTATCTCGTTTTTTCCAGGGTGTTGTTTCTCTCCTTGTATTGGTGGATTCCACCTATTATCCTTTGCAGGGCTGGGTTTGTGGAAAGATATTGTGTAAATTTGGTTTTATCATGGAATATCTTGCTCTCTCCATCTATGGTGATTGAGAGTTTTGCTGTGTATAGTAGTCTAGGCTGGCACTTGTGTTCTCTTAGAGTCTTCGTGAGATCTGCCCAGGATCTTCTGGCTTTCATAGTCTCTGGTGAGAAGTCTGATGTGATGTGGATAGGTCTTGCTTTATATGTTACTTGGCCTTTTTTCTCTTACTGCTTTTGATATTCTTTCTTTGTTTAGTACATTTGGTATTTTGATTATTAGTGATGGGAGGTATTTCTGTTCTGGTCCAGTCTGTTTGGAGTTCTGTAGGCTTCTTGTACGTTCATTGGCATCTCTCTCTTTAGGTTATGGAAGTTTTACTCCATAATTTTCTTGAAGATATTTACTGGCCCTTTAAGTTGCAAATCGTCACTCTCATCTATACCTATAATCTTTTGGTTTGGTCTTCTCTTTGTGTCCTGGATTTCCTGGATGTTTTGGGTTACACATTTTTTGCATTTTCATTTTCTTTAACTGTTGAGTCGGTGCTTTCTATGGTATCTTCAGCACCTGAGATTCTTTCTTCCATCTCTTGTATTCTATTGTTGATGTTTGCATCTATGACTCCTGATTTCTTCCTAAGGTTTTCTCTCCAAAGTTTTCTCCCTTTGTGATTTCTTAGTTGTTTCTACTTCCTTTTTTAGATCCTGGAAGGATTTGCTCAGATCCTTCATTTTTTGTTTGTATTTTCCTGTATTTTTTTAAGATACTTTTGCATTTCCTCTTTCAGGATTTCTGCCTGTTGACCCAATTTCTCCTGTATTTCTCTAAGCTATATTTCTGTTTCCTCCTCATGGGCTTCCATCTGTTGATCCATAGTCTCCTGCATTTTTTGAGCGATTCTCTTGTTTCCTTTGTAAGGGCATCTACCCGTTGATTAATTTCTTTAAGCGATTTTTGTGTTGTCTCCCTATGGGCCTCCATCTGTTGACCCATATTCTTCTGCCTTTCTCTAAGTGATTTTTGTGTTTCCTTTGTAAGGGTTTCTACCTGTTAACTCATGTTCTCCTGTATTTCTTTATGAGATTTATTTGTGTCCTTCTGAAATCCTCTAATAGCATCATGAGAAGTGATTTTAAATCCAGATCTTGCCTTTCGGTGTGATGGGGTATCCAGGACTTGCTGCTGTTGGAGAGTTGGGTTCGGATGGTGTCATGTTGCTTTGATTTCTGTTAGTAATGTTCCTACATTTGCCTTTTGCCATCTCGTTATCTCTGATGGTAGTTGGTCCTGCTGTCACCAGCTGTTGGTTGGACCTCCTGTGAGCCTGCAAGGCTATTTCTGCCCCCGCCCCCCCCGCGGATTACCGGGATTCCCCTGGCACTGATTTCTGGGGCCTGCCCTGTTCCTGAGTGACTTTGGAGCCCTGATGTGCCTTGCCCCAAGTGATGTTACATTGGGGAATCCATGCACATCCAAAGACTCAGTGTAGTGGATCCCTGGAGCAGAGGTCGCCAAGGGGAGACTGGTGAGCTCCCGCCCTGTGCAGGTGTGCTACCTCCCAGTGCGAGGGGGTGGGGGTCCCTCTGCGGGGCAGATGTCCCACAGCAGAGCTCTCGTGTAGGTGACTGCAGACCTGCACAACTCTTGGGATCAGGTAGCATACAAGCTGCCTGAGACCCAAGCAATATTATGCTTGATTGTCCCTGTGACTGGAGGTCCCAACTGCTCTGTTATAGGAACAAAGATGGGGGAGTTCACTGTGCACCCTCTTGGCGCAGATCACTCTGCAGGGCAGATGGCCCACAGCAGAGCTGGTGGCTAGACGACTGCAGAGATGCCCGCTCTTGGGTGCAGATGGAAGCCCAACAGGCTGTGTCCCAAGTGATGTTATACTGGGGAGTCCCTGGGTACCTGTATGCTCAGTGCAGTCGATTCCTGGAGTAGAGGTTGCCCAAGGGAGACTGGTATGCTCCTGCCCTGTGCGGGTGCGTTCTTCCTTATTGCTTTTAATAGTCTTTGTTCAGTCCATTTAGTGTTTTGACTATTTTGGGACAGTTTGAATTAAGACTGCAAAGGCAGTAAGATATACATTGAAGGACCTAGTCGTCAATACATTTTCACATTAGTTATAACATGAGCTGCTATTTCTGAAGTGTATAAATGCAGTTTTTTTTATCCCTTTGACCTCCTGTTGTCTGTTTGCTCTGACTAGGATTTTGAATACTATATTGAATAGGTAGAGAGAGAATGGGAAGCCGTGTCAAGTCCCTGATTTTGGTGGGATTGCTTCAAGCTTCTTTCCGTTTAGTTTGACGATGGTTACTGGTTTGCTGTATATTGGTTTTTACTATGTTTAGGTATGAGCCTTGAATTCTTTATCTTTCCAAGACTTTTACCACAAAGGGGTGTTTTTTGTTTTGTTTTGCTTTTTTTTTTTTTGTCTATTTTGTCAAATGCTTTCTCAGTATCTAATGAGATGATCATGTGCTTTTTTCCCTTTGAGTTTGTTTATATAGTGGATTACACTGATGAATTTGAGTATTTTGAACCATCTGTGCATCCGTGGTAGATGATCATTCTAACCTGTTCTTGGATTTTATTTGCAAGAATTTTATTGAGTATTTTTGCATTGATATTCAGAACGGAAATTGGTCTGAAGTTCTCTTTCTTTGTTGGGTCTTTGTGTGGTTTAGGTATAAACATAATTTTGGTGTCAGAGAATAAATTGGATAGTGTTCCTTCTGTTTCTATTTTGTAGAATGGTTTGAGGAGTATATTGATATTAGGTCTTCTTTGAAGGTCTATTAGAACTCACTAAACCCATATGGTATTGACCTTTTTTTTTTGTTGGGAGAATTTTAAATACTACTTCCACACTTTATGGGTTATGGTACTGTTTAAATGGTTTACTTGCTCCTGGTTTAGCTTTGGTATCTTATATCTGTCTAGAAAATCATCGATTTCATCCAGATTTTACAGATTTCTTGAGTATAGGCTTTTGTAGTAGAGTCTGATGATGTCTTGAATTTCTTCAGTTTCTGTTGTTATGCCTCCCTTTTCATTTCTGATTTTGTTAATTTGGATACTGTCTCTGTGTCCTCTAGTTAGTCTTGCTAAGGGTTTATCTCTCTTGTTCATTTTCTCAAAGAACTAGGCCCTAATTTTCTTTATTCTTTGTATAGTTTTCGTTTGTTTGTTTGTTTCTACTTGGTTGATTACCTCCCTGAGTTTGATCACTTCCTGCCATCTACTCCTCTTGGGTGCATTTGCTTCATTTTGTTCTAGAGCATTCAGGTGTGCTGTCTATTTTCTCTTAGAAAATTCAGCCTTAAAAACAGGGTCATGTTCTTTTTTTTTTTCAGGACAAGGAGTGGCATAAAAAGAAATAATGAGTGGCATAAAAAGAAATAATGTTCAAGATTATAGTTACAGTTAAAGTACTATTTACCACTGAGATTGTACACAAGGAGACTTCAGCAACCCTTACCCAAGTGTAGAAATCTGTTTTGAATCTACCAATCATCTGAATTGAAATATAAAAGAATGAACATATTGCAACAGATGTGTGTATTCAGTGGCTCAGGATATAAGATGAACAATTGACAAATGGAATCTCAATCACAAAAGAACACACATGGTATGCAGTCACTGAAAGGGGATATTAACCCAGAATCTCAGAATACCCTAAACACAATTTGCATATCAATAGATTTCCAAGAAGATGGAAGGAGAGACCCCTGGTCCTGGAAAGACTGGATGTAGGGGAATGCCAAGACAGAGAAGCGAGAGGGGGTTGAATGGGGAAAAGAGGGAGGGATGGGGGCTTATGGGACTTTCAGGGAGGGAGGAAACGGGAAAGGGGAAATGGTTTTGAATGTAAATAAAAACATAAAATAAAATATAATACAATAGGAAAAAAATAAAAAAAAATATGTCACTAAAAAAAAATGGAATCTCATTAAACAGAAAAGATTCGGTAAGGCAAAGGGCATTGTCAATAGTACAAAATGGCAACCTAAGAACTGGGAAGAGATCTTCACTAACTTTACATCTGAGAGATCACTCATGTATAAATCATACAGAGAAATCAACAAGATAGAGTCTAATACATCGAATAACTCAATTAAAAATTGGAGTACAGAGATAAACAGTGAATTCTCAATGAAGGAAGCAGTTAAAGAAATATACAAAATTAGGTAAATGCTAGCCAAAACAATTCTTTAATGGTGGACCTTTTTTTAGATGACACCAAATGAAGAAGTTCTCTCAGATAATATTTAACAAAACAGCTTGTCCACAAACACTTTATTAGGGCTTAACAGATCTAGATAAAACTTGGAAACTTGTAAGAGATTCTTCTTAGGGTAAATTTCCATGTCTGAAGTTTGAGGTTCTATGGATACCTCATTTGCCTAGAATGGATTACCATGAAGTTGATCCTGTAATTTTGCCAGGAATTATGTGGCATTCATTAGGTAGAGTGTTGTGTTTGAGGATTCCCAAATACGGAACAAAGAAGTAGGGCCACACAGAAAAAGTCCTCCATTCTGTAACAAGATCATAGGACCTATCCTAGCATGATAGATTTTGACCTTAATTAGGATGCTTTGCCAACAGTAGGTATTAAAAGACTAACAATTTGTGCTCAGAGTTGTTGAACCCCAGTCTCACCACAGTGTCCCAAGAAAGAATTCATGCCTCTGAAAGAACTCCCAAGGACTGAGAAATAATCTGATATGGTTGTTATTCCCATTTGTTGTAATGTAGTGTGATGTAAGGTCTTGTTAGAACCAAGTCCCCATGTCACCAAATCAGGATCCCACAGACCAGGAATAGAACAGAAATAGAAAGGCATCACAGGGAAATGATCTTTACCAACCTTACATCCGACAGAGGGCTAATATCCAAGATATACAAAGAACTCAAGAAGTTAAACTCCAGAGAGGCAAGTAACCCTATTAAAAAATGGGGTACAGAGCTACACAAAGAGTTCTCACCTGAAGAATATCTAATGGCTGAGAAGCACCTAAAGAGATGTTCATCATCCTTAGTCATTAGGGAAATGCAAATCAAAACAATCCTGAGATTCCATCTCACACCAGTCAGGATGGCTAAGATCAAAAACACAGGAGACAGCAGTTGTTGGCGAGGATGTGGAGAAAGAGGAACACTCCTCCACTGCTGGTGGAATTGCAGGCTGGTACAACCACTCTGGAAAGCAGTCTGGCGGTTCCTCAGAAAACTGGGCATGACACTTCCGGAGGATCCGGCTATACCACTCCTGGGCATATACCCAGAGACTTTACCTGCATGCGATAAGGACACATGCTCCACTATATTCATAGCAGCCTTATTTATAATAGCCAGAAGCTGGAAAGAACCCAGATGTCCCTCAACGGAGGAATGGATTCAGAAGATGTGGTATATCTACACAATGGAATACTACCCTGCAATTAAAAACAATGAATTCACGAAATTCCTAGGCAAATGGTCAGAACTTGAAAATATCATCCTTAGTGAGGTAACCCAATCACAAAAGATCACACATGGTATGCAGTCACTGATAAGGGGATATTGACCCAGAATCTCAGAATACCCTAGACACAATCAGCATATCAATAGATTTCTAAAAAGATGGAAGGAGAGACCCCTGGTCCTGGAAAGACTGGATGTAGGGGAACGCCAGGACAGAGTAATGAGAGGGGGTTGAATGGAGAAAAGAGGGAGGGAAGGGGGCTTATGGGACTTTCGGGGAGGGAGGAAACGGGAAAGGGGAAGTGATTTGGAATGTAAATTAAAAAAATAAAATAAAATAAAAAAAAAGAAAGAAAGGCATCACAGAACACAAGCATAACAAGATGGAATAATAAACCAGCATGCCCTCATTTTTGGCTAAATGGTCATATTAATTAGGTAAGAAAAATTAATTCCCTTCCTGTTTATGTTTAAACTACTGCTTCTTAAGAAGTGAGATATGCCAGACTTAGAACTCAATTACAATTGCTCTGTATGTGGCCTGTTCCAAGAAATGGCATTCTCGTCTTTTTTTTAAGTCTAAGGCTGAATACTTGAAGCCCATTATAGCTGGATGCAGCCCAGGTGCACGATTCCAAAGATTATTTTATTAATTATTTATTATACTTTGTATAAAATAAACCAGTGAAGGTTATATTAAAATAAAATCCAAAGACTGATTTGTAAAACTCTCACATAACACATTTTGAACTTCTCATCTTCTTCACTACATATCAGCCATCTATGACTATAAAATAGTGTGTATCACTAAAAGTTTTTTATCTTTGAATCCTCATTAGCAACACCCAATCAGTTTTCATATTAACAACTGGAAAAATGATCTCAAAAATTATTCTTGCTTCCCAAAGTAATGCCAGTGTAGTTGAGGTGAAGATTGTCTTTCTGAAGTAGACAAGGTTACAGAACTATAAAGATCAGAGTGTTTCCTAAAAATGAAAACAGATATTTGGTGGACTCCTATTGAGTCATTGTGTATTTGAGTAAAATATACTTTGAGTTTTAGAATGTTGTAATTGTGGAGTTTAAGGTCAGAGCCTCAGCTGATTCTCAGATGATGCCATATTCTGTAGCATTGTAAATGAAAGACAAAAAATGTATAGCAAACAATACAAGGAAGGTGTAATAGTTCATACATTATGATTGCCATTAGGAAAAGTACAACATTGATCAGCATTCTTTTATGGCTTAACATAGATATGATTGCATGTCCCAATAATACAGCATGCAACAATAACACAGCTATGTACACTTTTAGTGATGTAATATACAATAATAAAAAAGGTAATTGGAAATTGTATATCTTCATTGTTGAAGGACTTCATAAAATTTCCTATTATGTATGGTGAGTTGCTCTGTAATATTCTGTAATTCTATTGCCACAGACTCTAAGTTCCTGAGTTGCATTCTTACATATTAAAAGGAAAAACTAATATTTTATTAAAAATTTAGCCTAGCGTGAGATGGAATCTCAGGGTTGTTTTGATTTGCATTTCCCTAATGACTAAGGATGATGAACATCTCTTTAGGTGCTTCTCAGCCATTAGATATTCTTCAGGTGAGAACTCTTTGTGTAGCTCTGTACCCCATTTTTTAATAGGGTTACTTGCCTCTCTGGAGTTTAACTTCTTGAGTTCTTTGTATATCTTGGATATTAGCCCTCTGTCGGATGTAAGGTTGGTAAAGATCATTTCCCAGTTAGTTGGTTGCCGCTTTGTCTTTTTGACAGTGTCTTTTGCCTTGCAAAAACTTTGTAATTTAATGAGGTCCCATTTGTCTATTCTTGATCTTAGAGCATAAGCGATTGGAGTTCTGTTCAGGAAATTCTCCCCTGTGCCCATATGTTCAAGGTTCTTCCCTAGTTTCTCTTCTATTAGTTTCAGTGTGTCTGGTTTTATGTGGAGATCTTTGATCCACTTAGAATTGAGCTTAGTGCAAGGAGATAAGGATGGGTCGATTTGCATTCTTCTGCATGTTGACCTCCAGCTGAGCCAGCACCATTTGTTGAAAAGGCTATCTTTTTTCCACTGGATGGTTTTAGCTCCTTTGTCAAAGATCAAGTGACCATAGGAGTGTGGATTCATTTCTGGGTCTTCAATTCTGTTCCATTGATCTACATGTCTGTTACTGTACCAATACCATGCAGTTTTTAACACTATTGCTCTGTAGTACAGCTTGAGGTCCGGGATACTGATTCCTCCAGAGGTTCTTTTACTCTTGAGAATAGTTTCACACCAGTCAGGATGGCTAAGATCAAAAACACAGGAGACAGCAGTTGTTGGCGAGGATGTGGAGAAAGAGGAACACTCCTCCACTGCTGGTGGAATTGCAAGCTGGTACAACCACTCTGGAAAGCAGTTTGGCGGTTCCTTAGAAAACTGGGCATGACACTCCCGGAGGATCCGGCTATACCACTCCTGGGCATATACCCAGAGACTTTACCTGCATGCAATAAGGACACATGCTCCACTATGTTCATAGCAGCCTTATTTATAATAGCCAGAAGCTGGAAAGATCCCAGATGTCCCTCAACGGAGGAATGGATTCAGAAGATGTGGTATATCTACACAATGGAATACTACTCTGCAATTAAAAACAATGAATTCACGAAATTCCTAGGTAAATGGTCAGATCTTGAAAATATCATCCTTAGTGAGGTAACCCAATCACAAAAGAGCACACATGGTATGCAGTCACTGATAAGGGGATATTGACCCAGAATCTCGGAATACCCTAGACACAATCTGCATATCAATAGATTTCTAAAAAGATGGAAGGAGAGACCCCTGTTCCTGGAAAGACTGGATGTAGGGGAACGCCAGGACAGAGTAACGAGAGGGGGTTGAATGGAGAAAAGAGGGAGGGAAGGGGGCTTATGGGACTTTCGGGGAGGGAGGAAACGGGAAAGGGGAAGTGATTTGGAATGTAAATTAAAAAAATAAAATAAAAAAAATTTAGCCTAGCAATTAAGTATTTATAGGATATAGAAATGATTAATTTGGTGAATTCCTTATCTTGGACATGAAATTGCCTGAGTTGAACCTCTATATATCAATAAAATAGGCTATGTATAGTAACACATAGTAATCTTTCACATAAGCACTAATAAGGGAAGTAATGAACATCCACCAGCTCCCTGATTGGTCAGCACATGTAGAGTGTTCCCAGCAGTTAAGAACATTGTGTGAAAAAAATAAATTGGTATAATAATATCATTGAAATATAAAATGTGTTAGAGGCAAAAGGGAGTTGTCCTTTCAACACACACACACACACACACACACACACACACACAACTGTGTTCATGAACACATGTGTAAATGATCATAGGCAGGCACATAGGCATACAGAAATGCTTGAGGAAAATTGAATTATTATTAATTGATATTTAAATAATTATATTTACTAAATTCCTTGATGAAGTTTAACGCTGGGGAAAGAGCACTCGAATAGTCCAACTCCAGTAGATAGACAAGTCCTCAAGTGGAGGACTGGATTACTAACACACAGTCACAATTTAGGATCCAGTATTGTGCTTCATGTCTAAAAACACTGCAGGGACAATAATGGAGGAGAGACTGAAGGAAAGGCAGTCCAATGACGTTCCCAACTTGTGATCCAACTCATGGAGGGTTGTCCTCTGAGAGGCCATACCAGCAGCTGACTGAGGCAAACACAGATACTTACACCCAACCATTGAATTGATTTGGGGACCCCTATGGTTCATATAGGAGAAGGATTGAAGAAGCTATGAAGAGTGAGCCCATAGGAAGAACAGAAATTAACTAACATAGATGCCAGGGAGATCCCAGAGACTGAGTCATCATGGGAGTAACAACTGGAATAAAAATAACTAAAATAATTAAAATTTAAAAAGCATATAGTAATGAATCAAAATTTTAGAGAAACAATAAAATCTGAAAGTGAAAATGAAAACAGAATCTGAAGTCCAAGTTTGCACTGCATGTGTTTCTGACTTCTGAATCAATTTTATATGTAAAATCCTTATCCCAGTCTTCCCTTAGAAGGATTGTTTCTTGGGGAATAGGGGGAGGGAAGAGGGCTTATGGGACTTTCAGGGAGGGGGGGACCGGGAAAGGGGAAACCATTGGAAATGTAAATAAAAAATATAGAAAATAAAAAAAGAAATTAAAATAAAAAAGGATTTCTTCTTACACCGAATACAAACAGCTCACCTGACTCATTCTCTGTACCAATATTTCAGCTCAGTGTGCACTTCAGGATATCCTGAAATGTCTGAAATCCAACATTAGGGAGAGAAAAACTTCTAACCTGTGACATAAATGTCAGTATCTATGATCCTATCTCCTTCATGAACTGTAGCTTTCATTACAGTTGCAATGGCAGTGACACCACTTGCTTTGGTAGCCAATAACTTTTCAATTAATTTTTCTATAGCTATTTATAAATGCTTTTCAAAAAATTCTTGTAATTGTCTCTAAAGAGACAGTGTTTGAAATAATATTGCTTATATTATCTTTACAACTAAAGGTACACTGAGCCACTTAGGTCTGCTGTGTGAGAATTTTGCTTTCTGTGTCTTATTCTATTCCCTCCTTCCCTTAATCTTCTCTTAACTCTTCCACAAAAAATTCAGTTGATCATAAATTAACTGATTCATGCACTCTCCACTATTATCATATTGGGCCAAATTTAGTCAGCCAGAAATTCTGGAATAGCTATCAAATTGTCTGAATTAATGATTTGTACTAAATATCATTCTCATCATTTTAAATTGCTTACAAGTTATAAACATCCTCATGGCAATTACACAAACTCTGAACAGATCCCTATTCATCAAGTAATTTACATGCAAATATCTATCCTTCACAAAAGAAATCAATTGTCTTCTTTAAACAGTAGATAAGCCATGGCTGCATTTTTAATATAGAACATTTAGGTTAACTAGAATACTTCACTATTAATCTTGAAGAAATACATTTGAAAAAGAAAATGAAGCAGACTAATATTTGCCTTCTGGCCTAGAAGAATAATTCTTTGAGGATTTAAGGACATTAGACATACTAAAGCAGGGCAGTCCACATCAGACATCTAGCCTTGTGATTCACCTGATCATTCAGTTTCCAAAACTCTCTGAGTTTCTAGAATTCATTTTAGTAAATTACAAACATGTGAAACTTTCTGTAATGGTCAATGATTACTGGATGGAAAATGTGTTGGTTTAAATGAGAACCATCCCTGTTGCATAAAAACAATTGACCACATGTTCCCCATTTCTTTGGGTTGTTTGAAGACTAATGGATAGGGCATCCTTTAAGAAGAAATTTTGTAGTGAGGACGGAAATGATATTAACAGTTTTGCACTTGTGTGGTGGTCTCTGCTTCTTGCTGCATTTGAAGATGTGACTACTGAGCTTACTGCTCCTGAAGTCATGCCTCTTGCTTTGTCATGTTTCCCAATAGTGATGAACAGTCTAAAATGTTACAAATGACCAAAGACTCCCTCTCCTCTTGAAGTTGTTTTCAGTTATGATGTCTTGGAATAACAGCAACAAAGTAATGAGTGTGCAAATTGATACCATTGAAAGGGATGTGGCTGATCATTTTGTTGAAGGAATGTGGAAGAGAGGAACACACATGGTATGCAGTCACTGATAAGGGGATATTAACCCAGAAGCTCAGAATACCCAAGACACAATTCACATATCAATTGATTTCCAAGAAGAAGGAAGGAGAGACCCTTGGTCCTGGAAAGACTGGATGTAGCAGTATAGGGGAATACCAGGACAGAGAAGCAGGAGGGGGTTGAATGGGGAACAGGGGGAGAGAAGTGGGCTTATGGGACTTTCAGGGAGGGGGGAATGAGGAAAGGTGAAATCACTGGGAATATAAATAAAAAATATAGGAAATAAAAAAAATAAAAAAAAATAAAGAAAAGAGGAAGCATGCTATAAGCATATCTTTTTTCCCCCATATGTGGTTTTGTTTTTTTTGTCAAAAATCAAATAGCTATAGATAGCTATAGGGTTTTTTTTGGTATATTTCTGGGTCTTTAATTTTATTTCAATGATCAACCTGTCTTTTAATATATCAATACCATGCAGGTTGGTTTTTTTTTTTTATGGTTCTGTAGAACAGCTTGAGGTCAGGGATGTTGATACCTTCAGATGTTCTTTTATTGTACAGTTTTGTTTTAATGAACTATTCTCCATGTAATCTGGAAAACTGTTATGCTGAGGAAAAAAATCAACTTCACCTCAGAAGCTAACTGAAACAAGTGTAGACAACCACAATCAATCATTGAACTGATCTCAGAACTCTTATGGAATAGTTGGTGAAAAGATGGAAGGCCCTGAATAGGGTAGGAACTCCACATGTACACTGACACAGTCAAATAACCCATACTCCTGGGTGCTAACCGAGGTTGACCCATAAAACAAATACCATACACTAGCTAGAACGAGGAACCCTGCACATATATACCAGACATACTAATCAGTCTCCTTGTTGTCCAAAGAACTAGAAAAGTGTCTACCTCTGAAGGTGTAGCCTAACTGTAGCATAAGGTTCCCAAAGGGCTACCTTGACTGGCCTCAGTGGAAGATGATTCCCATAATCTTACAGAGAATTGATGTAAGAGGAAAAGGAGAAACATAGAGTGTTGTATACCCTTTCAGAGGAGAGGTGGGAGGAATTGAGAAGAAAGAATGTGAGGTGGCACCTTGAGCAGGCTGCGATTGTGCAATTGGGACTTTAAAAAAAAGACAGCGTAAAGAAAGGAAAAAAGATGAGAGTGAGAGAGAGAGAGAGAGAGAGAGAGAGAGAGAGAGAGAGAGAGAGAGAGAGAGAGAGAGAGAGAGAGAGAGAATGAGAGAGAGAGAATAGCAGGAGCTACAGTAAGGTTAGATAATAGCAAAGGACATATCCCTCAAAAAAGGAATTAAGAAATAAAAACTTGTGATTTGTGCAAGGTTTTTGGTTATTTTATGCCACACCCTAAAAATTTATATGAGGTAGAATTTAGGAGTGTTGTTTAACCTATTTTGTCCAGATAATTTAAAGTCAGTATAACATTGACTACATGGAACCTCTAACTCTTATTCTGGTCTAGGATGAAAACTGGCAGTTAAACCAGAAGGAAACACAAAATTCATTGTTTAGAAATAAAAGGTGTATAATAAAGCATAGCACTACAACCAAATCATAGGATAAAAGATACTATATTTGATAAAAGGAGTAGCGACTTTGATAGGGAATATCCTGATCCTTAGTTGAACTGGGGAAATGTTCTCAGGACAAACCCTACCAAGTTAAGTTACAGGATGTTCAAAAAGAGAGCTTGGGGTGTTGCTTGCTCAGGAAGTTTAATTTCTGTGAATTACCAAGCATCATGTGTAGATAAATGGTATGGGGAAACTGCTCCCAGCTTGCTAGGTTCTGGGCAACCTAGGATGTTTCTGTTAATCTTAGCATGCTAAAATAAAGAGGAAGCAGAAGCAGAAGCACAGAATCCTGGTGTTTTTCCAAGTAAGCTGCAAATCTGAGGAAGTGTCCTTTATGTTCCTTTTCTCATAAGAAATTAACTTTGTTTTTAATTATAAGAAAAATCACTTCTAAGAGGTTGACTGCAGACAGATTTCTCAGTATACAAGGAGGTTTGGATTACCTTGGATAAAGATAAGTTATTTCTAGTTAAACAGCCCCTGGTGAGAACGAGAAATTGTGGGAAATCTTTATTCTGCATTCTGTGTAAAGGATGCTGAAATGTGAATAATGTGTACATTGACTGACTTGTCTGTGTACCTGCTGTGTCCTGGTTGATGCGGCCCTACCCTTGGGCCTACAAAGCACTAGTTGTTGACAGTAATGTCATATGCTTGATATGTATAAGTGTACATCTGAAGCTGGATGTCTTATTTGGTCTTACATCACAAGTAGTATTCCCTTTGGAAGGTTTTCAGATGGAGAGCAAGTGGGACACTGAGTCTTCCCATAAAATTTTAAAGAGCCCCTGGGGATATGCACTGTACATGACAATGGAGGGCTATAAAAAGCTGATACATATAGGTAAGGAAATGAAGATAGATTTCAGTGTAGACACAGGATATTTGAGATGTCGGATTTTTGAGATACTGAGAAATCTGCATCACATACAGAAATTAGACCTAATTTTAGAGAAAAATGAATGTTATGTTCAAATAATAGATTTGTGTAGCGATCTAAGTTCTTGAACAGAAAGTTCCAGAGAATAACTATGGAGATGTCTTTGGTGGTATCCCTGCTTAGTTTCTTTATTGCTTTGATCCAGTATTTCCCTACCAGGTTCTCATTTTGTACTAGGAATAGAAATACATATTCTTTACTGTACTGTAGTGAAAGCATTAAAATGAATTTGGATACTAAATCAGATCACAGCTAAGAAATTGCCTTGAGTCTCAGAAGAAAATTTAGATGTTGGACTTTTGAACTATATTGAGACTTATAATGTAAACAAAGCATTATTTACATGCTGTTCAAGAGCCTATGAAGAACTAGAAAAAGTTGTGCAGTTTTTTATGAAAAAAGCATTCTATAAGCTTAGTTATTTGGATATTTGTTTTCTAATTAACTGTGATCTGTTAGTACACTATGTAGTATTTCAGTGCAAGGGCATCTTCACAGTATATATTTATTTAGCATAGATTGTGAGGCTTTTTAACACCAATCTACTTTCATTTCCCTTGCTTTGCTTCCATTGTGGATACTAACAAAGGGACAGTATTGAATAGTGTTCAAATATCAATCAAAATTTCTAGAGAGAAATGTGAGCCTGGAAACTGCTTCTACTTCTTTTATTTATGTGCTACACATATTGGGTTGAAAAATTATCTGCTTTTTGCCCATGATTACTGCATTTACTACTTTTACAGAGTACAGTACTTTATACTCATATTCATAGTTCTTCTTCACTACATTTGCTGATATTATACTCCTGTCAGCCACAAATGAAAACTTAGATACCTATTAAAGTTTACCTTTAATACAAGTGACTTCTGTAATGATTTTTTTTGTAAATTTATTGAGAATTTCACACATATACCATAGTCAACCAGGTTCTACTCAGAGCTGCCCCCTCCTTCAAGTTATTTCATTTTAAAATCCATCAAGTTTTCTGTTTGATGCTTAAAAGCTCTTATTTTTAGTGTCTGACAATGGATGTGTTCAGAATAATAGTATGCACATAGTTACAGGAAAATGAATTTCTTATTTCCTCAGCTGCTATCAAATACTACTTGTATTTCAGGTAATATTTGAAATCCATGACTCTCTATACCCCAGTGTTCAAGTGTCTGAATTGGACTTGCTTAGGTCTTATATATCTTTCAGCTAACTCAATCTATGAAGTTATTATGTACCAGTATACATAAGTGATAAAACATGAAGAAATCAATAAGGAACTGACATCAAAGTCTCATGTGTAGTTTTTAGTATTCATTGCTCTGAACAGTACTATGGTATTTACTAGAGAAAAAATAAGTCATCCATGAACACTGGTTACAAAAAGACTAACCTTACACATGTGCCCACTTATGTAACAGTTGAGCAAATATATCAGAAGGAACCCTCCACATGGGTCAACAGAATGAAATGTAGTCTAAACTTATCAAAGATAACTTGGCAGATAATTGATGGATATAGGTTAGAAGGAAAAAAATATAAAAAAAAAATTCTGCAGTGAAACTATAATAACATCAAGGTAATCTCCCCATATATTATTCCATCATATTTTTATATTCCTTAACTATGTAAAGCAGAATCTGCAAAAAGTGGAATGGTGGCTCATCACAAATGGACCTAAAGTAGGAAAACACATAGAAATGATGGATGTGATATTCATTACCCACCAACTGGGGTTATGTGAAAGAGCAATACAACCTTGTAAAATGGAAGAGAGAGTATAAAAAGCTAGAAAAGTGCAAACCAGTATCAGGATCGTTTGTGTGGCTCTGTTTTCAGGGGATGATCTTTGGGAAGCATGTGAACTGAAGATCCATTGAATCTTCTTTTTATGTCCATAAAGTGTGACAATCATAAAAGTGCTGGAACATACGATGAGCACAGAAAATAAGACTTCAGGGAACACCCAAAATGCTGTGTACACTGAACTTACTATTTTGTCATGACCCAGAGAGAGGCAGAATTCAAAACCTCTCTTTTGTGTCTTATTTTTGCTGTTCCTTTTGGTAGATGCATACACAGGGAAAAACATATTTACTAGCAGGAACAAGATCCAGCAGAGGGAAAGTATCAGTCCCATAAACTTGGTAGTTTTTGTTTTGATTTCTTTCCAGTAGGAATTTCTCGGGCTGATAGTGACTGCCTGGAAGACACTCAAGAGACAAGTGGTGCTGATGGACATGCTCCTGCCAAGTCTATGAACATATAAAATTTGATTGCATCCAACATCATTGAAGAATTGGTTCCAGCCAAAGGCTCCCATTATCTGGGCAATTCCTTTGGAGAGAATTATCAAGGAGTTAGATGTGAACACATGTGTAAGAATCATGTCTACTACCTGTAATGTGCATTCCTTGCAGTAAAGTATTAAATAGTAGAAAAGAAGGGAGAAGTTTCCCAAAATTCCAAGTACACTCTGAACTAAGAGTACAATTCCTATTGTTATGTTCCTGGACTCCATTCTGTCATTTAGTAGTTTTTCAATTTTATTATAGCAACAATCCCATGTGTGAATCAAAGTATATATTGAAGATTTCCACGTTGGGACATGTATGAGAAAGAATCATATGAGTTCAAATTTGTAAAGCCATGTTGTGCATCATATCAAGACTCTGTTTCAAAACAAATATTTTCATCATTAATAACTTTGATTAAAATATTTTGAATCTTATAAATGAACATATTATGGAGAGAGCTTTCTACATATTTGTTAAAATAGTTATCATTAAAAATAAGGGCATTTCTAACCACTGAGAGAATAAATGGCTAGGAAATTCAGAGTTAATAATTATTGAATTCTACCATTCATATTGAACTTCTCTTTACAAGTCATAGTGGAAAAAATAGATTTAATCACCATTTTCAACCAGAAAGAAATTCATGCAGTCCTCATGTGGTATAAAAGCTTTAAAATTGTACATGTTATATAACAAAGTGGATATGTATTCTTATAAAATATATTCACTATTAGGTGTAGAGTATGATAACCATAGGTACATATTAGAATTTCAAACATGTTTTGGTGCAAAATAGTGATAATCAAATTTTCTCAAAAAATTCATCAAAAGTCTACCCAGAAAAATATGAGTGTTTTTTATTGTGTTCTTGAGAAGCACATCATAGTTCTACATTGATCAAACCTCTTAAGGGTTAACATATATAGGAACTTATTCTCACATGTGCCCTCACCAGCTCATCAAAACACAGCGAATTGTAACAAATAACATTATTAATATCCTAATTTAATTTATATTTTTGAGGTGAAAGAGTTCAGGTAGTATCTCAGTCTAAATAATAGTTAGATCTTAACAAGATATTTCTAAAATCCCAATACCACAGCCTATGTATTTGCTACTACAGACAATATTCTATTCCTTCATGTGTGTCAACACTAAGATGAGTTTCATTTGTGAATTCCAGTGAAATATTTATATTTCATGTCACTAAAAACATAATGTGTATTGGTAGAAGGGTTAAGTAGAGGTAAGGCATAAAATGTAGGTAGGAGTATATCTGTAGGTAGAATAGCAAGGACCCACAGAGCCATATCATGATCACTTACTGCCAAAGACTCACAGATATTAATGTCATGCATGTTGTAAGTTCATTATCGTGTTTCTTAAAACAGTGTCATGAAGCATTATTGTACTTTATTAGGTTTGTGTGCTCTTTCACATAATTAAATCAAGAAAAATACGTGACAGAATATAAAGAAAAAATTACAGAAAGATTTGTAAACAGAGAATACCTGGAAACTTCTTAAATTCCACCACCCTATAATACATGGCTGGGTGAAGTGCTTGGACACATGTTCAAGAAGTTCCTTTAGAATAATCTGCCATGGCATATCTGTGAGTATAGAGTTACCAATAATATCTAGTGGAAAACACAGTAATAGTAGAGCTGCCATGAGATTGGAGACACCTGAAATCAGGGATATGACAGTAGATTGCAACCAGTATTTTAAAAATAAGCATAAGGGTTTTAACACCCACCCACCCCCAAGAAAATACTTATGATTTTATATTTCCACTGAATCATTTGGATGAATACCATTTCAGATTCTCCAAGTCATTCTGTCAGATTCTAGCAAATGCCGTTTTTCTTTAGAGCCCCTGGATAAGTAGGAACAGACAATCTGGTTGAGACACTGATAACATCAACTTAAATCAAAAATTCTCAAAGAGTACTTACTCATGGTGCAACTTTGTTAAGATATATCCTTAATTGAATTGAAAAATACAAAGTTAATTAGTAATAATCACTACATATCCAAGTACATTTCACAAAATTTGTAAAGACTGAGAGACAATTTGTATATTCTTGCCTATATTCAAATGGTAATTAGATGCTGTTTGGTAACTTAAAAAACGAGAACATGACCTGGCTGCTTGAGTAGGTACATAATTTTACGTTCAATGATGCATTGTCAACTACATGTTGAAATATTTAAGTGATATTCAATTTGTTTTCACTGCATCTTAAATTACTGGTGACATCTAAATATAGTATTCTTATAGCTAAATTAATAAAAATTGCATATGTCTAACTTTGATTTGAAAAGATAAGGCGGACCCAATATTTATTTTACAACAAATATCGTATGGTTTCATAAAAACAAAAACAGTCATGGTATATCTCAAATGAAGACTAGAGCAATATTTTTTTCATGAACTTTTTATAAAACTTATAATCAGCTATGAAACATAAAAAGCAATATGTGAAATTTGACTGTGACAAAGATTGTTATCGCTGGGATGAGCAGAAAGTTTGATTGATAACTTGTTTTGCTACATGTAGGAGAATATATGTTCAATCACAAAAATTTGCATAAAAATGACCAGGGTGCTGTTGTATATTTTTAATTATACCATAAAAATATCACTTCCTCTTCCTACTTCTCCCTCCTAAATCTTTCAGATACCACTTCTTGCTCACTCTTATATTTATAGTGCTCCTTTCCAACAATATATTCAAACATATATAATACATATTATAGATATGTATATACAATATGTATATATAAATTTAGTATATATTTTATATATGTATGATACATTTGATATGTGATATATAAAATATATGATATATGAATGTATACATATGATATATCATACATATGATAAATATACACATGCATTTGACATATTGGTCAAAAACATGTGATTGTACTATATATTACATGTACAATATATGTCTATATACAATATGCTATATTTTACATGTACAATATCAAATTTTTAGATTTATAATATACAAAAATATATATGTATATAGGTAATGTCTATATATTCTTATATGCAGAAATAAAAACATATTTTATATTCATAAATTTTATAGTTTTACATAAATATGTGTCTATATATTGCTAAATAAATAAATACAGCTGCAGTATTTACAATTCTACCAGTAGGTACACTTTCAGCATTTCTTATTTGATAGATAAAACCACCTCAAATTGAAATGCAGATTTTGGAGCCCAGTTTTTATTGATACAATTATATTTCAATGAAAGTACATTAAGCTCATATCATTTCTGAAAAAGTGAAGAAAAAATATAAGATTGTGAGAAAGAGAAATTTTGTTTTGAGGCTTTTTCTCGTAGAAATGTCAGAATATCAGAAAGTCAACATAAAATACCAAATGAGATTATCCTTTAAATGTATAAGAAAAATCAATGGAGAATGCACTTCAACTCACAATGTACCTGAACATATATATAACCAAATTAATAAAATTAACTTATTACTAATTTGAAATTAAAGGCTTCTATTTATAAATCTACATATTTAATCAAACTTTTAGTAATAAATTTTCTAAAAGTTCCTTAAGTGGAAAGCATTCGTAAAAAGAATCTGAAATTATGAAATTTACACATTTCACAAATTTTTAAAAAAGAAAATATAAGGTGTAGACGTAATCATAGGTTTATATTTTTCTTGTCATTACAAAAGTCACAGGCAAAAATATCAGTTATAAAAACTGGAAAATTCATCCTGCTTCTGAGTGAAGCTATATCAGAGTATCACTAAACTAAGAAAAATGACAGCAAGCATATATATCCTACAAGAGTATTGTACTGAACTGACTATGGCAATGCTACCTTTTCTTCAACATATCCAAATTCATGGAGAGAAATCTGCATTCACCACATCACTGACTCTGAGGTCTCATCAAGTAAATTTGCATACAAACAAGATTTCACTAAAGAAGCTAGTAAAACTACAAAAAGTTTTCCAGAAGTAGATGGCTATTATTTTTGTTCTTTGAAGAGAGATGAAGGCTTTATCCAAGTATCAATGATTGTCATACTAAAAATTATAATTCATGTAAAAAACAGTATTAACATAAATGACACATAAATGACAAAATTATTATGATCTCTAAGCAACTTTGATGCAAGATAAATATGGTTCTGGTATGATTTACTAAAAGTTAGCATCTGAAAAGATTCTATCCCACCATATTTAGAAAGTCACGAATTAGCAACAAGTAAGTGACTCTTTTCATTTAAATAAATCTACTCATAACTAGTAACATTTTTATCTAACTTAGCTGAATTCTGTCTTTATGTGCTTTCACCCCACCATCCATTCTTTAGACTTGAACAATTACAAAACTACCATATTTTTCTACTACCCAGACTCACTACAAATAGCATACCACATTCCTTATTGTAGCCGTATCTTTAGCTCCATAGGAAGCTCCTGGAATGACAGCACTGTGAGAGAGGGAATGAGAGCAACCCACAGTTATAGAATGAGAACATGTGATTTCATCTCTCTCAGAATTGTAATTTTTATCTCATCTGTAATGGCAGTGACAACACTTTCTTTAGGAACCATTAACTCTTTTGAGACTTTGTATCTATTTTAATTTTCTAAAGATAATATCTGATGACTTAAGTGTCTCAAAAGAGACAAAATCCTAGGAGAATCTCTTAAGATTTCATGATCACTGAAGTCCAAGATGAAGGTAACGTGCTGAGAACATTGAGGTTCAATGGGTGAATAATTAAACTCCATTTTTATCTTGGATTGTTCACACACACATTGTATTATATTATATTATATATTATATTATATTATATTATATTAATTTTCAGGTTCCACAGCTGTCTCATTTTAAAGGTGGAATATTGAACAAAGAGAAGTTTCTCAAGAATTCAGGGATAGCTAATGATTATCAATAAGGAAAAAATGAAATAACAGTCTATACTTATTAACTATTTACTTCCTTGCACAAGTTACAAACTAACTGGACTTGAGGTACTAAACATGCATAAAATAGTTACATGAATCACTCCAACAATGCCAAAAATCACAAACATAGACATATTCTTATAGGATTTTTCCATATGTAACTATATTCCACAAAATAAGTCAACAGTATTCAAAAACTGTCACATAGCCCAGCATTTACATGGAATAGAAACCTGAGAAAACTTCAGTCCTTTCCTATAAGGATCTTGTTGAGAATTCATTGTTCAGGAATTAGTGAATATATTTAAAATCTAATGTTTTAAAATATAATCTCTGCCCACTAAGCATCTCAATGATGAAACGTTGAAGGTAATAGAGAATTGGTGAGCTAGAGTCTGAAGAAGGGTAATTTCTGCCTATTACCCAAAGCTCCCACATCTTTCTGAGATTCGATAACTCAACATAATACTTAGCATACTTAGATTTTACTTCTATCTCAACTCATTACAGGAAAGGGTCCTTGATTTAAATAACACAAAGAATAAAGGTAATCTATGTTTCTACCATTTTATCTGTATAATTTTCCATGAAATAGTCAATTTTAAAGTGTTTTTCTATATATTTCTTGAATTTTATCAGAAATAGTTTCCATGTAAATCTTCAATTTTACCTGAAAATGTTTATAATTCCACTTTCAATCAACTTAGAATTATTTTTATGCCTACCATTTTATCCATATAATTTTCCATGATAATCAATTTTAACATGTTTTTCTATACATTTCTACAATTTTATCAGAAATATTTTCCATGTAAATCTTCAACTTTATCAGAAAATGTTTATAATTCCACTTTCAATCAACTTAGGAATACTTTTATGTCTAACATTATTATATCTATATAAAATTTTCCATGATAATCTTTAATTTTAACATGTTTTTCTACATTGTTCTACAATTTTATTAGAAATATTTTCCAGTAATTCTTCAATTCTACATAAAATGTTTCTACTTCCTTTTCAATTAATTTAGCAATGTTTTTTATGTCTACCACATTACTCTTTAATTTTCCATGAAAATCGTCAATTTTAACGTGTTTCTCTATATATTTTTGGAATTGTATAAATAGTAATTTTGTGTAGGCAGAGATTTTTGGATGTTTTTTCATGTCTAGTAGTAGCCCTCATTATAATATGTCACTCAGATATCAAAGTTGAATAAACTATTTGAATTAAATATATGTGCAGATAAAGGCAGAATTCAAGAGAGGGGAAAATTTAAATGAGGATAATTATGTATCAGTGAAGGGAATTAACTGTGTGAATTGGGACAGAGAGATAGGGAAATTGGAATATATTGAGGGCTGAGAGAATCTGGGACTTGCATGTTAAGTGGGCTGATACCAACCATGCTTTTCATATACCTAAAAGGATTTTGGACATACATATTTCCATACATATTTAAAGTAGCCATACAATGTTCTTATATCAACTAATTTGACACATGTTAAATAATGTAATATGTTCACAGTATACTAATGAAGAGAGTTTTAATGCTACAGAATGCTGAGAAGTTTCATTATCTTAAATGGTGATGACTGACAATTTCATGTGGAGTTATTCAAAGACTGATAGTGGTGTAGATTATTGTCAGGTTTTAGTTAGATGCTATGGAGCCAACTGCTCACAGTATGCTTGAAGATTTTGAGAACATAGAGATCTCCGTGTACGGTAAAAAACTAAACACAGATACCCTGCTTTTACATAGCCATGGTATGAAGTTATGTGACAAAACAATTATTTACACAAGATTAGATAAATCTCAGGAACTAACTCAATGTATAACACCTACAGTGATGCATGAAGTTTCCTTGATCTGCCAGTAAGGAAAGCCTTGGGCCAATTGCTGGGCAGAGGCAGGACCTCCAAATAGGAGGAAAAGGGAGTCACAAGGAGAGAGAGAGAGAGAGAGAGAGAGAGAGAGAGAGAGAGAGAGAGAGAGAGAGAGAGAGAGAGAGAGAGAGAGAGAGAGAGAGCTGTTGTCATGTATTGGAGAGAGAACAGGGCAACCATGTGGGATCTCAAAAGGGAGTGGTCCTGAAGGTCACTTCTACGGGCAGGTAGTCAGGAAAGTTTAGCAACTGAAGTTTAGGACAGGAGGAGAGAAGAAAAGGGTATGAATTTCCAGGTTGGAGATAGCACCACCCAACAAATTTATCCTTAGGCAACTTAAAAAGGAACATCTGTGTGTTTGTGTCTTTTACGCAAGGATTCAAGGGAACCTGAGAAGGACCTGGTAGTGAGGCCATCTCCTGGAGCTAAAGGCAGGTAGAACAATAAAACAGGATGCAAGAGTGGTTTATAACAAAATACATTATTTTAGTGTTTTGTGTGTAAATAAGAATTTCTATTAAATCTTAAACTATTGCACATGAAGTATTTTGTATATACTTACTCTCAATTCCCTCTAGTATTCCTATATGTATCCTCTCAATCCTCTCATCCACAGCTTTCTTCTTCTTCTTCTTCTTCTTCTTCTTCTTCTTCTTCTTCTTCTTCTTCTTCTTCTTCTTCTTCTTCTTCTTCTTCTTCTTCTTCTTCTTCTTCTTCTTCTTCTTCCTCTTCTTCTTCTTCTTCTTCTTCTTCTTCTTCTTCTTCTTCTTCTTCTTCTTCTTCTTCTTCTTCTTCTTCTTCTTCTTCTTCTTCTTCTTCTTCTTCTTCTTCTTTTTCTTCTTCTTGTTCTTCTCCTTCCCCTTCTTCTTTGTCTTCTAATTATTCTTGCACATCCTTGTTTATTACCATACTGTTTTGAGATAGGCCTGCATATGCCTTCTTTTGCTGTCATAATTACTATATCTCACATGTGTATATGTGTAGTAGTGTCTGCAATACATTGTTTTCTTATCAACAACTCACATGTTTTTTAATCTTTCCACTCAAACTTCAAAAAAGATTTGGTAAGCCTCACTGGTAATATTTGCTGTGGTTGTCAGAGTTGTGGCTTGGCACTTAGTATTCATTCTCTGAAGATTCAGCACTTAGTAGAAATCCCCAAATTAATTTTCATATACTTCTAAAAATGCATGTAGGAAGTATTTGAAGATATTGTGAACTATTATGGTCAAGTCATTAGAAGTCACCACTATGTTTCTATTTAGCAGAATGGTAACATTAGTTTCTCCCTTTGAATGATGTCATAGTGGACTTTCCTTATGCTGTGTCTTTGAATAATTTTTTTCTCCTGTAAGTAAGCTCTCACCACATTCCTTCAAGCAATTCTAATAAAACACCTAAGTTTACCAAGTTGTGTTTGTCTGTCACTCTTTATTAAGATGTTGCTGGGGGCCATGCTCTGGCCATTCTTCTTTATTTCTTTTCTCTATTGAAAGTAAAACAACATGGAAGAGTTTTGTCAGGGGCAAGATATTAAAAGTTGTTGTTTAATAATAAGTCCGTTACCTGTCTTAAGTCTAAGTCACTTTGCTCCAGTAGCTGACCTGCTTGGCTGCGTTACTCTGAGGCAAGAATCTGTAGTCTCTGGCGTATAACATCTCATAGTAAAATAGAGATGGATTATACAATGTAGATTTTATTCTAATCATAAGTCAAATCATAAATCAATATAGAAGTTTAAAACAGAGACTGTTTACATGCATATCCATTAGGAGTAAATATCTGGTTAAACATTTATCATCTGTTGCTAGCTCTACAGGTCTATACAGAGTTAAATGCCATAATTTTTTAGTAAGTTATTAGTGAAGTTTTGTATAGATAAACCCAGTCAATATTTTGTCTTCTGTCCTTGTTATCTCCTTTCCTGGTTTCCCCTTCCAGGAAACCCCCTATCATATCACCCTTCACCTGCTTCTATGAGACTGATCCCCCACCCACCCACCCACTCCTACTTCCCCACCCTGGCATTCCCTTACACTAGGACATTGGGCATTCACAGGACCAAAGGCCTCTCCTACCATTGATGTCCAACAAGGCCATCCTCTGCTACATATGTGACTGGAGTCATGGGTCTCTCCATGTGCACTCTTTGGTTGGTGGTTTAGTCCCTGGGAACTCTGGGGGTCTGGTGGGTTGATACTGTTGTTCCTCTTATGGGGTTGTAAACCCCTATAGCTCCTTCAGTTATTTCTCTAACTCCTCCACTGGGGACCCCATGCTCAGTCCAATGGTTGGCTCCAAGCAACCACCTCTGTATTTGTCTGCTATATCAGGAGACAGCTATATCAGACTCCTGTCAGCAAGCACTTCTTGGCAACCAAAATAGTTTCTGGGTTTGGTACCTATATATGGGATGGATTCCCAGGTGGAGTAGTCTCTGGCTGGCCTTTCCTTCACTCTCTGTTCCACACCGTGTCTCTGTATCCCCTCCCACTGACATTTTGTTCCCCTTTCTAAAACAAGACCAAAGCATCCACACTTTTGTCTTTCTTCTTCTTGAGCTTCATGTGGTCTGTGAATTGTATCTTGGGTATTCCAAACTTTTGGGCTAATATCCATTTATCAGTGAGTATATACCATGTGTGTTCTTTTGTAATTGGTTTACCTCATTCAAGATAACATTTTCTAGTTCCATTTATTTGCCTAAGATTTTCATAAAGTCATTCTTTTTAATAGCTGAGTACTACTCCATTGTGTAAATGTATCATATTTTCTCATTCCATTCCCCTGTTGAAGGACATTTGGGTGCTTTCCAGCTTCTTGCTTCTATAAATAAGGCTGCTATGAACTTAGAGGAGCATATGTCCTTCTTGTATGCTGGAGCATATTTTGGGTATATGCCCAGGAGTGGTATAGATGGGTCCTCAGTTATTACTTTGTCCAATTTTCTGATGAACTGACAGACTGATTATCAGAGTAGTTGTACCAGTTTGTAATCCCACCAGCAATGGAAGAGTGTTCCTCTTTCTATACATCCTCACCAGCACCTGCTGTCATCTGAGTTTGTGATCTTAGCAATTCTGACTGGTGTGAGCTAGAATCTCAGGATTGTTTTGATTTGCATTTCCCTGGTGACTAAGGATGCTGAACATTGGTATTGTCTTCTTTGAAGATCTCATAGAATTCTGCACTAAACACATCTGGTCCTGGGATTTTTTTGGTTGGGAGACTTTTCAGGACTGCTTTTATTTCTTTAGGGGCTAATGAATTCTTTAGATGGTATATCTGATCCTGATTTAAGTTTGTTACCTGGTATCTCTCTAGAAAATTGTCCATTTCATCCAGATTTTCCAGTTTTGTTGAGTATAGACTTTTGTATTAGGATCTGATGATTTCTTGCATTTCCTCAGTTTTTGTTGTTATGTCTCCATTTTCAGTTCTGATTTTGCTAATTTGGATACTGTCTCTGTGCCCTCTAGTTAGTCTAGCTAAGGGTTTATCTATCCTGTTGATTTTCACAAAGAATAAGATCTTATTCTTCTTGATTGTTTGTATAGTTCTTTTTGTTTCTATTCAGTTAATTTTAGCCCTGAGTTTGATTACTTCCTGCCATCTACTCCTCCTGTGTGTATTTGCTTATTATTTTTTCTAGAGCGTTCAGGTGTGCTCTCAAGCTGCTAGTGTATGCTCTCTCCAGTTTCTTTTTGGAGGCACTCAGAGCTTTGAGTTTTTCCCTCTTAGATCTGTTTTCATTGTGATCCATAAGTTTAGGTATTTTGTGCCTTCATTTTCATTAAATTCTAAAAAGTCTTTAACTTCTTACTTTATTTCTTCCTTGACCAAGTTATCATTGAGTAAAGCATTTTTCAGTTTCCATATATATGTGTGCTTTTTTTGTTATTATTGTGGTTATTGTTGCTATTGTTGTGTTGTTATTGAAGACCAGCCTTAGTCCATCATGATCTTTTAGGATACCTGGCACTATTTCAGTCTTCTTGTATCTGTTGAGGTCTGTTTTGTGACTGATTATAAGGTCAGTTTTGGAGAAGGTATCATGCGGTGCTGAGAAAACGGTATATTCTTTTGTTTAGGATGAAATGTTTTATAGATATCTGTTAAATCAGTTTGGTACATATTTTTTGTTAGTTTCACTCTGTCTCTGTTTACTTTTGTTTTCATGATATGTCCATTGATTAGAGTGGAATGTTTAAGACTCCCACTACTAATGTATGAGGTGCAATGTGTGCTTTGAGCTTTAGCAACATTTATGAATGTGGGTCCCCTTGCATTTGGAGCATAGATGTTTAGAATTGAGAGTTCATCTTGGTAGATTTTTCCTGTAATGAGTATGTTTTGTCCTTCCTTATCTTTTTTTGATAACTTTTGGTTGAGCATCTATTTTATTCTATATTAGAATGACTACTCCAGCTTGTTTCTTGGGTCCATTTGTTTGGATATCTTTTTCCAGCATTTTACTCTCAGGTATTGTTTGCCTTTTATCTGAGGTGAATTTCCTGTATGCAGTAAAATTCTGGGTCCTGTTTATATATCCAGTCTGTTATTGTATGTCTTTTTATTTGAGAACTTAACCCATTGATGGTAAGAGATATTAAGGACAAGTGATTTTTGCTTTCTGATATTTTTGTTGTTAGAGGTAGAATTATGTCTGTTTGGATATCTTCTTTTGCATTTATTGAAAGACGATTACTTTCTTGCTTTTTCAAGAGTGTAGGTTCCCTCCTTGTGTTAGAATTTTCTTTCTATTTTCCTTTGTAGATCTGAATTTGTGGGAAGATATTGTATAAATTTTGTTTTATTATGAAATATCTTGGTTTCTCCCTCAATGTTAATTGAGAGCTTTGCAGAATATAGTAGCCTGGGTCGGCATTTGTGTTCTCTTAAGGTCTGTATGACATCTGTACAGTATCTTTTAGCTTTCACAGTCCCTGTTGGTGATTCTCATGTAGGTCTGCTTTTATATGTTATTTGAACTTTTCCCCTTACTGCTTTTAATATTCTTTCTTTGTTTTGTGCATTTGGTGTTTGTCTATTATGTGAAGAAATTTCTTTGCTGGTCAAATCTATTTGGAGTTCTGTAGGCTTCTTGTCTATTCACAGGCATTTCTTTCTTTAGGTTAGAAAAGTTTTCTTCTATAATTTTGTTGAAGATATTTAACTAGCCCTTTAAGTCAGGACTCTTCACTCTCTTCTATGCTTATTATCCTTAGGTTTGGTCTCATCATTTTGTCTTTGATTTCTTGGATGTTTTGGGTTAGGAGCTTTTTTGAAGTTTGCATTTTTTTGACTGTTGTGTCAATGCTTTCTATGATATCTTCAGCCCCTGAGATTCTCTCTTGTATTCTGTTTGTGATACTTGTATTTATGACTCCTGATGTCTTTCCTAGGTTTTCTGTCTCCAAGGTAGTCTCCTTTGTGATTTCTTTATTGTTTCTATTTCCATTTTTACATCCTTGATGGTTTTGTTCAATTCCTTCACCTTTTTGTTTGTGTTTTCCTGTAATTCTTTAAGGTATATTTGCTTTTCCTCTTTAAGGACTTCTACTTGTTTACCTGTGTTCTCCTGTATTTCTTTAAGGGAGTTATTTACGTCCTTCTTAAAATCTTCTATCATCATCATGATCGATAGTTTTAAATCTGACTCTTGCTTTTCTGGTATTGAGCTGCCCAGGACTTGCTGTGGTGGGAGAACTGGGTTCTGATGATGCCAAGTATCCTTGACTTCTGTTGCTTATGTTCTTATGCTTCCCTCTTGCCATTTGATTATCTCTGGTGTTACTTGGTATTGCTGTCTTTGACTAGAGCTTGTTCCTCCTGAGGGCCTGTGAACCTGTGAGCCTGTGATCTTAGGTATGTTATCACTCCTGTGGTGACCATCTCTTTCTGGGCAGGATTTGGATATAGAGGCCTTAGCTTCAGGGCACAGATGGAGACTGGAAGGATCCTGTTTACAGCAGCTCCCTGGTTCCTTTGCCCTCTGTGCTCCTGGCACATCTCTTCGGACAGTTTTTGGAGTAAAAGTAGTGATCTCACTTCTGGACTTTTGAATGAGAGCACTGTAGGGAGACAAGCTCTCTCAGGGTGCGCTTTGGGCATGGAGGGCTGTGGGACAGCCTTAGTTCCTAGGCGTAGATGGAGACAGTAAGCCAGCCAAAATTTCAAACACTCAACCTACATATATAATTTTTATTGTATACAAAGTTAATGTCATAATGAAAAATGTTCAAATATTAGCTTAATCATACAGATAGGTTTCCCAGTCCACATTCAGTTTAAACAAATACATTTATTTGTTAAGACTTCAGAAAATAAACACTAATTGTAGCTACCAAATGAATTATTGTCTTTTTTAAATTCATATATGCAACATGAAAACTGACTTGTGTTGAGATAGAATGGCATAGAAACTAAGTCACTACTGGACTGGAGAGAAAACATTATACAGGTTCCTCTTTAAGAAAGCTGTTTTCACACTGTATACTCTGGAACAGCCAGAATGCATATTTGTTTTTCTGACAAAGTTTACTTCTAGAAAAAATTCCATGAACTATAACAATGTGTATTTACTTGAAATCATGAACATAAAGGGGATACCCTTGAATGTTCTCCTTATACCAGTGGGACATATGAAAGCCTGGGACAAAGCTTCTAGCTCTTTCACCTGACACAATATTATAAGTCACATCACCAGTTCCATTCACTACTGTAGTTGTAGGTTTTTAGGCTAATTAAAGCTATCACTTCCCCAAAATAAATGATCCTCAACTGACTCCATCCTTTATGTTACAATAAGTACATGTATAGATCTGTTTTTGTCAGGCATACTGGGAGGAAAAGTGTAACCAGGTATAAAGTTCTGTGGCTCTCTGACTTCAACTCCCTTCTGAACTGTAATTTTTGCTTCATGTGCAATGAAAAATGACCCTAGTGGAATTAATTAGTATCAAAACCTTTTTTGAAACATTTCATTTGATAATTAACATAAGCAATTATTATTTTGTTGGGAGAATTCCCAATGAAACATCAAGCTTGGAATTGTATTTACTGCTTCAGTATCCCCAATTGCAAAAGCAGCTCATGTGAAAGCTGATAAAAAATATAGGAGTCTGTGATATGTGTGAATTCCTTAGAAGTCTGTGTGTTTTGCATCTTCAGTCCTAAAAATGTTATTATACCCAACACTTAAGTTGATAATTTTTCTAATTCAAGAAAACCAAACTGAACAAGTCACATAAATTACTATTCCCCCTACATGGGAACAGCACTGAGACTGGCTTAGAAATAAAAAATGGATGTGTACAAAACTTCAGCTAAAATTAACCAACATATCTTATAGGTTATGGAATCCCTAAAATTTACCATGCTATCCTTCACATGACATAAATGAAGATATATTGCAATTAGTTATTTATCAAACTAATAAAATGAGACAGTTGTTTTTCACCTGCTCAAACATGTAGCCGAATTTCATCCTTAACTGATATGTGCACCTTGTAAAACCATTGCAAATATTTTTAAAGAAATAAAATTCTTTGTTGTAAGATTCATATATTGCAGAATGAAAAACCAAGAGGCAGTTCTGACAAGATTTATCCTTTGCCATGCCGAGATGACCTGTTGTTCTAGTTCCCTGACTATTCTGCCTCACCTGAAGCTATTTCCAGAGACTTGCTCTCATAACAGCTTACAACAATGTGAGCCACCCAGTACTCCCAGAGCTCTCAGGGACAAAACCATCAACAAAAGAGTACACATGTAGATACCCATGGCTCCAGATGCACAGGCAGCAGAGGATGGCCTTGTTAGACACCAAAGGGAAGAGAGGCCCTTGGTCCTGGAAAGGCTTGATGCCACAGTGTAGAGGAATACCAGGACAGGGAAGCAGGAGAGTGTTGATTGGGGAACAGGGGGAGTGGAGATAGCTTATGGGATTTTGGGGAGGGGAACCAAGAAAGCAGACAACATTTGAAATGTCAACAAAGAATATATCTAATAAAAATAAAAGAAATAGCTGCTGATTCCTGATGATCGCAGTTAATTGATTGAGCCTTTCAGATGGTTCTAGTCAGAACTTCAGTTAAGCCCTGAACTTTGTAAGAATACAGAGACTTAATAACAAATCCTAAAGCTGGCTTTAAGTCTAGCAAGTTTTTATCAATTTTTTCTATCCATCCCCTCACCTTAAAAATATTCATTGTTCCTATTCAGCAGGAAGAAGCCATGGAGACTCTTCATCCTGATTCCTTAGAGATGATTATTTTAAAATTGTTAGATAGGTTGTCATTTTAAGGGATAATTTGGAAATGTTCATAATTTTGGACAGGGAGAAAACTAAATAGAGTGGTTAGACTTGGGAATTTCTAACTTTCTTTTCTTCTTTGCTTTTTTCTTTTGTCTTTTTTTTTATAGTTCAGTAGATATCCCCCTGCTGGTCCACCACTGACTGTTCCTCATCTCATACATCCTCCCCTATCTCTAAGATTTCCTCCCTCCCACCCCCAACCCACTAGACCTCCCCACACCCTGAGGCTTCAAGTCTCTTAAGGATTCGGGGTGTCTTTTCATTCTGAGGCCAGACCAGGCAGTCCTCTGTTGTATAAGTGTCAGGAGGCCTCATATTAGCTGGTATATGCTGTCTGGTTAGTGACTCAGTGTCTGAGAGATCTCGGGGATCGGTGTTGAGACTGCTCATCTTCCTATGTGGTTGCTCTCCTCAGCACCTTCCAGCTTCTCCCTAATTCCATCAAAGGAGTTCCCATGCTCTGTCCATTGGTTGGGTGTAAGTATTTGCATCTGACACTTTTAGCTACTTGTTGGGCCTCTTGGAAGCCAGCCATGCTAAGCTCCTGGCCTCAAGTACAACACAGTATTAGTAATAGTGTCAAGCCTTGGAGTCTCCTCTTAAGCTGGATCCCAATTTGGTGGTTTCACTGGACCTCCTTTCCCACAGGATTTACTCCATTTTTTTCCAGTGATTCTTACTGTTAGATGGTAGGTTGTTTCAGACAGGAACAATTCTGGGTCAGAATTTTTGACTGTGGACTGGCAACACTATCCCTCCACTTGATGCTCTGTCTTTCTAGTAGAGGTGGATTCTTTAATTTCCCTCTCCTCACTGTAGGTAATTTCTTCTAAGGTTCCTCTTTTTGAAGAGTCTCTCTCCTTTCAGGTTTCATGGTATTTTCTATAGGGGTCCTCCAACTCCTACCTATTGAGGTTGGTTTTTTTTTCCATTTTTTTTCTGCTGGACCCCAAGGCTTCAGTAAGGTTTCCTTCCCCTCCTTAATATCTGTTCATGTTCTGCCTTTCCTCTTCCTATCCCCTCTCCCACACAGATCCCTACCTCCCACTGCACCCATTATTGCTTTCTTTTCTCTCCCACTTGGGATTGAGGCATCCTCACTTAGACCCTTTGACATGTAAACCTTCTTGAGTTCTGAGGACTGTATCCTGAGTAATCTGTACATTTTTGGCTAATATTTACTTACTGGTGAGTACATACTATGCATACCATTTTGGGTCTGAGTTACATCACTCAGGATGATATTTTCTAGTTCCATCTATTTGCCTGAAAAACTCATGATGCCTTCATTCTTAATAGCTGAATAGTATTTCATTGTGTAAATGAATCACATTTTTTGTATACATTCTTCTTTTGTGGAACATCTGAATTTTTTCCAGTTTCTGGTTATCACAAATAAAACTGCTATGAACATAGTTGAACACATGTCCCTGTGGCATGGTGGGGATGCTTTTGGATATACCAAGAGTGGTATAACTGGGTCTTCAGGTAGGTCTATTTTCAGTTGTCTGAGGAATCTCCAGATTGATTTTCAGAGTGGTTGTACCAGTTTGCAATCCCACAAGCAATGGAGGAGTGTTCCTCTTTCTCTGAATCTTCACCAACATGTGCTGTCACCTGAGTTTTTGATCTTAGCCATTCTGTCTGGTGTAAGATGGAATCTCAGGGTTGTTTTAATTTGCATTTCCCTAATCAGGAAGGACTTTGAAGATTTGTTTAAGTGCTTCTAATACTTTTGTGAGTCCTCTGTTGTGAATTCTCTGTTTAGTTCTCTACCCCATATTTTGACCAGATTGTTTGGGTTTTTGGATGTTAACCTTTTGAGTTCTTAATATATTTTGGATATTAGCTCTCTATCATATGTGAGGTTAGTGAAGATTTTTTTCCAAATCTATAGGTGGCCTATTTTTCCTACTGACTAAGCCCTTTATCATACAGAAGCTGTTCAGTTTCATGAGGTCCCAATTATCAATTCTTGGTCTTAGAGTCAGTACCCATGGCAGAACTCAGGCAGGTCAGCTAATGCAGCAAATTGACTTAGATTCAAGACAAGTAAATATTTTCTTATTAAATATCAACTCTAAATATCTCGAAAGACCAATCTTGCCCACCTTGAGGCTCTTTCCCCTTGGCTATTCAAAAGAAAGAACTACAAAGAAGAATAGCCCTGGATATAACCTGTCATCTTCTTGTGCCCATAATGTGTTTCCACTCTTTATGGTACATCAATTATGTCATATCATGCCATTATCTACTAGCATAAATTGAAGGGTAAAACCATAGTTAACACCAACCGTCTATCAGTAAGTATATGGACAGGCTAGTATTTCATGAATTTGTGTTATTGTGTTTCCAATTACCCAAAACTTTAAGAGTTATGGGTATCTGTCAAAATATTTTTCCTTCCCCCCCTCATGCATTAGTATCTTCAAAGTTAAAGTTCACAGTGTATATAAACAAAAATGATTTTCATTTGTGAATTCCAGTCAGCACCTTTAGGAAATATCCTAAAAGTCCTTTTTGGAAAGTAGATTAATTATGATTGATAAAAACAGGGTCTCTGAAATGGAACAGCAGGAAGCCACAGGCTCAGATCACATACCATGCAAATATGTCTATGATTGTGATACACACTGTGATGCTCATTATTACACTCATATGAGCAGAGTTCTGAATCTTTGTTATACTTTGCAATATTTTGGTGCCCTTTTGGATAATGAACCTGTGCAAAAAGTATATTTGACAGAATGAATGTACAACATCTTATACAAGAAAGTTGAAAACACAGCAGTCATGGGAGTGTCTTAAATTCAATCTACCTGGATTACTTAGCAAAATGATGTCGCTGGACACGCAAACAGATAGCTGCTGCAGATGATGTGCCAAGAAAGATATTTGAATCTAAAAATACCAATATCAGTCACTGGAAAAGCACTATTACCAAAGAAATTAGATATCTTCAAATCAGAGATGAATAAGTAGAATGCATACTGTGTTTAAGATTTGATCATAAGGACCTCAACTCATGTTCAATAATGAGAATAATGAAATCATGTGAAGAGAGAATACCTATGACTCTATCTTTATTTTGAGTTGTTCTGAACACTTATATTTAACAATTCCTAAGTCATTCTGCCAGTTTCCAGTGAATATATCTTCAGAACTAGGGAATTATTTATAGAAGTGCACAGTTTTGTCACAATTTTAATTTAATTGCTGTATTTTAATTTTAATTAAGCATTCTTTTTTAAATTTTATTTATTTATTTATTTATTTATTTATTTATTATATGTAAGTACACTGCAGCTATCTTCAGACACCTGAGAAGAGGGCATCAGATCTCATTACGATGGCTGTAAGCCACCATGTGGTTGCTGGGATTTGAACTCAGGACCTTCAGAAGAGCAGTCAGTGCTCTTAACAACTGAGCCATGTTTCCAGTCCTTAATTCTAACTGACGACTTCCTACTTAAGTTTTCATAGTGTTAAGTGTCTTTCTAGACTTAAATTGAAAACTGAAAAGAAATGACAAAAGTCACTATGTGGTCATTTTCATATGTGCCTTCTGTTTTTTATATCAATGCTAAATGTGGAAAATGAAGTTCCCTTCCTTATCAAGACATGAAGTGAAAGATGATCTAGTATACATTTGCTAAACTCAAAACGCCCTTTGTAGCAGACTGGAGACTGAATAAATGGAATTAGAACTAGCCTATTTGCACAGACAGTCACCTAATATTCTGGTGAACAATGCTGACATCCAAAATTTGAAACATTCAACTGATATTTAGCTTATTTTTACTTACACTAAATTGGTAGCATTACATAAAAATACAGATTTAAGGAAATCATCATCACCAGAAAGCATCTCTCTTTCAACTATGTTTGAGAAGAGCAATATAAATGTGATATTTATTTTTCACCAACCAGATTTTCTTGATTCTGTGAAGAAAACATGGTGGTATCTCTCAAGTTCAATTTCAACATCATATTTTCATTTTTGTTTTGTATGTTGTACCAAAATCCATTGCTGAAGTTCAAGTTTTAAAAAAATATATAATTTATGGTTGTGAGCCTAGCCTTTAACGGCTGAGCCATCTCTCTAGCCCAGGGGAACACCAGGACAGAGTAATGAGAGGGGCTTGAATGGAGAAAAGAGGGAGGGAAGGGGGCTTATGGGACTTTCGGGGAGGGAGGAAACGGGAAAGGGGAAATGATTTGGAATGTAAATTAAAAAAAATAAAATAAATAATTAAAAATATATAATTATTAATGAAGTAATTTCACAGTGTCAATTTTGACCATCATTCCTAACTCCCACAAGCACTACTGTGTACCACAACCATTTTTGTTAGTTCTTCATTTTTATCAGTTGAATCCAATTTTTGCTGCACAGATAGTCTGGAGAGCATGCTCTTTCTTCTGCCCAACTATCAATTTTCACAGAATTACAGAAAACTGAAACTCTCTTCAAGCCATTATCAAATGTTAACCATTCCTTAGCTAGTGTCACAATTTTTGCCCTCTTTCCCCAGTTGTTACTGGGACTGTGTTGATAATTGGATTGCATACATCTTATTTATGCTGTCATAATTGTTATAAATTTGCATGTGCATATTCCAAATTATGTCTGGAATATCCTCTTTCCTAGATATTATGGACCACCTCTGTCTCTCATAATGTTTCCACTAACACTTAAGAGAAGTGCAATGAGCATCCATGATAGTGGCATAACATGTAGGCCATATTTACAATTGAATACTCTGTACTCTCTTAATCTTTGCTCCTCGGCCATTTGGTGGAGGTACCTACATCAATAGCCATCTCCTTCATGAAACCATTCGAAGAATGTTAAGACATGCTCTAAATTTTACTGTAGGCAATAATTCATTTGTAGTTAGTACAATACTATTTCTAGTTAGCATAGTGATAACATTGAATTATGCCTTATGCATCTATCTTTGAATCATTCTGTTTTGTTTTGTGTTTTCTTTTTTTATTTTATTTGTCTGAAATTAAGTCCTTACCCATAGTCCTGGTAGTAATCCAAAAATAATCTACTTGGTTAAAACATTGATTTTTGAAGGTACTTAGATTTTGATTTGTCATTCATTCCCTACCTGAGATAAAGGGGCATTTGTTCATATCTCTGCAGGAACACTGACATATAATACTGAAGGACTGCTTGGGAGTCATGGATCAGGAAGTTCACCTATACACCCTTAAACATAGCAAGAAGGAAATAACTGTTACCATGTCACCTGTGATAACCAGAGCCAAAGACATACAGAATTTTAAAAGATATTCAGATCTCTTGAGTAGAAAGGGGAAAGTTAGAGAACAAGGGCATTTTGTAATCTCATCAAATATGCAAAGGTTTTACATGTAAAAGAACAGAAAGTCAGTGTTTAGCAAAGGCAAATGACAAACATGGTATGGTTTAGGTATAAGCATAATTGTAGCTCCATAGAAACAATTAAGTAGTGTACTTTCTGTTTCTCTTTTGTGGAATAGTTTGAAGAGTAATGGTATTAGGTCTGACAGAATTCTGCACTAAACCCATCTGGTTCTGGTTTTTTTTGGGGGGGGGACTTTTAATGACTGTTTCCATTTCTTTAGGGGTTATGGGACTGTTTATATGGTTTATCTGATCCTGATTTAACATTGGTACAGGGTATTTGTCTAATATCAAGGTTTTAAAAAATTGTTGATATGTTAAATTATCTATTCTAATATTGTATCTTTTCTCTACAAATGATTTCCTGTGGGGCAATAAAAAGAAGTTAAATAAGTAAAATACAATCAAGCTTGGGATCCCAAAAATCCACATGTGCATTTTGTAATCTCTTTTCTATAAGAGCCAATTCTCTCATACATTTTTTTTTTAATTTCCTTGGAAGTTTTTGTTCAGATTACAGGGGAAAATTTCTTAAAGTATACTTTTTACATGATACCTTTCATAAAACTTTGAAACTCTTATACATTTCCAAGTAATAATTTATCTTTTCTTTAGCTGATAAATTTCAGACTATATATGTCCAATTTTTCTTGTATGATTTGATATAAATTACTTAACTCTTGAGTAATTAACCCAATGTGATCCCATAGACTACTAATATCTCCCAGTAATATCTGAAAATCATTAACACTCTGTAACTGACCTCTTCTCATGTGTGTTTTCTGTCATTGAATTTTCTTAAAACCTCTTGTTTTTCTTATTTAGTTGATAGAATTTCTTCTTTGTACATTTCCAGTAGTAAATTTCTAATCCACAACAATGTAAAAATTCTTTTGACTTCAACAAACATTTTTCCTAAGTTATGTGTATTGGAATCTTCCAGAACTTTATCATACACAACATGATAAATTATAAATTGGCAAAAGTGAATGTGAATTGATTCTAAGAGTTGTACAAATGAAACAAGGAAGGATGGTTTAATAGTCCCTGTGGTAAAATATTCCATTTATATCTATTTTTAGGCTGTCTATTGTAAAAGATCAGCACAGTGGAAGTAAATTTATTTTATTCTGTTCTCATAGGTGTATGTCAAAAAAGAAATCTTTTAAGACAACCAGTTTAATATGTCATGACTTAGCAAAACAAACAAACAAACAAACAAAACAGTTAAGGGTATTCCAGTTGAAGAAAATCTATAGGTTACCTTACTTTATTTATAGTTCATAAGTTTGTTAACATCCTCCAATTTCCAGATTTCCTTTTAATGACCCTTATAGGAAAATTCTGAGGACTGATGGACTCTTCTGTGTTTTGAGACTCCTTCTGCTCTGTTCTTGGGCCTGTAATTTTTTCTTAGTTAGGCGCCACTGTTCAACATGAAGTGGTTTCCTATTTAACCGTTTTAATGGTAGGGAAATTTGTATGCTAGAATCAGTGACTCCTTTTACGAATTAGAAGAGCCAACAGTGTTATATCCTGCCAATGGACTGCATGGAAAATCGGTAATTGTTCGGATAATATTTTTTAATAATTTTATCAGGAACAATTCCCATTTATGGATTGTCTCTGAAGTTGAAGGAATGTTAATCTCTGTTTCTCACTGTTACAATATATTGCTTCTGCAAAATTCCTTGATTGTATCTGCCAAATATGACTTTTATCTCACTATAGGACCTTCTGATCCAATACATTTACTCTGTATTAGACTCTGTTTAACCTGAGACAATGTTCCAAATCTAGAAGTTGTACAGATTCATTTTGAAGTCTACATGTTGCATTGTGAGGATTCTCTGAAATTAATGTTCTGTCTGCCCTGTTATACACTAGCCCTTCAATATTACTTCCATCTAATTGTAATTTCAACTTTTGTCTCAAATCATTTATAGCAGTCTGCAAAAATACTTATCTTCTGGTAGATTTAAAATATTTTTCTATATCCATTGAAGTTTCTCTGTCCTGGTTAAATGACTTGCAAGTAGTTGAGTTTAGAGCAGCACTATCTGTCATATAAGGCATTAATTTTCAAGTTGCTTTCTAGGAAAGCCGCTTCTTGACTGATAGTGAGCAACTGACTCATATTGTTTTTGTGGGGTTCTGCACAAGGACCTCTAAGTCATTTCCCAATAGTAAAATAGTGTCTCATGTATCTCTGCATGATCTGGTTTCATATGCCCTATATCTAACATTTCCATATTTTTTACATATCACAGGAAGCTTTTTCTCTGAATTATCACTATAGAAGATAATATCCTTACATGTGATGAAAAGTTGAAGCTTGGAGATATTTAAACAAAGAGACTGTCAGACAGGAGGTAGTAAATAATTTTTAAGCACAACCGTGTAAATATCACCATGAGCGTTCATGTTATGTGGTCTGTATCTGATAAAATTCTACTCAAAACAAATTTCCTGTAATTAATCTTTCTGAATTTGAATTGACAGATGATGTACTTGGGCTTTTAAAATCATGATCACATCCTGACACCTCCTGACACAACCTGTTTCTATACCATCTGTGATTGTGGAATTCCTTAAAGGCTGAAGAAAATATAAATAGTTTTTTGTTATATGATATCATGCAAAATATACCTTCATTGTTCTTATCTCAACTACATTTTGTGCAAGTTCACATTCTTCATTTACACAGTATCTGATTTCTTATGCTATTAGTCAGCTCTGAGAATATAATGGCCAGCCAGATGTGAGATATTTATTATGGGTTTTTTTGACAGAATATGCTCGGCCACAGTTAAATCAGTTGTCTGTTAACCAAAAGAAGACTAAGTAATTCACCTTAAGTTCTAAATAAGAGCTTTCTCCACAAAATTTCTGATATTTGTATTCCAGTTTTAAACATTTTGGCACAGTATAATACTTGCAGTTTAACCATTTTCATTTCATTGCTGTTTCATGTTTATAAAAGTTTTTGAATACTGTGCTTGCATATGTTTAAAGGCCAAGGATGCTGTTGGATGCCTCTCTCAATTGCTGCCATATGAATATATGAACATATGAACATAAAAATTTTATATGTGACATATATTTATGTATTAGAAAGCTGTCTTCTATGGTATGTTCTATGACTGAAATCTCTCTTCTATATCTTTTATTCTGTTGTTGATGCTTACATCTGTGACTTCTGATATTTTCCATCTCCAGAGATGGAGATGTTTCCTTTAGCTTTTCCTTTAGTGTTTCTATTTCCATTTTTAGATCCTGGTTTTGTTTAATTCCCTCACCTGTTTGATTGTGTTTTCCTATATTTCTTGAAGAGATTTATGTGTTTTCCTCTTTAAGGGCTTCTGCTTGTTTACCTGTGTTCTCCTGTATTTCCTTAAGGGAGTTATTTATGGCCTTAATGTCATCTGTCATCTTCATGAGGTACGGTTTTACATCTGAATTTTGCTTTTCCAGTGTATTGGGGTATCCAGGGCTTGCTGTGCTGGGAGAACTGGGTTCTGATGTAGCCAAGTAGTATTGGTTTCTGTTATTTATGTTCTTGTGCTTTCCTCTAGTCATCTGGTTAACTCTGGTGTTAACTTGCCTTGTTATCTCTGACTGTAGCCTGTCTCTCCTCTATGACTGTGATCCTGGATGTGTCAGAACTCCTGGGGGGTCAAGCTACATCTGGGTGTAGGCTGAATGTGTGGGGATTGAATGTAATGGCTCCCAACCCAGGTGCAGGTGCAAACCAGTAGGAACTTGTGTCTGTCTGGGCAGGGTTCCTGTATCCCCGGGGTCCTGGGTATCTCAGTTAGGCCATGGGGTGGGATTGGGGTCTCATCTGTGATCCTGGATGTGTCAGAACTCCTGGGTATCAAACTGCATCTGGGTGTGGGCTGAATGGGTGGGAACCAGAGGACAGGCTCTGTTCCAGGACACAGGTGCAAACTGAAAGGATATGTTAACAAATTTTATGGAATGGGCAATGTGCACAGATCAGTTAAAGATTATTTTATGTTTATCGTTTGGACAGGTAAAAACAACTTTCTTTCTTTATGAGATAGTATCATCATAAAACCTAAAATCTTCCATTCATGCCACTTGGGAGGATGGCATGATGAAGACTGGGGAGTTAACACAATCTTTTAGCTATGTATAGGGGGAGTTCTGTCTAGAGACATTTTTATGTCTCTCAACCAGTATTAGGGCTGTTCCCATATAGAATCATCAACAAATCAAGTTACCAGTCTTATTTGGTCTTCTTGATTTTATTTTTCATGTATGTAGCCAAGATCTTCAGAGGGTCTCTCTCTATCAAATCTGATCTTTCTTGCTTTGGAGGAATTCAAAAGCCTTTTCTTCTCTCCTGTTGACACAAACACAAAACCTGTCTCCCAACATAACATACCTTTTGTCCCTCAGTCTGAAGACCCCATAAATATAGACTGAAACAATCTAGCAGCCCCTTTTCTAAGTATACTCCATTTTGACTACTGTCACAAGGAATTTACAATATCATCATTACTACTAAATGTATACCCATAGTAATATTGATGAATCCAAATGAGACTGAATTTTAACATATTCCTCTATAGGAAAGTTATTTAGTGAGAGAGGGCTTCACGATGTAGCCTGAGTTGGCCTACAAATAAGAAAAATAAGGAACTTATGTGTCTTTTTCTTTATATTTCAAGCATTAGGATCAAAAGACTCAGTTTATTTGATATATATATGCATATAAATTTGATATATAAATAAATATATTAAATATATATGTATATATATTTAATCTATTCCTTGCTTCTTTGGAGATTGCAGTTCATATGGATTTACTTATCCTTTCTTTTTAGTATTTAATGGTCTTCCCCATATTAACCTCTATTTAACGTCCTTTTCATCTTAGTGTCTGAGTAATTCCCCATTGTATCTGATTAGAAGTTTCAGCCTGGCTTATGTGTCATATGCTAGGCTGAGAAATTATCAGTTCTCCTGTGGAAACACAATGTCTAAGGGTACTGGCTGCTCAAAGCAGATCTGACACCCTGACACATTAAGGGTACCATGTCTCCCATCCATGCCATTTAAAACTAGAACACTGTGTGTCAGTGTATCCAGTTGCATACTATTATGTCCACATTTAGACCAAAGTTTGCCTTTACCCTTTTTCCCTTTAAATTTAAAACAATATTGCATTGTTTTTATGATATGTATGTTATTTGATTTATTGACCTCCTCTGACAAAGGATTTTTCATGCTCCATTACCAAGATCATTATTAATGTGCAATATAGTTAATAAACTTTACAGTATTATTCTTAATTGTATTGTTCAGTGATATCTGAATTCCTTATTTGGACACTTTCTTCTCTTGTAAAGATAAGGACAAACAACTTTGCAACCACTCTAACTCTGGGTCTTTACATTGACTCAAAAAATATATCTTTTCTAGGTCAAAAGGCATTTTGGCAATATGAAAAGCATCATCTTACAAATTGAAATGTTAGACATACCTTATATTGATAACCATAAATATATTTCCCTTTCTCATTATATAACTGTAAGATTGATATGTATTTATCTTTTAAATTACTAAGTGTATTTCCATTTATTATTGTTTCTTTTTTATTAGATATATTCTTTATTTATATTTCAAATGATTTCTCCTTTCCTGGCCCCCCAAAATGCCATAAACCATCTCCCCTCCCCTGTTCCCAAATCAACCCCCTCCTGTTTCCCTGTCATGGTATTCCCCTACACTGTGGCATCTAGCCTTTCCAGGACCAAGGGTCTCTCATCCCTTTGATGTCCAACAAGGCCATCCTCTGCTGCCTACATGTCTGGAGCCATAGGTAAATCCATATGTACTCTTTGGTTGATGGTTTTGTCCCTGGGAGTTCTGGGAGTACTGGGTGGCTCAAATTGCTGTTCCTTCTATGGAGCTGCAAACCCCTTCAGCTCCTTTCTCCATTGGGGACCTTGTATTCAATTCAATGGCTGGCTGAGAGTGTCCCCCTCTGTATTTGTCATGTACTAGCAGAGCCTCTCAGGGGACAGCTATTTATGTCTCCGGTCAGCAAGCACTTGTGGGCATCGGTAATAGTGTCTGGGTTTGATAACTGTATATGAGTTGGATCCCTAGGTGGGATGGTCTCTGGATAGTCTTTTCCTCAGACTCTGCTTCACACTTTGTCTCTGTATCTCCTTCTGTGTGTATTTTGTTCCCCCTTCTAAGAAGGACCTGAGTATCTATACTTAGTTCTTCCTTCTTCTTGGGCCTCATTTGATATGTGAATTGTGTCTTGGGTATTCCAAGCTTCTGGGCTAATGTTCACTTATCAGTGAGTGCACACCATGTGTATTCTTTTGTGATTGGGTTACCTCACTCGGAATGATATTTTCCAGTTTCACCCATTTCCTAAGAATTTCATGAATTCCTTGTTTATAATAGCTAAGTAGTATTCCATTGTGTAAATGTACCACATTTTCTGTATCTATTCCTCTGTTGAGGGACATCTGGGTTCTTCCCAGCTTCTGGCTATTATAAATAGGGCTGCTATGAACATAGTAGAGCATATGTCCTTATTACATGCTAGAGAATCCTCTGGGTATATGTCCAGGAGTGGTTTAACAGGTCCTCCGGTAGTATTATGCCCAGTTTTCTGAGGAACTGCCAAACTGATTTTCAGGGTGTTTGTACCAGCTTGAAATCCCACCAGCAGTGGAGGAGTGTTCCTCTTTCTCCATATCCTAGCCAGTACCTGTAGTCTCCCGAGTTTTTTTTTTTTACCTACATATTACTTTTAAAGAAAAAAATAATGTCTCATTTTTATTTTTATACTGTCATTTGTAAGCAGCTGTATCAATTAGCAGATGATCTCACCTTGGCTTTATTTTGTAGACCAGGCTGGTCTAGAATTCACATGTAACTTCCTTTTTTTAATAGATATTTTCTTTATTTACATTTCAAATGTTATCCCCTTTCCTGGTTTCCCCTCCACAAACACCCTATCCCATCCTCTCCTGCCCCTGCTCATCAACCCACCCACTCCAGCTTTCTTGTCCTGTCATTCCCCTATACTGGGGCATCGAGCCTTCTCAGGACCAAAGGCCTCTCCTACCTTTGATGTCCAACAAGGCCATCCTATGCCACATTTGTAGCTAGAGCTATGGGTCCCTCCATGTGTACTTTTTGGGTGGTAGTTTAGTCTCTGGGAGCTCTGGGGGTACTGCTTGGTTCATATTCTTGTTCCTCCTATGGGGCTTTAAGCTCCTTCAGCTCCTTTGGTCTTTTCTTTAATTCATCCATTGGGGACATTGTGCTCACTCCAACATGTAACTTTTTGTCTCTAACTCTTGTGTCTGTTTTGTTTTAGCTCAGATGTTGTGCTGTACTTGGCCACAACCATGTCTCTTGTTCACAGGGGGAGACTTTCAGGCCTTTCATCTAATTCTGGCTGCAGTAGTCAACCTACAGCTGTATTTCTGAATGCTATGAGCAAAGAACATTAATTCTCATAGTTCAAGGTTGGGTTGTCCTACTGTTCCAAGCCTGGGAGAAACTGTTAGGACTTTTGCATTTTCTGTGGATTCCAGGAAGTCTCCATAGGTTTTACCAACTGCCTGTGCACTGGTTACATTTAGCTTGGGTGTATGTGGGAGTACAGTTTGCCCCTATCAGCCACTGCTCTGCTCTTTCCTGAGAAAAAGCCCCAACTTCTGTGTTCTGCTTTTAAATTTAGTAGGGACTTATTTTAAAAAGCACTTTCAACACTATCTCTCTTCAATTTCATCCTTCAAAGATAGAAAACATGTTTCCTAGCTACTTGTCTCTGTTATTTTGGGTAGTTTTGGGTTTGGTCTGTTATTGCTTTTTTCTTTTATTCTATTTTTTTTTCAACAGACCAGGCCTCTTATCCTATCAGTCTAACATTTCCCAACTTAGCCTCCTGGCATTTTTAGACTATAAGTTTTGGTTTTCATTGTTATAGGATGCCATTTGTAGAAGTTAGGCCTGATTCTTCTTCCCAGCCATATCCTCAAAGAAAGAAGACTCAAACTGTAAATATATCTACAAACAAAGCCATAGAGTTATCCTGGGCAGTGGACTGTGAGAGGAAGCCTGGTAATTTTGAGCTAAGGCTAGAAGCACTGGAGACCCTGAATGAATGGTAGGAACTTGGTCTGCTTCCATCATCAGGCCCCTGTCACATATCCACAGCCGCAACCTTAGAGAGACTTGTGCCCATTGGTCACATAGGGGCAACACTCCAAGTCTTTCCTCATGTAGATTAGGCATGCCTAACCTGTCAGACCAAGCCAGTAGGAAGCACCTATTGTCAGACCCCACCCCACCCCAAAACTGTATATAAATATCCTATTGAGAGGCAATAAAAGTGTGTCAGAATTACTCTCTCATCTAATAGAGTCTGTCATAAGAGCTGTAATGCCACTGCCAGGTAAGAGAACTGCTCTTTTGAAGTGCCACCAGAAGCTCCCATGTACCCTCTCTCTGGTTAGTAAGCCTCCTGCTTGCTCAGCCAGCTGGACTCAGTGTAGCATAGCCAGTGAGGCATGTTGGAGCAGCAGCAGCAATGGAAGCAGCAGAGACCCTCTGCTCTTTACTTGAACCCTCTTACTTGGCCTGTCCAGAGATTTCCTTGGATAGCTTCAGGTACACAGCCCACAACTAGCACCTAACACGGGGCTTGAACTCATGACCCTGAAATTTCTTTTCACACCCTTCTCCCTCTCAAATATTCAGTCACTAATCCAAAAATCACTCCTTCTTTGCTATCAGCTTCATAGGATTCACAGGACAAGCTGAAAACCATTATCCTGATTAAAAACGGGCCTCCACCCTCCCTCTGTTTTGATGGCTACCCCAAAACTATTCTCAAAAGGACCCATAGCCATAGTCCCTCAATATTTACCAATGAGGGAAAGAGGGGAACTGTGGCAGTAATATACTACTTCCCTGAGAATGAACCCACTATATTCTGATTCAAAGAGCTGCCCTTCACTGCCCCCCAATATAAAGAATTATATGCCAGTTATGTAGCTCTAATAGAAATCATGCACCTCCTTAACCTCTTTTCAGACGGTGTATTCGTTGTCAATTTGCTCCCTTGGTTGTCAAGATCCTTTCTCAAACTAGACACCAATTCATTTTTCCCTCCACACAAACAGGCTTCTACCTTCCTACAGGATATAGTCTATCCCACCTACATCCAGAATGTCTAATCAAAGTCCCCCACCAGGTCCTAGATCTGACCAACACTCGCTAACCAAACTGCCTCAACAGGGACATTCATAGCCTCCACTGAGCAAGGAGACTAATTTCATTCATGCACACACAAATGTAAATGGACTTCATGCCTCCTTCCCCCACAACCATGTGCTCAACTCTAAAATAAATAAAAAGGTGTTCCTAAGGTGCATTCCTCATTACCCTACCCCCCAGCTTTAGGAATGGTGGACACCAATCCCTGAGGCCTCAATTCCAATGGGTTATGGCAAATTGATATCCTTCATATTCCCCAATTCATTAGACAGAAATATGTTGTGTACTGGCTGATTTTGTGACAACTTGACACAGGCTGGAGTTAGAAAGGAGAGAAAGAAGCTTCAGTTGGGGAAGAGCCTCCATGAGATCCAGTTGTGGGGCATTTTCTCAAATAGGGATCAAGGGGGAGGGCCCCTTGTGGGTGGTGTCATCCCTGGCTGGTAGTCTTGGGTTCTATAAGAGAGTAGGCTGAGCAAGCCAGTAAGAAACATCCCTCCATGGCCTCTGCATCAGCTCCTGCTTCCTGACACGCTTGAGTTCCTGTCCTGACTTTGGTAATAAACAGCAATGTGGAAGTGTAAGCTGAATAAACCCTTTCCTCCCAACTTGCTTCTTGGTCATCATGTTGGTGCGGGAATAGAAACCCTGACTAAGACATGTTGTTACCATATACTCACATTTTATATGGGCCACAGCCAAAACAGTGAAAACTCAAAAAGGTTGATTCCCCATATACTCTCTACCCTTGACATCATGGATATTCCTTTTATTATCAGATAAAAACTGATAATGGCCCTACCTTCACTAACTTTCAATTCTAAATCTTCTACACACATTGAGTAATTGCTCACCATATGGTAATTTCCAACAACCCTCAGGCCCAAGCAATAAAAAAATAACACATCAAACTCTAAAGCCCATCTTCTAAAACAAAAGACAACCATCTTCCACTCTAATGTACAATTAATGATTGCTCTAACTACAATAAACATATTTAACATCTTCAAAATCTCCAAACACCCTCCTATCTCCTTCCATTGGCACACAGCAAAAGTAACCCACCCCCATCCTAGTATGACGGCAGGATCCTTTGGAAGGATTTGGAAGGGTAAAAAACCTTCTCCTTACATCAGGGAATGGTTTCTCTTGTGTATTTCCACAGGACCAGTCAAAGCCTATTTGGTTTCCTGCCAGAAATGTATCATAACAACCCCCCCCCAGCCTAGAAGATGGCTAGACAGAGGAAGAAGAAGAGGCAGAGGAAATATCACATCCAGACAGACAGCAAGATCTCCTGGAAGAACATCCATAACCTAGTGATTGCTGCCCGTGATTATCCTCCACAAGTCCCCCCTCCTCTATTCTTATGGCTGTTTTGTCATTCATCATACTAACTCCACTACTTTCCAGCCTCTTTCTAGGTTTCCCAATACTTACCACTGGAGATTCTTCCCTAGGGAAATCTACAATAGACACAACAAAATTTTAGGAGGCCAGGACTGCCCACTTGAAGGATTTCTGACCTGGATTGAAATTCCCCTACACCTGGATTCCATCTCCACTATCCCTGCCCTTTCCACTGCTTTCCTTACTGAAACACAGGGGAATGTCTCTCGGAAGTCTCCACATAAGCAGGATACAGATATTGGAGCTACAGAATAGAAACCACCAGCCATGGGGGCACCATGCTCACCAACCTTAAAACTCATTTTCAGCTTTCCATCAGTGATCTATGAAATGAATGTTGGCAAACCAGAATCATGGGTAAACGTTAGCCTAACAGCTTTGCCAAATAGCACAGAGCTGGCCTACATGTCTCCCATGAGCTTATTCACACCTTTAAATCATTTTCTACAACAAGAAAACCAGTCTCAGAGAAACTACAAATTACTCTCTCCTGGCTACAATACATCCAATATGCAGCTGAACTTCCTTAACTCCCCATCCCCCAATTTTCCCAATACTTTTTCTATGCTTCTCTCTCATGTACATTATTAGTAGCCATTCCCATTTACATTTCCCTTCAAGACCTCCATGGATCCTTACCAACAAAGAAAGCACAAAACATCCCTCTCTTTGGCTTTCCCTACCCCCCCCCCCATCCCATCTGTCCTGGCCACAGATCTCCATGGATAGCTTCAGGTCCACAGTTTCATATAGTCTATTCTCTGACCAACTCTTACTTTAAAATAACCCACTTATTTTATTCTACATGCTGCTACATGGATGGTTACCTTTGCTCAGGTACCATGTGACCTAATCATCATATCTTCCCCAGTGAGTTTCCACTCGCTCTCTCCCAGAATTTTCTCTGCCACCATCTATTCTACCTTTCCCATAGTCCATGTTTTTAATTGACAAGTGATACTCTATATAATCCCCAAGTTTTTCTTTCTACACATTTCTTTGGGATTTTCCAATTTTGAAGAGGTTTTTGAAGTAATATATAAAAAGTCTGTATTTCCTCAGTGTCTCTTGTTGTGACATACATTTCATTTCTAATTTTATGAATTTTATGATCTCTCTCTTTTAGTTAGTTTACATAAGGTTGTGTCTATCTTGGTGATTTTCTCAAACCATTTGTTTCCTTGATTTTTTTGTTTTGTTCTTGTTTCAATTTTATGTATTGCTTGCTTTGATTATTTTGTGCCATCTACTCTTCTTGGGAGTATTTGTCTATTCTGGTTGTAGAACTTTCAGGTGTGATGTTGAGTTTTTAGTATGAGATATCTCTAATTTTTTATGAAGGCAATTAATAATGTAAAATTTCTTCTTTCCACTTCTTTTCTTGTGTCCCATAGCATTGGATATTTTGTGCATTCATTTTCATTATATTCTAGGAAGTTTTTGATTTCATTATCTCTTCCTTGACACGGTCTTCATTGAGAAGCTTTTCAGTTTCTATATGTTTGCTTTCTATTTTTCTGTTGTTGAAGTCCAGCATTAATTCATGAAATACTGATAAGATACAAGAATTATTTTAATTTTCTTGTATATAGTGAAGTTCGCTTTGGGACCAACTATATTGTTTCCTTAGGAGATTGTTCTGTAAGGTGCTGAAAAGAAGGCATGTTTATTTGATTTTAGGTGAAATATTCTGTTGATATCTTATTGGTCCTTTATTGTCATAACAAATTTTAGTCCAGTTGTTTCTTCTTTAATTTGTCTGGATGACTTGTTCAGTGGTGACTGTGAGGTAGTAAATTTTCATATTATTACTGTGAGGGGTACAATGTGTGATTTAAATCTTAATAGTATTTATTTTATGAATGTGTTTTCCCTTGAATTTTGTGCTCACATATTCAGAATTCAGAAGTCATCTTAGTGGATTATTCATTAGATAAGTATGATATGTCCTTTTCATTATTTTTTGTTAAACATCTATGTTTTTTGGTATATGAAGAGCTATACAAGCTTGCTTCCTGAATCTATTTGCTGGGAAATCATTTTCAGCACTTTACTGAGAGGCAATGTCTCTCTTTGTTGTTGAGGTGTTATTCTTATATACAGAATGATGGGTCTGGTTTTCCTATCAATTCTTTCAGTTTATGCATTTTTTTATTGGGAGAATTGAGTCCATTTGTGTTGAGATAGTTTAATATTCAATAATCTTTTATTCCTGTTACTTTGTTGTTAGAGGTGTGTGTGTGTGTGTGTGTGTGTGTGTGTGTGTGCATGTGTATTATTTTCCTTCTTTTGGATTTGGTTGTTTGGATTTATTTCCTGTGTATTTTTTTATTAATCTCTTTGGTCTTCAGTTTTACTTACAGCATCTGCTGTGTGGCTGAACATGTGTTTAGATATTACTTAAAGTAAACATGTGTTTAGATAGTGCTTAAAGTTAATTCTATCATGGAATAACCTGCTTTCTTTATTAATGTTCACTGGCTTGCATATATGGTCTTTAATTTGAGAGACAATTGCTCAGGCACTTCTGAATTTTAGAGTCTCTCCTGAGAACTTAAGTGTAATTCTCATAGGTCTGATTTATGTTATGTGTACCTTTTCCTTTTAATATTTTTTCTTTAATCTTTACATACTTAATGCGGCTCCATATGTATGGGTAGATTTTTTTAACTGGTACAATGTACTTGGTGATTGGTAATAGTGTTTCGTGTTTATAGTCATCTATTTCTTTAGGATATGAAAACTTTCTTCTATGATTTTGTTAAAAATATTTTCTGTTGCCTAGAACTAGGATTCTTGTTTTCTTCTGTTCCTATTATTCAAATGTTTTGTCTTTTCATGCCAACCCTGAATTCCTTGATAGTTTGTGATAGGAAGTTTGTAGATTTCTAATTTTCTTTGATCAACATTTTGATTTCTTGTATTGTACCTTCTACACAAGAGATTATTCTACCTTTTCTTGTATTTAATTGGTGATGTTTCATCAAATGTTTCTGTTCACATACATAGATATTCTCTCTCCAGAATCTCTTACTTTAGACTATTTTATTGCTTCTATTTCAATATTCAGTTCTTTAACAATATTTAGTCCCTTCATATGTTTGATTATATTCTTGTGGATGATTTCTTTAAGAGATTTGGTCATTTACTTCTTCAATGCCTCTATAATCTTCTTTTTTTGGATTTAAAGGAATTTTGGGTGGTTTAACTGTTTTAGAACACCCCAGACTTCCTGTATTATGATAGTTAGCCTATTTTCGACTAGATATTGCTAATTGTTTTCTTAAACTGGATTTTAGCCATGTCAGTTATGGGGTATTGGAGGCTTACATGCTGCTTTCTGATTTTATTTTGATAAATCAGTGGATTTTGCATGGTGTTCCTTTGGTTTCTGTTTCTTCTCTTCTATTATGGGGGGGTGTCCTGTTGCTTTGGTGATCAGGGACATTTCAGATCCAGTAGTGTATATACACTGGGTTTTTAAAAGCCTATATGACTACTCTTTTTGCATATATTTTGTCTGTTTGTTTTTTGTTTGTTTGTTTGTTTTGTGACAGTGTTGCCACTGGGATTCTTAGATAAATGTTTGCCTCCCCAAATGTTGAGGTCTTCTACCAATGGTGTGTGCCAAAATATGGGGCCCAGGTGAGAGAGTGCAATTTAGGTCAATTTGGTGGAATTTAGAAGAGATTTGGTTAAAGAGAAGAAACCTTTATGTGCTCTGTTGTACAGGCATGACCTCAAGTAGTGCAACCAGAGAATTGTGTCTTCAGTAGCTGTGGTATATACACCAATATTTGGATAAGAGTGTAAACAGAGCAATAGACAGGTGGTGTTGAATAATAAACAGAAAGATGGACTGCAGAAAATAGAAAAATTATTATAGATGGATATATATGATAGACTAGACAATTATATAGATGATAGAAAAATGGTGGACGAAAGATAGGTATGTGAGAGATGATATAGCTAGTTAGCTAGCTAACTAGATACTTAGAATGATATATTTATGGTAGCTAGAAAGACATTGGGTACACAGATGATAAGAATATATATATATATATATATATATATATATATATATATATATATATATATATATGTATAAAACACAGCACCAAACAAAGGCTCACTGTTCATGAGTAAAGAGAGCAAAGGAGGTTTAAGAACCAGCAAAGCAAGAAACTTGATGAGAGTCTGTCTCTAGACTGGAAGTAGCTATGCATAAAGATATGTAAAGGCCTACAAATATGATTGCCTAAAAATGACCTGAACAAGAGCAGCAATGTATCTATATCTATATCTGGACCTGTACCTATATGTAAATCTTTTCTTTTTTAAATTTTTATTGGTTATTTTATTTATTTTCTTTGCAAATGTTATCCCCCCTCCTAGTTTCCCCTGAACAAACCCCCTATGCCATTCTTCCCTCTCCCTTGCTTATAGGAGGATACTCTTCCACCCACTCCCCACCCCTGCCTCAATTCCCTACCATTCACCTCTACTAGGGCATTGAGCCTTCACATGACCAAGGGCCTCACCTCCCATTGATGCCAGATAAAGTCATCCTCTTCTACATATGCAGCTGTATACATGGGTGCCTCCATATGTATTCTTTGGTTGTTTGTTGAGTCCCTGGGAGCTCTAAAGTGTCTGGTTGGTTGATATCATTGTTCTTCCTATGATGTTGCAAAATGCTTCAGCTCCGACAGTCCTTCTCCTAACATCTCCACTGGGGTCCCCTGCACAGTCTGATGATTGGCTGTTAGCATCCACATCTGTATTGGTAATACTCTGGAAAACCCTCAGGAGGAAGCTATATCAGGGTCATGTCAGCAAGTAATTCTTGGCAGCAGCAATAGTGTCTGGGTTTGGTGGCTGCATATGGGATGGATTCTCAGGTGGGGCAGTCACTGGATGGACTTTTCTTTAGTCTCTGATCCAGTCTTTGTCCCTGTATTTCCTTTAGAAAGGAGCAATTCTGGTTTAATAATTTTGAGATAAGTGGGTGGCCCCATCCCTCAACTGGGGACTGTGTCTAACCTCTGGATACGGTTTCTAAAAGGTTCTCTCTCCCATTTGTTGGGAATTTCAGCTAATGTCATCCATGTTGAGGCCTGGGGCCTCTTGCTTTCCTGGAATCTGAGACTTTCTGGTGGATACCCCCTATTCCTCATCTCTCTGTGTTGCTACACACCTCTGTCCAATTTCCTGATGCTCTGTATGTCTCCCCCATCTTCTCCCACAGCTGACCTGACCCCCTTTCCCCCTCCCAATCCTTTCTTCCTCCTAAATTCCTTCCTCCCCTTAACTTCCATGATTATTTTGTTCTCACTTTTATAAAGTATTAAAGTATCCACACTTTGGTCTTCCTTCTTCTTGAGCTTCATGTGGTCTGTGAGTTTTATTGTGCATATTCTGAGCTTATTCCTTAATATCCACTTATCACAGAATACATACAATTTGTGTTTATTGGTAACTGGGTTACCTCACTCAGGATGATAATTTTTTCAAGCTTTCTTTTTTTTAATTTTCTTTATGTGTACCCACCTCTGTATTTGTCAGGCACTGGCAGAGACTCTCAGGAGACAACTATATCAGGCTCCTGTCAGCAAGTGCTTGTTAACATTCACAATAGGATGGTGATTTTTATATACTAATATTGATATAACTATGTCTATCTATATACAGATACACACAGATATATACATATATCAGAGTGCTTATTCTATATAAAATTAATAAGCATGAATAGATGCATTTTTTTCTAAAAATAAGAGTATATGTTTTCTCTCCTTGGATATGTGTTCTTACATCTCTTGGTCATAAGTACCTAAGTAGAGTATCATCATTTATAAACCATGACAGAAAAGAGTTGTCTGTTAAAATCATGACTAAATTCCTAAGTCTATTCATCACTGGAAGCCATGATACCACAGAGTTATCTTTGACAACAATGTGCTTTTATCAACCCTATTCCCCAAAATTTAAGAATCTAGGGGCATATTTTTGATAAGACATGAAAGTTAATTCTCAGGTTCACAGTTCTTATGGAAGTGAGGCTAGGAAGCTATATTTCAAATAGCTGACATTTAATATAAATTTGTATACTTTGAATATGGACTGAGTATAGTTCACTATGAGTTGTTCTGGATTGACTCCTTCTGTTTTGAAAATAAAATATATTTCTATATAATTCTACATGTAAAGTTATCATGAAATATATTGTGCAACAAACTGAATGGTTTTTTACAAATGTGATTACATTTAAATAATGCTACCTACTTTTTAAATATAACTACCTAAAGCCAAACAAAACATTAAAAATTAAGTAAATGTATTGATATCATTAGAAATACAATTTTATTCATTTTGAAATCTGGTGCATTGAAAATGGAATGTATAATAAAATTACAAAGTACCAAAGTATCAATGAAATTTTCAGGATGATTTATTAATGGACATTAAGAAATTTAAATTGGATAGACATTTGATATTAAATATTTTACTAGTTCAGGAAGAGGAAATAATATGCAAAGTATGGTTATTAAGCACATTAAAAGAAAAAAGTATATAGAAATTTTTATATCAATGAAAGATTAATTTCAACATTATCCAGGTATGATGCCACGAATTCATAGACTCAGAGAAGCTGAAGAGCAAGAGAGCATATATGGTTTTCATAAATGAAGAAATTTCTCTCATACTATAACACTGTATTATAACTGGTTAAAGAAATAAAATATGATGGAGTTGAATATATATTATAATTGTATAATATAAATTTAAAATGGAACAGGGAATGAATTTAAACCTCTTAATAGTTGCTAACATAAATGTTAAATTTATTTTTTCCACTACATTTTAAGAGACTTGTTCCTTCTAAAATTTGTGTTGTCTGTGATATGATGAAATGAATTCTTATCTGGTCTCAGCAAGATAATGTAACACTTAGGAGCAAATATGAAGACAAGGATGGCTGCACTGGAAGCTAAGATAGAGAATACTTCCATAGCCACCATGACTTTGCCCTTAGTGCTGTGGTAGACAGGAAGAAAGGTGACCCAGACACAGAAAAACACAAGCATGCTGAATGACAGAAATTTGGATTCATTGAATGTACCAGGCAGATTTCTAGATAAGAAGGCCATGGTGTAACCCCCAAGTGCCAAGGAGCAGAGGTATCCCAGAACACAGTGGAAGGCAACAGAAGATCCCTTGTTGCAGAAAAGTAGGATGTGTCCATATTCAGCCTGGAAGTCTTGGTCAATAAATGGAGGAGAAGTTGCCATCCACAGTCCACAAAGAAGAAGTTGGATCAGAGTGCACATAGGAATGACATAGTTTGGAGCCCTTGATGTCATTAGCCACCTCACCATTCTCCCTGGAAAGGTGGCCTTGAAGGCGATGACCACAGCAATAGCTTTGGCCAACACAGTAGCTAGAGTCACAGTGAATGCAACGCCAAATATGGTCTGAAGGATGCAGCTGACTGCATTTGGTTGACCAATGAAGTCCAAATATGGTCTGAAGGATGCAGCTGACTGCATTTGGTTGACCAATGAAGTCCAAATATGGTCTGAAGGATGCAGCTGACTGCATTTGGTTGACCAATGAAGTCCAAATATGGTCTGAAGGATGCAGCTGACTGCATTTGGTTGACCAATGAAGTTCAAATATGGTCTGAAGGATGCAGCTGACTGCATTTGGTTGACCAATGAAGTCCAAATATGGTCTGAAGGATGCAGCTGACTGCATTTGGTTGACCAATGAAGTTCAAAGAGCAGAGGAAACAGAAGGTGAGTGTGATGAGCAAGGTGTAACTGAGACCTAGATTATTGGCTTTCACAATGGGAGTGTCTCTGTGTTTCATAAAGACCCCAATTATAAATGCAGTGAGTGCAGATAAGCACAGAGCTATACTGGCCAGTGTCATCCCCAAGGGCTCCTTATAGTCAAGAAAGCTCACAGTTTTCTGGAAGCAGTGGTTCTTCTCTGCATTTGCATAATGAGTCTCTGGACACTTCACACACTGATCCACATCTGGTCAGAAATGGAGATTATCACGAGATCATGAGTCCAGGATGAATTGATTCCTATTTTTCCTGTGTCATTTCTATGTACAAGTTTTGTCACACATTTTATCTTACTTTTTACCACAGGGAAAAAGCAATAACCATACTCTTGTGAATACTTACATACCTATAAAGAGTTCCTTCTTTCTTTTGTAATGCTTTAAGTATCTATGTTCACATGTAATGGATTTTCATCCAGTCATTCTTTCTTTCCCACCATCATACTCTTTCCCTTACACAAGGTATCTATACTTCTATAGGAAATCATTTTTCTCTTTAGATAGATAACTTCCAGTAGCTTCTCTTAAAATTCATCTCTTTTATAGTGACTTGATCTAGCTTAATATCATTCCTCTTTTGACTTACAAGTTTTCCTGCCTTTTATGACACTGTTATAACTCCTTTGGTGGTAACTAATATATGGTATTACATTGCATTAACTACAATGGGCCTGATATACTCCACAAATTACATATGCTTTATTATTTATATAATACAATACTATTTACAATGTTAATTGACAATAATAGGATAGTAGGTTTTCAGAGACTAATGAGGAAAGAGCATACCATTTGAAATATCAATAAAGCAAATATCTAATAAAAAACTTCAGACTGAGTAGATAGGAGCAGACAGGGTTGCTGAGATCATTCAAGTGAAGGATTGCTTGGGATGCATCCTGACAGGGCTCAGCCTGCACCCTGGGGCTCAGCAGCACTGCAGACATCTGTGTACCTACCCTTTCTGCAGACAACTGCCCTGAAGGTAGTCACCCAATTGGAGGGAGTCCTGCATTTAGAGGTGAGGCACCACCATCTTAACCACTGTGATATATTAGACAAGGACAGACAGGGGTGCAGAGATCACCCTAGTGGAGGATTGCTTGGGATGTGCCCCACTGGGTTCTGCCTTCACCCAGGGGTTCAGCAGCACTGCAAACTTCTGTGCAAAAACAAAAACAAATTTACACAGTATCTTTCTAGAAATTCAGCCCTTCAAAGGATAATTAATGGAAAACACCAAAAAAGCAGGGAAACTACAACTAGAACAAACAAGAAATTAATCTTCTTTCAACAAACCCCAAAGGAGACAATCACACAAACATAAAAATTGCACCAAAACTAGCAGGAAGCAACAATCACTTTTCCTTGATATCTCCTAACTGCAATGGACTCAATTTCCCTATGAAAAGACATAGTCTAACAGACTGGATATGTAAAAAGGACACAACATTGTGCTAAATACAGGAAATGCATCTCAGTGTCAAAGACAAACTCTACATAAGAGTAAAAGGCTGGAAAATAGTTTCTAAGCAAATGGTTCCAGGAAACAAACTGGAGTAGCCATTCTAATATCCAATAAAAAAGGACTTTTAAACAAAAAACATCAAAAAAGACACAGAGGAACACTTTATATTCATTAAAGGAAAAATCTACCAGGAAGAATCTTCAATTGTGAACATCTATGTTCCAAATGCAAGGGCACCCTCATTCACAAAAGAAACTTTACTAAAGCTTAAAGCACACATAGCACCCCATAAAATAATTGTAGATGACTTCAACATGCCTCTCTCATCAATGGACAATTCAGGGCAAGACAAACTAAACAGAAAGACAGTGAAACTAACAGAAGATTTGGACCAAATGAATTGAATAGACATCTATAGATCATTTCATCCTAATCAAAAGAATATACCTTCTTCTCAGTACTTCATGGTACCTTTTTCCAAAATTGACCATATAATTGGTCACAATACAAACCTCAGCAGATATAAGAAGACCAAACTAATCCCATGCCTCCTACCAGATCACTATGGAATAAGGGTGTTGTTCAATGGCAACAGAAACAACAGAATGCACACATATACATGGAAGCTGAACAATGCTCTGTTCAATAATAACTTGGTCAAGGAAGAAATAAGAAAAGAAATCAAAACCTTTTTAGAATTTAATGAAAAGGAAGGCACAACTAAAACAAATTTATGGGACACAATGAACTCATGGCTCTGAGTGCCTCCAAAAAGAAGTTGGAGAGAGCATACACTAGCAGCTTAAGAGCACAACTGAAAGCTCTAGAACAGAAAGAAACTAAAACACCCAAGAGGAGTAGAAGGCAGAAATCATCAAATTCAGGACTGAAATCAACCAAAGAGAAACAAAAAGCACTATATGAAAATCAACAAAACCAGGAGCAGGTTCTTTGAGAAAATCAACAAGATAGATAAACCTTTAGTCAGACTAACCAGAGTGCACAGAGACAGTATCCAAATTAGCAAAATCAGAAATGAAAAGGGAGAAATAACAGGAACTGAGGAAATTCAAAAAATCATCAGATCCTACTACAAAAATTTATACTCAAAACAACTGAAAAATCTGGATAAAATGGACAATTTCCTATAAATATACCAACTACCCAAGTTTTATTAGGATCAGATACATCATCTAAATGGTCCCATAATCCCTAAAGAAATACAAATGTTCATTGACAGTCATGCATCCAAAAAAAGCACAGGACCAGATGGTTTTAGTGCAGAATTCTATCAGCCCTTCAAAGAAGACCTAACACCAATTATCTTCAATTTATTCTACAAAATAGAAACAGAAGGAACACTACCAGACTCGTTCTATGAAGCCTCAATTTCACTGATATTAAAACCAAACAAAGATCCAATAAAGAAAGGGAACTTTAGACCAATTTCCATTATAAATATCGATGCAAAAATACTCAATAAAATTCTTGCCAACCGAATCCAAGAACACATCAAAACGATCATTCACCACAATCAAGTAGGCTTCATGCAAGGGATGCAGGGATGGTTTAATATATGGAAATCCATCAATATAAACCACTACATAAACAAACTCAAAGGAAAAAAAACAGGGTCATTTCATTAGATGCTGAAAAGCATTTGACAAAATTCAGCATCCTTTCATTTTAAAGGTCTTGGAAAGAACAGGAATTCAAGGCCCATACCTATACAGAGTAAAAACAATATATAGCCAAACAATAGCCAACATTAAACTAAATGGAGAGAAACTTGAAGCAATCCCACTAAAATCAGGGACTAGACAAGGTTGCCCTCTCTCTCCAGATGTATTCAATATAGTACTTGATATTCTAGCTGGAGAGATTAGACAAGTGAGGGTCCAAGGGTTTCAAATTGGAAAGGAAGAAGTCAAATTATCACTATTTCCAGAAGATATGATAGTATACTTAAATGGATCAAAAAACCTCTACCAGAGAACACCTAGAGCTGATAAACAACTTCAGCAAAGTGGCTGGATATAAAATTAACTCAAGCAAATCAGTAGCCTTCCTATGCTCAAAGGATAAACGGGCTGAGAAATAAATTAGGGCAATGACCACCTTCACAATAGCCACAAACAAAATAAAGTATATTGGTGTGACTCTAACCAAACAAGAGAAAGGTCTGTATTACAAGAACTAAAAGTCTCTAAAGAAAGAAATCGAGAACACCTCAGAAGATGGAAAATTATTCCATGCAATTGGAATTGGCAGGATTAAGATGGTAAAAATGTTCATATTGTCAAAATCAATCTACAGATTCAATGCAATCCCCATCAAAATACCAACTCAATTCTTCATAGAGTTAGAAAGAGCAATTCTCAAATCCATCTGCAATAACAAAAATCCCAGGATAGCTAAAACTCTTCTCAACAGTAAAAGAACTTCTGGGGGGAATCACTGGCCCCGACCTCAAGCTGTACTACAGAGCAACAGTGTTTAAAACTGCATGGTATTGGTACAGAGACAGGCTGCTAGATCGATGGAATGGAATTGAAGACACAAAATGAACCCAAACACCAATGGTCACTTGATTTTTGACAAAGGAGCTACAACAATCCATTGAAAAAAGATAGACTTTTGAACAATTGGTGCTGGTTCACCTGGAGTTCAACAGCAGAAGAATGCAAATTGATCCATTCTCACCTCCTCTTACTAAGCTCAAGTCCAAGTGGATCAAGGACCTCTATATAAATCCAGATGCACTGAAACAAATAGAAAAGGAACTGGGGAAGAACCTTGAGCATATGGGCACAGGGGAAATTTTCCTGAACAGAACTCCAATAGGTTATGCTGTAAGGTCAAGAATTGACAAATGGGACTTCATAAAATCGCAAAGTTTCTGTAAGGCAAAGGACACTGTCAAAAGGACAAAATGACAACCAACAAACTGAAAGAATCTTTACCACCCCTACATCTGACAGACGGCTAATATCCAAGATACACAAAGAACTAAAGAATGTATACTCCAGAGCATCCAATAATCCTATTAAAAAATGGGGCACAGAACTAAATAGAGAAATTTCACATGAGGAATATCAAATAGCTAAGATGCACATAAAGAAATGTTAAATCTTTTTAGTCATCTGTTAAATGCAAATCAAAACAGCCCTGAGATTTCACCTATACCAATGAGAATGGATAAGACCTAAACTCAGGAGATAGTAGGTGCTGGAGAGGATGTTGGGAAAGAGGAATACTCCTCCACTGCTGGTGGGATTGTAAGCTGGCACAACCACTCTGGAAATCAATCTGGCGATTCCTCAGAAAACTAGACATAATATTACCAGAGGACCCTGCTATACCAGTCCTAGGCATATACCCAGAGTATTCTTCAGCGTGTAATAAGGACACATGCTCCACTATGTTCATAGAAGCCCTATTTATAATAGCCAGAAGCTGGAAAGAACCTAGATGTCCCTCAACAACAGAATGGATACAAAAAATGTGGTATATTTACACTATGGAATAATATTCAGCTTTTCAAAACAATGAATTCATGAAATTCTTAGGGAAGTGGGTGGAACTGGACAATGTCTTCCTGAGTGAGTTCACCCAGTTGCAAAAGAATACACATGGCATGCACCCACTGATAAGTGGATATTAGTCCTAAGCTTGGAATAACCATGAAACAATTCACATGCCAAATGATGCCCAGGAAGAAGGAAGGAGAGGACCCTGGTCCTGGAAAGGTTCAATGCAGCAGTGTATAGGAATACCACTACAGGGAAATGGGAAGGGGTTGATTGGGGAACAGGGATAGGGAAAAGTGCTTATTGGACTTTAGGGGAGGGCAGATCCAGGAAAGGGGAAATCATTTGGAATTTAAATAAGAATATATCTAACAAAATAGTTATGTAATATTAACAAAAAATAAACTACACAAATTTTCATTTAATTCACTTTATCTATTCATTAAAACATATTTCTACTACTTTCTACTACTTTTATAATGTAATTAGAGTATAAAAATAATAAAATTCAATATAAATATTATGATACCATGCTAAAACAATTGAGCTTATTTAAAATAATGCATAATTGAGATGATATACCATCTCCCCACAAAAGATCTCAAACACTAATCTTCAATGAATGGCCTAATAACAAAATAAAATGTTTTGTTAAAATTTTATCCAAGAGGAGGCAGGAAGATAGCTATCACTGTAATGTGCAGATAACTACTAGAAATTAGTATCTTCTGAACATATTGGGCAGTTGTACTTATGAGTTTATAGGCTAAAGATTTAAGCCAGACCAAAATGCCATATAAAGAGAAGGGGAAGGCATAAAAACACACCCCCAGAAAACAATATATAGGCAATTGGTAGCTCTTGGGAGGAGAGTCATTTTTATCTTACATCACATGGTTGGTTGACAATTGTCAAGTAAGATCTATGAAGACAGAAGTGGACGAGTACCACAGAATGTATTATAAAGTTTAATTGCAATAATTTTGTATACAAAAGAAAGATGGAATTAGATCTGGAATGATTGAGATAGGTAAGATAGTTTGTGTATGTTTGGTAGAGGGAGTAAAACAATTAAGAAGCCTTGTTCCCATAGGTAAATCACTGTGGGCCTAAGTTCCTTGTCCTAGCTGTAGAGAAGGCAGATTTAGATTAATTTCTTTCAAAATGGAAGTCTCTAAAAGAGCCTGGTATAAATTTGAGTGATCACTAAAGTTCATTTTTTTTTTTTTGAAGAACATTTTAAGGAGAAGAAACAGGTTGAAAAAGGAAAACTACAAAACATGGTTAAATATTAAAGGGGAACCAAAAAAGCAGAATGGAGCTGAATTCAGGGTTCAAGGAAATAAAGCAAATAAGAGACTAGGACTTTGGGGGAAGATCCTACCCAGTTATGTTTATGTCCAGACATTTATTCCCAGGAGACAGAGCCCATCAGATCTCTGAATTTAAGTGCAACCTAATAATGACCAATTTCTAAGTAAGGAAAGGCTTAAATCCAAGCTTGGGGGACCACACCTTTAATCCTAGCACTTAGGAGACAGGCATGAAGATCTCTGAGTTCAACATAAATCTATAGAACAAGTTGTAAGATAGCAAAACTTAGTCTGTGAAGGAGATGGAAAACAGAAAGTGATAATGTAATACAATAAAAGGGACAAAGTTTCAATCCCAGCAAACAGCAGAACTCAGCAGCATCACAATGGATCTCTAGTATTAGAATCAAGAATAGAGGGACTACTGAAATAGTTGATGCTAAATGGCTAGAGCTAGGAAATTAATAGTTATTAAGAAGAGACCAGCATCACTGTGGTGAATTCTGGGAAGCATTTTCTGAGAGCACAAAAAGGCTGTGTTGTAGAGATAGCCATGGCTGTACCTACAGCTAGTGGTATACTTTCGCAATGTGTAAGAATTTCCCCAGCGGTACTAGTTTTTAAGGTATGAAGCAGTCATGGAGCATAGTTGAGGCTTGTCATTTTTAGAAGACCTGAAGACCATTGGTAAATGTGAATCCTCAGGTGCAGTTGATGACCCAGGATTATGGGGTCATGCAAAGAAGTTAAAACTTGGCACCATGAATATATATTGTGAGAGGCTCTTGATGAAGCCTACTTGCAGCAGAAAACCCTACTATATTGGAGATGTCAATAACGTGAGATGAATACTCAGAATAGCAATAACAGTAGAGTGGAGACAATCAGAGCCTAGAGGGCTACAGAGGGCAGAGCTAGACAAGTAATACAAGCCATGTGGAGGAGCCCAAAAGATGTGAATTCCATACACTGGAAGAGGAAGCTGTGAAATTGAAGTTGACATGAAGATCCTATGATGATAAAGATAACAGTGCTGTGAGCTACTTGCTTAGGTAAGCTGCTAACAGGGAGTGTTAACAGCCCTGGAGATAAGTTTGTTACACTCAACAAGGATGTAAAAGGAGTTGTGGAACTGAAGTCCACTTTGTCATCAGATGGAGAGATACAGAGTTTGTAGTGTGCACATCTGTTTTCCTATCTTGCTTTGGAGATCACAGTTTAGTGATTAAATGAATCATAAAAAAGACTTTGAACTTTGGACTTTTAACATTGTTGAGACAGCTATAGACTATGCGGACTTTAGAAGTCAGAAAAAAATGTATTTATTATTAAGCTATGTTTAGGTATGGTCCCAACAACTTGGGTTTGAACAAGCCAATGTGGCCAGGGAGTAGAATGTGATAGTTTATATCTGCTTGACCCAAGGAATAGCACTATTAAAAGGTGTGATCCTGTGGTAATAGGTGTAGCACTGTGGGCATGGGATTCAAGACCCTGATGCTAGCTGTCTGGAAGGTAGTCTTCACAGGTTTGGCTTCAGAACAAGATGTAGAAGTCTCAGTTCCTCCTAAACAATGTCTGCCTGAATGCTCCCATGCTTACACTTTGATGATAATGGACTGAACGTCTGAATATCTAAGTTAGCCAAAATTAAATGTTGTCCTTTTAAGAGTTGCTGTGGTCATAGTTTCTGTTTACAGCAGTAAAATCCTAACTAAGACAAGGAGCGAATATAATCAAAACACATGGTACAAAGTTATTGAATTAAATAATGAGAGAAAAAAATATATTGAAAATGAGTTGGAGATAACCACTACCATGAAGATGCAAAAGATATGAGTATCAAATTTATTGAAACATAGCTGAAAATGCTATAATGATACATTATTAATATAGGCTATATTGTAACATCAAATGAAAGATACTGTGGAGTATACTGAAGACACTTATTTTTTTTCCACAATCAATATTGGCACTGAATTACATATATATATTTATGTATATAAATTATGATTTTTAATGACCATGATTATTCATTTCAGAGAGATGCTAAAGAATTATGACAATAAATTCCTAAACAAATCTATTTCTGATTTGAATTCGACCATTTTCATTGGCTAGTTTAATATGGAATCCTCTTGAGAAATAGAAAGATTTCTATAAAACCTGCATTTACCTGTCTCATTGGAAATCTCATTGTCAGCACAGGGACTGCAACTGTAGCAGCAGATGGCCATGCCCTCCAGGATAACTTTTCTGAATCCAGGCACACAATTCTTACTGCACACAGACTGAGGGATCTGAGGAAAATGATAGGAAATTTGTATAAATCTTATGGTTTTCTGAAAAATGATTATAAATAAAATTTTGGAGACTAAATAATAATGGAGACAAAACAATATTTATATGAAAGAATACAGTAGGCTTTATTTAACCCTAAATACTTCCAGTATTTTGAATGAGTTAATGAGAAAACATAATTTCCTAGTCCTAGCACTATGCTATTTTAGTCTAGTAATCAAAGATTGATGGTTCCTATGTCAAAAAACAAGTGTAATTCCATCTGAAATTAAAATTTTATTAGGAACACAAGCTTAAATCATTGATTTGATACATAACCCACCTCTGAAAATCCTTCTGCCCATTGTATCATCTTCTCATATAAGGACAACTTTTGGCCCTCAGGAGCATTTGCTGAAAAGTATCCTACTTTCACCTTTTGCCCAAGACCCTTTGGTAAATTCCAAAAGTTAAGAATGTCATATTCTGCATTTGTTTTCTGTCTCCCACCTAAATTCATGTTGTCTTTCTCAGCAATGTCCTTCAGGAAAATGTTAAGCTAAAAGAGATTCATAAATTTATATTACAATGTGTCCAAGAGCAGAATTGAACTAATGGTTTTGATGTCTTAGTTATCATAAATTATGATGAGAAAGTCAGATTAATGGACCTTCCATTAATCTTGAATAAATGATTAATTGAATATGTGGAATACCGTATGGCAACTCAGCTTTAAGGGAAAACCATGAACAAACTTGGTAATCACTGAATGATTTCTGACTCATACAAATGTCAGCTTTCTTGAAACATAGCTAGACCCATTTGCATTCAAAATATCTTCAGAGCTAGCCTAAAATAATGGTGCATATATCTTAAGGGTAAAAAAGGGTAATAACTTGGTATAAATCCACTCTCAGTGTTTCACTTATGTATACTCCTTTATTCCTCTATGAATATGTATGAATATATATGTTATATGTATGAATATGTATTTATATATACATATGTTATTGATTTGAACTGCATGTATTATCATGAGAATATTTTTCATCTAGCTATTGATGACATCACATTTGTATTGATTAAAAACATATCATAGTGTAATCTTTCATCCCATTAATTAACAACACACTATTAAAAATTTCTTGAACTTTAAATGAGTTTAGAAACACAAATTTTCTTATGATTGTGGACAAGATGAACATAATTTGAAAACAACTTGCTGTCATTACAGATCTCATATATAAGGGTGCTGATAATACAATATAGTAGAGTGGCTATTACCTGCCAGGGGTAGAAGGCCATCGCTTCCTGATTTTCATGTGGCTGTTTTTGCATCATCTGAAGACTCATTTGATGCAGACTGTGAGCCATAGCATATACAGCATTGTAGATATTGCTGCTTTCTTCACTGATTGCCATGTCCAATATATGACTAGGTAGCACATCCAGAGAAGCATTGGACTGACAGTTACCCAACAGTTGACAGTCAATATCAGAATATGGGCACTTGAAAAACAAATGCCATAGCTTAGGAAGGTAAATATCTTCCGTGTATTTGTATGGATTAACTGTTTGAATAAACTTAGTAAACTCAAAGCTCTCTCTATCATGGTGTGTAAAAATTAGGCTACCATGGAATGAGTCAAGCATGAAATAGTCAGCAAAGTCAGTAATATGAGGTTCAATGTTCATGACCCACACTTTTCCTGTTAACAGTCTTTGCCCAATATTTCGTATTAGACCTGTGAGGGAATCAATGTCACCATAAATAATTATGACATTTGTCTCATCCATATTTTCCCAGAATTTGTTAAAAAATGAAGTATATGTGACAGGGATCATTTTCACAAAAGCTAAGCAGACGCCTTTTCTGTTCATATCTTCTCTGAATTCTGATAAAATTTTATTCCCTTTGTGGTCATCTGGGAGGATGAGACCAACCCAGGACCACCTAAAATGAACCATCAAAGATACAACACCAAGTGAAATTGATGAGTACTTGGGGGCCATCTGGTAGAGAGAAGAATACTGACCACGGTCACTCAAAATGGGATCATAGGATCCAAAAGAAAGCTGAACCAAATAAGAGGAAGAATATTAACATCAAGCAAAGTCTCATTCCTGAAGCAACAAATTACAATAGAAAACAAAGGCATTTTATTCTTAATTTTAAAGAAAAATTCCATTTACAGAATTTAACCAAAATTCCTTCCAAGCTTGTTAGTTTCAGGGAACTCCTAGTGTTTCCTTTTGTTGCCATCCTTTCTCTTGCATGGAAGAGAAATTTGGAAAGATATCCAAGTGTTTGTGTACATGCTTTGATGTTAAATAACTTGAATACCCATTTTGTAGTTTTAAAAAGCACCTGTATTATCAACAAAGATACCTGATTCCCTGGTCCCCACAATCCATATTTTCTTACCTGAGGAAATTTAAAGAGTTGAAGTAATGTTCCAATTTGGGCAGATGTTGTCCATGATGTTCCTGTGAGGGCAGTAGTAAAATTACTTTTGACACAATTGTAATTTGGCAAACACTTTTTATGGCCTTGAGCAGTGAGCCAGAAACAGACATTCATAAGAGTATCCTTCGTAGTGAATCTGATATTGTAGAAATCAAATCCAATAGATATATTAGGCAAAAGATTGGGGTTCCCATTGATCTCCTCATGAGCAAACAGCAAAGCCAGTATATACTGGTAGTTCTTAAAATTATAGCTGTATAAATGACAAAATATATACACAAGGAATACAACATGGATGACATATTGAGTACAATAAAATTTATAGTTCATCTTTGTTTCCATTAAATAAGAAATGTAACTTTATCTCCCTGCATTGGTGAAACTAGGTAGAAAAATATATCAGCATTGGCAAGATCATTTATTATTACTACACATAAATTATTGTTTCTAAAAGTATAATTTATTTATAATTTTTTACATTATATAAAAAAATCAGGCTACATATCATGAATCACTTTCCCTCAAAATTACAGATCTTCTGATATCTTGATCATGGCCTTTTGATATGTTTAATTATGAAAATCTACCATTTTATTAGCAAACCAATCAGATTTTAGAACCAACATGGTTATTAACTAATATTCCAAGTTAAATACATTCCATATGGTTCATAAATGCCTTATCTCTGATATTACTTTTCTTAGTATGGCAGTCACAAATTGCTAGTGGATAATATACCATTTTTAAACTAACTCTATATGATCACTGGATGACAGACATGCACTCACATTATTTTGGGAAATATTACCTCAGGTCATGACACTTTTATTGGAATGTTATCCTCTCTGAGCCTTCTTTTCATTTTTATATTAATAGGTTATATAAAAGAAAAATACATTTTCCCCAAAAGACCCAAATCCACACTGACTTAAAAATATATTTAATTTCAGTGTCAGAGTATTGGGTATAAAAAAATACTTTATTTGGTTTCCATTGTTTAATATTTTCTTCCCCCAAATGGCTTTAGGAAACTAAAGACAAATTGGCAAGACTTTAGCTTCTTAGTCCAATAAACCTACTCCTACAGTGACACACTCTATCAAGTCTATACCTTACTCAAACAAGGCCACACCTCCTAATAGTGCCACTTATTATAAGCAAAAGATTTAAAAACCAATAGAATATGGGTGGCATTCCTGTTCAAATCACTGCATTTCAGACTTTGGCAATCTTAGACTTGTAGCCATAACATAATACAAAATGCATTCGAGTCTGTCTTCAAAAGTTCCCATAATTTAAAACATCCTCAAATTTGTTTGAAGTCCAAAGTTCAGATTCTCTTGGAGAATCCATCATTCTATCATCAAGGAATTTTCGGTATCACCAAAAGAAAATTTCATCACATACTTATATAATGACTCAGGATATACATTGCAAGTTCAAATTCGAGGAAAGGGATCATAGTGAGGTTATGTTGAACTAAGCAAGAAAAAATACAAGCTGAGCAAATTCTAAACTTTGCATCTCTGTATTTGAAGTTAAAATACTCTTCATTCCTTAAAATCTCTAATTCCTTTCATCTTCCTTGACTGTAAAACACTTTTTCTTACATATATTCCATTTCCCAATAGCAGCGGTTTTTGGTTGATATCCCTGTGTTCAGGGATATATTCTACATCATTTGATCTCCTTTCTCATTCTTAATTCATGGACTCTTTCTTCATTAAGAGCCAAGAATGACATAATCTTATACATATGCACACACACACACACACACACAAAGTCATACACATACCCACACTCTAACTGGGGTATGCTTTGAAGTATTCTGCCTAAGGTGTAATAATCTTCCAAAAGAAAGAGTACACAAAATGGCTATCCACCAAATGAAAGTCTGCATAAAAATAAAATTACACAGATTGAATATGCTTTTATATACAGAAGAGAAATTCATTAGAGTTTATCGAAAATATCAACTAATAGTGAAATTTCAAGTTGAATATCTGCCTAGAGGAAAACAAATGTAGGAATGTATGTTAATCAAGCTAGGAGCAAAGATACATGATCGAAAACTGCCATATGATAGGAAACTTAGACAAATAAAATAGAACTACTCTCAGCATCACTAAAAGTCCTTAGATTCTGGAAAACAGCCAAAGAAAGAACCAGAGAAAAGGAACTGGATTGCAACCCCCTAGGAATGCAAAGCAATGGTATGAATATATATATTGTACTCTGATTATTTTTTAGCATTTCTTCCCTCAGAGATGTTGAATCTGGTTTCTCAGAGATTGGATCAAAATTCATTATGATTAATATATGTAAAGGTCTGACATGTTTTTAGGTGTTACTCAAATTATTGTGGTTTGGGCCATATGAAAATATTAAGAAAGTAGAAATTTATTTCAGTATTAAAATAGAAGATTGTATGTACTCAGAGAAAAGTCATTTTGATGGATCAGAATTGATACTCCAAGAAGTATGATAGTCGCAATAAAATATCATACAAAGCACTTGTAAACATCAAACATTGGAGAAATGACTTGTATAAATATTTGTAGCACAAAAATTTTTGAACGTCTTTGTAAATATCATTCTGTATTTACTTATGCAATTTCAAAAAATCAAAGTAATTTAATTTTATATTATTTGATAATGAAATTAATTTTATAGAAAATCAGTCTATATGTGTCTGAATTATTACTGAATGTGAATATTTTAGTTGGGAGCACACATCTATATAAGATGAATGGTAAACTAATCCTTACCACAATGAAAAACAATAGATATCAGTACTTACCTCAGTGAGACTTTGACCTACACCCTTAGGCCAGAAAGTTTGCTGATTGTAATTATGAGTTGATTGTGTTGGTATTTCTGGTTTTGCTCAAAAATAACTCTCCATATTACATCTTTCATAAAAGCACACTGATCAAAAGCTAACAAACAATACCTGAGTGCCAATGAAAAGCATAAACTGGGAATGAATGAAGGAAAATGGAAGCAACAGGGAAAGCACCAAGGAAAGGGTTTTCTAGTTAACATAAATAAAAGGAAGGCCATGTAGGAATTTTGTGAGTACTCATGATCCAGCCTATCTCCATGTACTGAAAAATCATACTGCTGAAATTCAAAGAGATCGATATCAATGAAAAGGCAAATTCAGAATTAAAATATAGTTAAGATTAGAACCACATTAGTTGAAAATATACATATGATAGACATAAAGACCCCAGGATTTCATTATCTACAATAGAAATCTAGAAAATTGGCAATGCAATATTTTATAGGTTCTTCATTTTTTAAACAAATGCAGTCTTCATTTGGATTTGTGAATATATAGTTATAATTAAATAACTGCATGTAAAAATGATACACTTTTGTATATTATCAGGGAATACAAAAATAAAATCTTATAGCTGTAGTGTAACTTTCTACAATTTGAGCATTGAATATCAAATTTGAATAAAATATATCCTAAAGTAAAATATTTTAAAATAACTTTCTCAATAATAGCTTTTTTATTTTTTGTGAAAATCTGCTGATTATGGTACATATCTACATGGTCAAGAGATATATTCTAGAGATATGACAACTTTACAAGGCTACAAATACAAATACAAATACAAGAAATGAATGTATGATTGATAAAAAACAATTTAAGATTTAAGCTCATATCCGAATTTTAATCGATGTGAGGGAAAATAATATATTCATAATAACAAAGTGCAAACTTTCAGTTGGATTTGGAAAAATACTAGAAAGATTATAAAAAGGATTGAACATATTGCCTACTATATTGCTAGAACTGGCTTAGAGGGTCTGAGTTTAATTTCAATATGAAAAAATTTGTCCTCAGAATTTTTCTTTTACCTGAAAATGTGAGTTGCAAAATACGAATGTGGACACATACACATGTTATATGATAATAAATTTGAAAAGACTAGAAGACTATTAATGTAACAATCAAAAAGTCTATTCACTCTTTAAATTTTTCTATATTCAACAGGAACACTCTACACAATGAATATTTACTTCTTACACTTCCTAAATGATAGATAAAAATAAAGAACCATTCAGAAAATATTACCTTTAAAATACAAGAATATAATGACAGCCCACTTATTTGTTTGCAAATGTGATAGTAACAAGAAAATCATTAATGCTTACAAACATATAAAGAATAAGAATTACAGATAGTGATAAGAAATCATCTGTTTAAACTGCATAGAAAATTTCCAAGCAGATATATAAAGGATTAAGTAAGAAAGATAAAGAATGTTGTCAGCTTTGCAGTATGTATGTCTATTTGTGGTCAATTCTAATTAAAAAATTTTACTTCATGAATGAATTATATGAAATAATGCTATGAACTTTTTTTTGTAATTAAAGCCAATACATTTATGTTATGAATTTAAATTTTTTCTTACAAAATGACAAGTTAAATACTTGTGACAGGGAAAATAATTTTATTTATAATAAACAAAACAAACCCTTCTGATTACAAAACAAAAACTATAGTCTTTGCTTGAATTGACAAGAGCAAAGGACACAGGAATAATGAAGTTACAAGGAACAGAAATTATGATAAAATAAAAAGAGATTTTCCCAACATCTTATAAGCATTTGAGAAAATTTTGTGATTTTTTTCTGAGACAATTTAGGATTCCCTAAGATAAATAGACTGATAAACAAGTATTTTATCTAAAAATCAAATTTACCATAGCCATAATTGCTGTGTTAAATTTTCAAAAATAAATCCCTCATGGTAACAATATTCAATATGCATTCATACCTAAACTTGTTATCTCCTCCTCTGTGTTTGATATAATTCTTAGTATCTCACTATGACTACCAAACACATAAGCTTGTCACACAGAGCATAATTTACCTTCACACCTGTATTTCTTTCGGTTATTTTTTATGTGTTAACTCCCAACAGGATTCCATATGTGTTTAAAGGGATTTATAAGTATTAATGTTCTATTTTAGTGCCCTACTTTCAAAATAAGTTCAGAGATAAAATAGTTTTCGTGGGGTTGGAAGATTTGATTGGAATAAAAACATCTCATCTGCTTCATTAGGAAACATCAATGAATATTCTCTCTAATTCATAAAGACCAGTCTAATACTATCCATCCATCTGGAATATTTCACAAAACATAAAACAACCAAAAGATGACCCATTCATAGTCATGTTTTCTTGGTAAATTCAGCCATGAAAATGAAATAACTGCAAACATACAGCATAACTAGGTAAACACTGGGAACAGGTGAATAAAAATTAATTAACCAAACAAACACTTATAAAAAACATGAGATAGATGAAATATCTGTGCAGCACAAAATATTTACAAATTCTAATAGTGACACACTAATTTGAAATCAGCTGCATGTAGCAAAACACAGTCTTTTCAATCAGGCAGCACAACAAACACTCAGGACTTACTTCATTTAGGGAAATAATCACAAGACACACCAGAATATGAGCAACAACGTCAGGCTGAGTATAAGTCATCCTTCCTTGAGGCCATAATATTGAAAACTATTCTGACAGTGTTGTATAACAGCATTTGCAAAGACGATGTATACTTTATTAATAAAATGAGAAAGCAAAAATGAATAAACTCAAAGATACCATTTTATTCCACTTGAAAGGGGAAGAGGGAAAATTGATAGTAAATTTAAAGAATAGATTTTAGAAAATCTATTTTCTAAAATAGATTTTAGAAATCTATTTTAGATTTTAGATAGAGAAGTTGTTATATTAAAAGAAAACCAAAGTATTAGTACATTGAAATGACCACACCTGCAAAGTTATAAGAACTCTAAACATTAAAAGTGAATTATTGTACTTACTGTATATAATTGTCTGTATAATGGTAAGGTAGAGTTGGATGTGGAACTTTGTTTGGTGAATGATAAGTATGAATAGGAAAAAATGCACCTATTACAACAACTCCTTCATGGTGAAATTCTTCAGTGGTGTTGTAAAAACACTGACTGATATTCAAAGTCATAAAGGCAGAGACAAATTTGGGAATCTGTAAGAACAAGGAAATAAAAATCCAGTAGAACATCTTATTGATACATTGATTTGCTTGATGCAGATCATACAGGTCTAACACGTATATGCTAAGGTTATGTTTTCGTGCCTATGGTTGTTTTGAACTTTGTTCATTAGTGATGCTGCCAGATGAATTATTTCAAAATTTTTCTGTTGCTTTCTTCCCTTCTATGGGGAATTTTTAATCTATTTCTGTTGAGCTCTACAGCTGAGGTCCTCTATTCAAATGAAAAACAATCTAGTATATAAGTTTGCTTATATTCTTTATTAGCCAAAGGCACTATGATTTCAGCCAATGATACAAATAGCCAGAGACCAGGGTTGACCTCCTCTTGGGGTGAATTGGCTAAAAATATAAAGTAAGAAACATTTTATATAAAAACAATTTAGGCTTCTCCCCCATGTTTCATCAGAGTAGCCCAATTACAGGAACAAGGAAATAACTGAACTGAAAAAACTGCAGGTATATCCACTCAATTTTAATATATTGCATGACTTTTGAGAGTTGCGACTTGTGACTTAATAGGAAAGATCCAGAGATATCTATATAATATTGTTGATATTGTTGCTAGGGCAGTTTCTCAGGTACATTTTAGTACAAACTCACTTGCAGCTGTTTTTCAACCAAGTGTATCTCTCTCTGCTTAGGTCAGTCCTCTGTTGATCTCCTATAATTCATCCCTTTTCTGCATCCCTGCATTCCTACCATTCTTCTGAACTCCATGACACAGATACAGCTTTCAACTAGTTCTTTATTAAATTATTCTTTTTTTCATACACCCAAAAACACAAGGAGAAAAAAACAAAACAAACAAGAAAGATAATGACAACAAAAATTCTAGTGTGAGATATTCCATGGCATACTCACCATAAACACATCAGTAGCAGGACTCTGCCCAGTAGCGTTGACTTTTTGTGTGTTCCACAGAAGTTTGGTTTTAACATTTTAACATGGTAATCTCAGGAAATCATGTCCTTTCTTTTGGCAAACAAGGAAGTCACAAACATTTATATAGAGAAAGCAGTGATAGTGAGTTTCAGAAATGACAATATGATTTATGTTGCCAGCAAATAACATGCCAGCACAGCAATATACAATTTTTAATACAGGGACTCACATTCATAGTCAGTTGCCACCATAAGTGTAAGCATAGGATATATCAACATCTCCCAATTTTACCCCCCAAAATGGCTTTATCTATCATATTAGAACACAATATACATAAGAATAATTATGAGAATTATCAGAATAAGAACTGCATTTACAATATCCAGATCATTTATATTTCACAACTTTAAACAAAGTACTCTTACTATCTATCTTATCTTGGTATGCTATTAGTAGAATAGTTTTTTTTTTGTCAAAAGAGAACACAGAAACATGCCTTTCAACTTCATACTTAGTCAACTAGAGTAAATTTAAGATTTTGAGATTTTAACTACAATAATACAAGCAGAACTCCATTGATTAATGTTAGGTTTAGGAACATTTAAGTCTATCAGGAGACTTGTCTTTAAAAGATCAAAGACATGAGAGTAAAATGCTACATCAGAGTTAGCAGCAGGTATGTAGCAAGCACCTTCTCAATCTAACAAAGTTTAAACAGAATTGCTTGCTACATAGACTGTCACCAAGGGTTTATCTGCATCACTGCATATACCTATCTTTGGTAACTATGCCAGAAGATCTTATAGACTTTACTGTGAATTAAGAACTTGTAGAGAATGCCCTACCTTCTTTAGGAAAAGTGAGGCAATCAATTACCTAGTGTCCTACTTGCTGACAGTTTTGACTGTGTGCTGATAGCAGGCAAAGTAATGAGAAATCTATAACACAATTGCTACTTTTGAAACTTTTGGCATAAGTTTAAGATTAAGACCCATTTTACCCATCACTTTCTTTGGAGAGAGAAAGAACACTGCTAGCATCTGATGTGACTCTTTATTAGAAAAACATTTTTTTAATATTAAAACAATTAAAATGCCACATTCTGAATATCTTTGTAGTGTTTGAAAATAGACTATCTGTCAAAAGTATATTTGAATAGATGACTTTGCTTGTTTCTTAGTATTCATCCTAAGTTTATCCTGGAAAACATAAATATAAGAAAAAAATAAGCCTTGAAACACTTATTATTTGCATCCATTTTGAGCATGACTAAAACTACAGCTCTGGATGCATTAAAGGATTTGTTCATTTATATTGTGACTGATTAATTAGATTAAGCACTTAATCAATTCATTATGTACACTAGACTATAATATTACCCTTAGTGGTTTACAAGAGTAGCTTTTAAAAGACAAGGAATTTAAGGTAATCCTTCATAATCATAATTTTATATTTTAGCACTTTAAGTTTCAAATCAAACATTAATCATGGATGCAGTCAATCAAGAGAATGAGTACTATAACCTAGTGGCACACAGAGGTAGCTAACCACCCAGGAGTGTAGAGAGACCTGACAACATAGATAGAACCACCCATACCACTCAGAGGATCATGTCCAGAACCCTCTGGCAGAAGCCTTCTGGTTTCTGTCTCTGGAATGGGACCATCCTCTGCCACAGCCACCATATCTAGGTGGCACAAGGTGATAGCAAACCATGCTGAAGTGCGGAGAGGACAGTCAGCATAAGTACTACCTCACATGCTGCTCAGAGGATCACATCTGGAACTCTCAGGCAGGAGCCTTCTGGTTTCTGTCTCTGGCTCAGGACCATCCTCTGCCACAGCAAACCATATCCAAGTTTTTATGGAGGTAGCTAACCACCCAGGAGGACAGACAGGCCAGACAGCACAAGTAGGACCACCCCTGCTGTTCAGAGGAAAGAGGTAGAAACCCTGAGGACACAAGAGTCTAGGAACAGCCTGGGACAGGAGTTTTCAGATTTTTGCCAGCACCCAGAGCTGATCATGCCACAGAGTACAAACCCACATACCACCACAAGCGAACTGGTCTCACAGGAGTAATTACATACCTCTTTATACAGAGAGAAGGGCTTGATGAAAGGTAAGCAACAGTCAGAGACAGATAACACCAGAGATAACCAGATGGCAAAAGGCAAGTACAAGAATATTACCAACAGAAACCAAGGCAACATGGAACCATCTGAACCAAGTTCTCCACACAACAGCAAGTCCTGAAAACCCCAAAACTCAGACAAAGCAAGATCTGGTTTTAAAATCACATCTCATGATGCTGATAGAAAATTTCAAGAAGGACATAAATAACTCCCTTAAAGAAATACAGGAGAACATGAGTCAACAGGCAGACCATTAAAGAAATAAGGACACACTCAGTAAGGCACTGAACTGAGTACAGAGTCAGAATGGGGGAGATAGAGCTAGGACCCAAGGAGCTGAAGGAGATTGCAGGACCATAGGAGGAAGAACAATATGAGAAAACCAGTACTCCTAGAGCTCCCAGGGACAAAACCAACAAACAGAGTACATGTGGTGTTACCCATGGCTCCAGATGCACAGGCAGCAGAGCATGGCCTTGTTGGATATCAAAGGGAGGTGAGGCTCTTGGTCGTGGAAAGGCTTGAATCTGCAATGTAGGGGAATACTTGGAAAGGAAAGCAGGAGAGGGTTGATAGCGGAACAGGCGGACAGGATATGGCTTATAGGATTTTCATGGGGCAGTGGGAAACCAGGAAAGAGGAAATCATTTGAAAAGTAAATAAAGAATATATCTAATTAAAAAAAAATAAAGGAGAACATGGGTCAACAGGTAGAAACTATTAAAGACGAAAGAGAGAAATCCCTTAAAGAATTAGAGGAAAACACACACACACACACACACACACAAAAAAAAAAAAAACAAGTGAAGGAACTGAACAAAACCATACAAAATCTAAAAAACAGATGTAGAAACAACAAAGAAATCACAAAGGGAGAAAATTCTGGATATAGAAAACCTTAGAAAGAAATCAGGAGTCATAGATGCAAGCATCAACATCAGAATACAAGAGATAGAAGAAAGAATCTCAGTTGCTGAAGATGCCATAGAAAGCATTGACCCAACAGTCAAAGAAAATGCTAAATGCAAAAAACTTGTAGCCCAAAGCATCCAGGAAATCCAGGACACAAAGACAAGATCAAACCTAAGGATTATAGGTATAGAAGAGAGTGAATATTTGCAACTTAAAGGGACAGTAAATATCTTCAAGAAAATTATAGAAGAAAACTTCCCTAACCTAAAGTAAGAGATGCCCATGAACATACAAGAAGCCTAGAGAACTCCAGACTGGACCAGATAAATAATTCTTCCCATCATACAACAATCAAAACACCAAATGCAATAACCAAAGAAAAAATAATAAAAGCAGAAAGGGAAAAAAACCAAGTCAAATATAAAAGAAAGCTATCACAATTACACCTGACTTCTCACCAGAGACCTTGAAAGGATAAAGATCATGGGCAGATCCCATACAGACCCTAAGAGAACACAAATGCAAGCCCAGACTACTATAACTAGCAAAATCTCAATCACCATAGATGGAGAAACCAAGATATTCTATGCTAAAACCAAATTTACAAAACATCTTTCCACAAATCCAGCCCTGCAAAGGATAATCGATGGAAAACACCAGTATATGGAGGGCAACTCCACCCTAGAAAAAGCAAGATAGTAATCTTTCAACTAACTCAAAAGAAAATAAACACACAAACATAAAAAATAACATCAAAAATAACAGGAAGCAATAATCACTATTCCTTATTATTTCTTTACATCAGTGCACTCAATTCCCCAACAAAAAGACAGACTAACAGACTGAATATATAAATAGTACCCAGCACTTTGCTGCATACAGGAAAAGCAACTCAGTGTTAAAGACAAATACTACCTCAGAGTAAAATGCTGGAAAACAATTTTCCAAGCAAATGGTTCCAAGAAACAAGCAGGGATAGCCATTCTAATATCTGATAAAATTAACTATCAACCAAAAGTCATCAAAAAAGACAGGAAAGGATTGAAAATATCACTATTGCAGATAATATGATATTATACTTAGTTACCCCAAAAATTCCACCAGAGATGAACAACTTCATTACAATGGCTGGATATAAAATTCAATAAAACAAATCAGGAGCCTTCCTATACTCAATGAATAAACTAGATGAGAAACAAATTTGGTAAACGACACCCTTCACAATAGCCACAAACAGTATAAAGTATCTTGGTGTGACTCTAACCAAACAAGTTAAAAATCTCTATGGCAAGAACTTCAAATCTCTGAAGAAAGAAATCTAACAGTACCTCAGAAGATGGAAAGATCTCACCTGCTTATGGATTAATGTAGTAAAAATGGCCATCTTGCTGAAAGCAATCTTCAGATTTTAATGCATCAAAATTCCAACTCAATTCTTCCTAGAGTTAGAAACAGTAATTCTCAAATATATTTGGAATAATAGAAAACCCAAGATTGTGAAATCTATTCTCAACACTAAAAGACCTTATGGTGGAATCACTATCTCTGACCCCAAGCTGTACAATAGAGCAACTGTTTTAAAAACTGTATTGTATTGGTACAGTGACGGGTAGGTAGATCAATGGAACAGAATTCAAGACCCAGAAATGAACCCACACATCTATGGCCACTTGATCTTTGACAAAGGATCTAAACCATCCAGTGGGAAAAAAGAGAGCATTTTCAACAAATGGTACTGGTTCAACTTGTTGTCAACTTTTACAAGAATGCAAATAGATCCATCCTTATCTGCCTGTAGCAAGTTCATGCCCAAGATGATCAAGGACTGCCACATAAAACAAAATGCACTGAATCTAATAGAGGAGAAAGTGGAAGAAATTCTCAAACAAATGGGCACAGGGGAAATGTACCTGAACAGAACACCAATGACTATAAAAACAAGAATCAACAAATGGGGCCTCATAAAATTGAAAATCTTCTGTAAGGCAGAGGACACTGTTAATAGGAAAAAAATGGCAACCAACAGACTTGTAAAAGATCTTTACAAATCATACATCCCATAGAGGGATAACATCTAATATACACAAAGAACTCAAAAAATTAGAGTACAGAGAACCAAATAACCATATATAAGAAATGGAGTAATGAGCTAAACAGAGAATTTTTAAGTGAAGAAACTCAATGGGTTTTGAAGCACCTAAAAAATGTTCAACATCCTCAGTCATCAGGGAAATGCATTTCAAACCAACCTGAGATGCCACCAAACACCAGTCAAAAGGGTTAAGATAAAAAACTCAGGTTACAGCAGATGCTGGCAAGCATGTGGAGAAAGAGGAACACTCCTTCACTGTTGGTGGGATTGTAAGCTGGTACAACCACTCTGGGAGTCTCTCTGGATGTTCCTCAGAAGATTGGACATAGTAGTTTCTGAGGACTCATCCATTCGATTCCTGGACTTATACACAAAAGATGCTCCAATATATAATAAGGACACATAGTCTACTATGTACATAGCAGCCTTATTTATAATAGCCAGAAGCTGGAAAAAAAACCAAGACATCCTTCAACAGAAAAATGGATGCAGAAAGTCTGGTTCCTTTACACAATGGAATAGTACTCAGCTATTAAAAAAGACGAATTCATGAAATTTGTAGGCAAATGGATAGAAATATAAAATATCATCCTGAGTGAGGTAATCCCATCACAAAAGAACACACATGGTATTCATTCACTGATAATGGGATATTAGCCCCAAAACTCTGAGTACCCAAGGTACAAGTAACACAACATAGGAAGCTCAAGAAGAAGGAAGATCAATGTGTGGGTGGTTCGGTCCTTCTAAGAATCGGGAACAAAATACTCATGGAAACAAATATAGAAACAAAGTGCAGATCAGAGACTGAAGGAAAGGCCTTCTGGAGACTATCACACCAGGGGATTCATCCCAGAGACAGTCACCAACCTCTGACACTATTATGGATGCTAAAAAATGCTTGCCTAGAGAAACATGATATAGGGGTCTACTGAGAGGCTCTGCCAGAACTTTATAAATCCAGAGTCATATGTTCACAGCAAACCATTGTACTGAATGTGGGTTCCTCAATGGAGGAATAAGAAAAAGGAATAAAGGATCTGAAAGATTTGCAGCCCCAGAGGAAGAACAACAATATCATCGAACCTGACTCATCAGAGGTCCTTGGGACTAAGCCACTAAGAAAGGAGTATACATGGTTCTGGCTGCATATGTAGCAGAGGACAGCCTTGTAAGGCATGAATGGTAGGAGAGGTCCTTTGAACTATGAAGGCTTGATAGATGCCCCAGTGTAGGGGAATAGATTATGGGAAGGTGTGAGTGTGTGAGTGGGTGGAGAAACTCCATCATAGGAGAAGGGGAGGGGAATAGGGAGAGCAGAGAAAGTTTTGGGAGAGAGGGATACTCAGTAAGGGGATAACACTGAAATGTAAAGAAAATAAAAAAAATTAAAAAAATGTCCATCTTGCACAAAGCAATCTAGAGATTCAATGCAATCCCCATCGAAATTCCAACTCAATTCTTCATCATGTTAGAAAGTCAAGAAGTCATTTGGAATAACCAAAAACCCAGGATAGTGAAAACTCTTCTCAACAATAAAAGAACATTTGTGGAAACACCATCCCTGACCTCAAGCTATATCACAGAGCAATAGTGATAAAAAACAGTATGGTATTGTTACAGAGACAGGCAAGTAGATCAATGGAATAATTAAAGATGCAGAAATGAACCTACACACCTATGGTCCCTTCCTCTTTGACAAAGAACATAAAACCATCCAATGGAAAAAAGACAGCATTTTCAACAAATGATGCTGATTCAGCTGCTGGTCAGCAAGTAGAAAAATACAAATCCATCAATACTTATGTCTTTGTGCAAAGATCAATTCCAAGTGGATAAATGACCTCCATATAAAGCCAGATACACTGAAACAAATAGAAGAGAAAAAGCGGGGAGTGACTCGAACAAATTGGCACTGGGGAAAATATCCTGAATAGCAAACCAATGGCTTCTACTCTAATATTAACAAACAGCAAATGGGACCTCATAAAATTGAAAAGGTTCTGTAAGGCAAAAGATACAGTCAATATGACAAAATGGCAACCAATTGATGAAGAAAAGATCTTTACTAATCCTACATCTGACAGAGGGCTAATATTCAAAATATACAAAGAAGTCAGGAAGTTAGACTCCAGGGAATCAAATAACCCTATTGAAAATGTGGTAAAGAGCTAAACAAAGATTTCTCAACTGAGGAATATTGAATGGCTGAAAATAACCTAAAGAAATGACAAAATCCTCAGTCATCAGGGAAATGCAAATCAAAACAAACCTGAGATTCCACATAACACCAGTCAGAATGGCTAAGATCAAAACTCAGGTGACAGCACATGCTGGAGAGGATGTGGAGAAAGATGAACACTCCTCCATGGTTGATGAGATTTCAGGCTGATACAACAAAGCTGGATATCAGTCTGTTGATTCCTCAGAATATTGGACATAGTCCTACTGGAGAACCCAGCAATACCACTCCTGGACATATTCCAAAATATTCTCTAACATATACCAAGGACACATAGTCCACTATGTTCATAGCAGTCTTATTCAAAATAGCCAGAAGCTGAAAACAACCCAGATGTCCTTCAACCGAGGAATGGATATAGAAAATGTGTTATATTTACACCATGGAGTACTCCTCAGTTATTAAAAACAATGACTTAATGAAATTCTTAGGCAAATGAATGGAGCTAGAAAATACCATCTTGAGTCAGGTAACCCTGTCACAAAAGGACACACATGGTATGTACTCACTATGAGTGTATATTTGTCTAAAAGCTGAAAATACCCAAGATACAATTCACAGACCATGTGAAGCTCAAGAAGAAGGAAGATCAAAGTGTGGGTGCTGCAGACCTTCTTAGAAGGGGCAACAAAATACTCCCAGGAGCTAGAGGGTAGCAGGGAATTAAGAGGAAAGAGGAGGTGTAGGGGAATAAAGCAGGGAATGATCAGGTATGAGAGGAGAAGTGGATGATATAGAGATGGTCAGGAAGTTGAAGAATGGTGTGCATCAATTGGGGAACTGGTGGTAACCACCAAAATGTCTCAGATGCCAGGAGAACAAGAGCCTCCTAGGACCCATAAGTGATGAGATAAAGTGAAATGTCCTACAAATTGGATGGAGAACCTGTAGAGACCATATTCAGAGGTTAGACAAGGCCCCCAGTTGGGGGTGCGATCCTACCATTCATCTCCAAATTTTTAACCCAGAATTTCTCCTGTCTAAAGGAAATATTGGAACAAAATGAGGAGCAGAGGCTGAAGGAAAGGCCATCCAGAGACTACCCTACCTGAGTATCCATTCCATATACAGATACCAAAGTTAGACACTATTGTGGACGCCAAGATATGTTTGCTGTCAGGAACCTTATATGTCAATCTCCTGTCAGGCTCTTCCAGGATGTTTCATCTTTCATAAAGATGTAAATATTCACAGCCAACCATTGGACTGAGCATGTGAACCTCAATGGAGGAGTTGGGGAAAGGACTGAAGGAACTGAAGGTGTTTGCAACCCCATTGGAAGAATAATATCAACCAACCAACCCCTTCCCCCAGAGCCACAAGGACTAAACCATCAACCAAAGAGGACACAGGGAGGGAACCATGGCTCCAACTGCATATGTAGCAGAGAATGTCCTTATCTGCTATCAATGGGAGGAGAGTCCCTTCATCCTGTGAAGGCTCAATATCCCAATGTAGTTGAATGCTAAATTTGCCAAAAAACAGCTGTGTGCTATAAATGTCACTATTTGCCTGCTAAGCCTGGATAATTATGTAGATTCTGTCTTATGTGTTTAGAATACATGACAGACAAGACATTGAGAGCTTCTTAGACATCTATTTCATGATAATAGGAATTACAGAATACTTTTTGTGGCTCCAGAAGAAGGATTTTGATGTAGTGTTAGGTATAAGTCATGCTTTCCAGTACTAAAATAATGTTAGTACTGCTACTCAGTGTTCACACACAACTTCTAGGTGAAAATAAGCCAAGAACTTTTCTGAGAATTTCTGTGTCTATGTATATTTGTGTGTTTTTCTGTGTTTGTGTATGAGTATACAGTGGAAAAACCATTGTTCTAGAGTGTGAGCATGCACATTAACTTTAACTTCTGAGTCTGTAGGCCACTATGGGGCCTGGTTCTCTCAGCATCAGAGACAAGTTATTTGTCATAGGGATGACATTTGCTAATGCTTAAACTCATGCTAAAGAGGCTGTTCAGAGAAGAAGGGTTTAAATACTAACAAGTCTTAGACATATGTTTTACTCATATTTTTGCAACCTTGGGAAAAGTATATCCCGCTCACTTTACTTGTAAAATAGACTTCCAAAAAATAATCAAAAAGAAAGTTGAATACTCATCACAAGAAAAACAATCCAAGATGATATCTCAATTATGACTATTTATGACCCAAACACAAGAAAAAACACATTAGTAAAAGAAATATTCCTAAAAGCTAAATTGCACATTGCACCCTGAATATTAAATGTAGGATAATTCAACATCCCAATCTCACCAATTTAGATGTCATCCATACAAAATATAAACAGAGATATAATGAAACTTACCAATATTATGAATCAAATGAAATTGATATCTATAGAACATTTTACCCAACCACACAAGAATATATCTTATTCTTACCAACTCTTTGAACCATCCCCAAAATTGACCTTATATTCAGTTACAAGGTAAGAATAAAGGGATATAAGAAATTTGATATGGCTCCCTGTTGCTTATCAAAACACCATAGGTGAAACCTGACCTTAAACAAGAAGCAAAATAATACAAACCCTACAAACTCATGGAAGCTGAACAATGCTCACTCCAATTATCGATGTTAGAGGAAAAAAATAAAGAAATTGCCAACCTTCTAGCTTCCAAAGAAAATGAAGGTACAACATACACAAATTTATGTGACAAAATGAAAGTAGTGCTAAGAGGAAAGGTCAGAGCATTACATGCCCTCATAAAGAAACTAGAAATTTCTCATACCAGCAATTTAAGAATACATTAGAGAGTTTTAGAAAAAAAAAAGTAAGCCCACCAAAGAGGAGTACAAAGTAGGAAATAATAAAAAATTAGGGCTGAAATTGATCACTTAAAAAAACAATACAATGAATCAATAAACTCAAGAGACGTTTCTTGGATAAAATCAGAAATGTACACCAAGCCTTAGCCAAAATATACAAAAAACAAAAAGAAATCATCAATACCCAAGAAGCTAATAGCTATCAGAGCAAATCTTCCTGAGATGAATTCACCTTTATTAAAAATCTACGATGGAACTACAATAGGTAAGACCCAGGAGAAAATGATTTTATGAAAGATTCCTGCTATTAATATGCTTTTCCTTTTATTATTAAATATAAAAGACTCACTAGGTATTAGCCCAAACTTTTGAGCAAATCTCTGCAAAACAATGAAGATTGTAGTGACAATAGATTACTTCTTAAATATTAATGATGATCCTACAAGAATCCCTAAGTTATATAAGTAGTTGTTAAGCTCTTTTATAGTGGAACTGATAATAGGTTCAATCTGACAATCAAAACTGCAAAAAGAAGTCTGCCAGTTTCCAAGTTTCTCCAGTTAACTGCTTCTTAGAGAGTAAGCAGGCATTTTCCTACTCAGAACATATTCCAAAAGGTTGTGAAACTATTACCAAAGGTCAGGACCAGCATGTCTATGCTGCAACCGCTCCAAGGTGAATATACATGGGTCTTCTCCATCAGCTTCTTATCTGTGTAGGTTTGGTAGCAGGGTTTGAAATGTGAATGAATAGATTTCCAAGAAGGAGGAAGGAGAGACCCCTGGTCCTGTATTGACTGGATGTAGGGGAATACCAGGACAGAGTAGCGAAAAGGGGTTGAATGGGGATCAGAGGGAGGGAAGGGGGTTTATGGGACTTTTGGGGAGAGAGGAAATGGGAAAGGGGAAATCATTTGGAATGTAAATAAAAAAAATTCAAAAAATAATAAAAATAAAGAAAAAAGAAAGTCCTGAGACTATCAGTCTATAAGGCCACACCCGAGTCTAATTCTGTGTCTCATTTCAACCAACCACAGACAGGGAGTCTCTCAGCAAAAGACAGTATCTATCAAAAAAAAAAATCATTTCCCAGTTAGTTGGTTGCCGCTTTGTCTTTTTGACAGTGTCTTTTGCCTTGCAAAAACTTTGTAATTTAATGAGGTCCCATTTGTCTATTCTTGATCTTAGAGCATAAGCTATTGGAGTTCTGTTCAGGAAATTCTCCCCTGTGCCCATATGTTCAAGGTTCTTCCCTAGTTTCCCTTCTATTAGTTTCAGTGTGTCTGGTTTTATGTGGAGATCTTTGATCCACTTAGAATTGAGCTTAGTGCAAGGAGATAAGAATGGGTCAATTTGCATTCTTCTGCACGTTGACCTCCAGCTGAGCCAGCACCATTTGCTGAAAAGGCTATCTTTTTTCCACTGGATGGTTTTAGCTCCTTTGTCAAAGATCAAGTGACCATAGGAGTGTGGATTCATTTCTGGGTCTTCAATTCTGTTCCATTGATCTACATGTCTGTTACTGTACAAATACCGTGCGGTTTTTAACACTATTGCTCTGTAGTACATCTTGAGGTCCGGGATACTGATTCCCCCAGAGGTTCTTTTACTCTTGAGAATAGTTTTAGCTATTCTGGGTTTTCTGTTATTCCAGATGAATTTTTGAATTGTTCTTTCTAACTCTATGAAGAATTGAGTTGGGATTTTGATGGGGATTGCATTGAATCTGTGTATTACTTTTGGTAAGATACTCATTTTTACTATATTAATCCTGCCAATCCATGAGCATGGCAGATTTTTCCATCTTCTGAGGTCTTCTTCAATTTCTTTCTTCAGAGACTTGAAGTTCTTGTCATACAGATCTTTAACTTGTTTGGTTAGAGTCACGCCAAGATACTTAATATGGTTTGTGGCTATCGTGAAGGGTATTATTTCTCTTACTTCTTTCTCAGCCTGCTTATCCTTTGAGTATAGGAAGGATTTTGACTTGCTTGAGTTGATTTTATATTCGGCCACTTTGCTGAAGTCGTTTATCAGCTGTAGGAGTTCTCTGGTGGAGTTCTTTGGGTCGCTTAAGTATACTATCATATCGTCTGCAAATAGTGATAGTTTGACTTCTTCCTTTCCAATTTGTATCCCTTTGACCTCTTTTTGTTGTCTAATTGCTCTAGCTAGAACTTCAAGTACTATATTGAAAAGATATGGAGAGAGAGGGCAGCCTTGTCTAATCCCTGATTTTAGTGGGATTGCTTCAAGTTTCTCTCCATTTAGATTGATGCTGGCTACCGGTTTGCTGTAAATTGCTTTTACTATGTTTAGATATGGGCCTTGAATTCCGACAGAGGGCTAATATCCAATATATACAAAGAACTCAAGAAGTTAAACTCCAGAGAGGCAAGTAACCCTATTAAAAAATGGGGTACAGAGCTAAACAAAGAGTTCTCACCTGAAGAATATCTAATGGCTGAGAAGCACCTAAAGAGATGTTCATCATCCTTAGTCATTAGGGAAATGCAAATCAAAACAAACCTGAGATTCCATCTCACACCAGTCAGGATGGCTAAGATCAAAAACCCAGGAGACAGCAGTTGTTGGCGAGGATGTGGAGAAAGAGGAACACTCCTCCACTGCTGGTGGAATTGCAGGCTGGTACAACCACTCTGGAAAGCAGTCTGGCGGTTCCTCAGAAAACTGGGCATGACACTCCCGGAGGATCGGGCTATACCACTCCTGGGCATATACCCAGAGGCTTTACCTGCATGCAATATTGACACATGCTCCACTATGTTCATAGCAGCCTTATTTATAATAGCCAGAAGCTGGAAAGAATCCAGATGTCCCTCAACGGAGGAATGGATTCAGAAGATGTGGTATATCTACACAATGGAATACTACTCTGCAATTAAAAACAATGAATTCACGAAATTCCTAGGCAAATGGTCAGAACTTGAAAATATCATCCTTAGTGAGGTAACCCAATCACAAAAGAACACACATGGTATGCAGTCACTGATAAGGGGATATTGACCCAGAATCTCGGAATACCCTAGACACAATCCGCATATCAATAGATTTCTAAGAAGATGAAAGGAGAGACCCCTGGTCCTGGAAAGACTGGATGTAGGGGAACGCCAGGACAGAGTAAGGAGAGGGGGTTGAATGGAGAAAAGAGGGAGGGAAGGGGGCTTATGGGACTTTCGGGGAGGGAGGAAACGGGAAAGGGGAAGTGATTTGGAATGTAAATTAAAAAAATAAAATAAAATAAATAAAAAATCAGGAATATTAAGTGAGGCATAACTGATAGTGAAGAAATTCCACGAAATCTAGGTCTCATTTCAAAAACTACTCAACAAAATTGGAAAATCTTAATGAAATGGCTGACATTCTGGAAAGGTAAAATTTACCAAAGTAAAATCAAGATTAGTTAAACAATTTTAAAAGTCTCTTACCCCTAAAGAAAGAGAAGTACTTATTAAAATCTCACGAAAAAAAAATTAAATTAAATTGAATTAAAAAAAAAAGTCCAGTGCTACATGGTCTTTGTTTAGAATTCTACCAGACGTCAAAGGAATAGTTGATACTAATATTTCTCAAACAATTCGCAGAATAAAACAGAAGGAACATAGACAAACCATTCTATGAAGCCAAAATCACTCTGATATGTAAATCACACAAAGATAGGGAACTTTAGACCTATTTTTCTATGAACATTGATGCAAAAATAATCAATGAAATATCTCCAAACTGAATCCAGGAACATATAGATGACATCTTCCATCAAGGTCAGTCAATATCATCCCAGGAATAGAGGGATGGTTTGCTATACGAAAATCCATCAATGTAATTCACCATACAAAATAATTACAGATAAAGTCCACATGATCATTTGATTAGATGCTGAAAAACACATTTGAAAAATCATAAACCCCATCGTGCTAAAAGTATTAGAGAGATCAGGGATACAAGGCACAAATCTAATCATAATCAAATCAATATATAACAACCCAATACCATACCTTCTTTAACAAAGAGAGAAACTTAAAGCAATTCTGCTAAGATCGGGGGCAAGGGAAGGCTCTCCATCTTATCTCTAAGTAGAAAGCATAGTATTTGAATTTATAGTCCTGTCTCTAAGACACTAAAGGAGTTCAAGACAAGACAAATTGTAAAAGAAGAGGTCAAATATTGCAATTGGTAGATGATATGATGGTATACATAAGCAAACCCAACGTGGCCATTTTGCCAAAAGCAATCTACAGATTCAATGTAATCCTGATCAAACAGAATTTTTTATAGACCTTGAAATAGCAATTTTCAACTTCATATGGATAAAACAAAAATTCAGGATAACAAACACAACCCTAAATAATAAAAACATTTTGGAAATATTCATCACACTGTACCTCAACTTGTACTATTGAGAACTAGTGAAAAAAAAGAAAAGTTTTGGTACAAAGACATGTTCATAAATGGAGTTGAATCAAAGACCCAGAAATAACTCCACACAGTAAAGGATACTTGCTTAAAGTTCATTTAGCTAAGGGTTTATCTATTTTCTTGTTTTACTCAAAGAACTAGTTCTTAGTATTGATAATTGTTTATATTGTTTGATTGTTTCTAATTGGTTAATATAGTCTTGAGTTTTATTACTTCCTACCATATACACTTCTTTTGTGGTTTTTTTTGTTCTAGAGTTTTCATGTGTGCTGTTAAGCCTCTAGCATATGATCTCTCAAATTTCCTTATGAAGGTACTTAGTGCTATGAATTTTCCTTTGAACACTGCTTTCATGATGTCCCACAAGTTTGGGTGTGCTATACCATACTTTTTATTGAATTCTAGAAAGTCCTTAATTATTTTCTTTACTCTCTGACCAAGTTATCATTGAATAAAGTGTTGTTTTGTCCCTACGTGAGTGGGGGGATATGGAGTAACTTTCTGATGCTTTTGTTTATACTGAAGTCCAGTCTTAGTTAATCTGTTAGAATACATGGCATTATGTCAATTTTCTTGTGACTGTTGATGCTGGTTTTGTGTCTGATTACACAGTCCGTTTTGTAGAAAGTATCATGAAATGCTGATAAGAAGTTATATTCTATTGTTTTGGGTTGAAATGTTCTGTAGTTATTTGGTAAATGAATTTGGTTCATAACTTGTTTTTTTCACTGCGTTCACTGTGTATCAGTTTAGTTCCTGGTTCAGAGACCTGTCAACTGGGGAAAGTGCAGTATGCATATCTTCCACTATTGTTGTGTGAGGTTCATTTTGTGTTTTGTACATTAGGAAGATGTCTAAATGAAGTTGCTCTTCGATGGTGTAGATGTTCTGAATAGAGACCTCATCTGGGTAATTTTTTCTTTGATGAATATGAAGTATCTTTCCTCATCTCTTTTGATTTCATTTGGTTAAAAGTACATAATGTGGGATATTAGAATATATAGTTCAGCTTATTTCTTGAGACCCATTGATTAGAAAACTCTTTAGCCAGCCCTTTGCTCCAACGTAGTATCCATGTTTGTTGCTGGTTTGTGTTTCTTGTATGCAGCAGAATGATGGCTCCTATTTTATATCCAGTCTGTTAACATATGCCCTTTTATGGGGAATTGAGCACATTGTTGTTGATAGTTATTACAGAAAAATGATTATTATTTCCTTTGATTTTGTTGTTAGAGGTGGTGTTTTGCATGTGAGATTCACTTATTTTGTGTTTCTTGTGAGATAATTGTGTGTGTGTGTGTGTGTGTGTGTGTGTGTGTGTGTGTGTAGTTATCCTCCTCATGTTGGAATTTTCTTTCTCGTATCCTCTATAGGGATGAATTAGTAAAAAGAAAGTGTTTGAATTTGGTTTTGTTGTGGCACATCTTGGTTTTTCCATCTATGGCGTTTTTGACTTTGGCAGGGTAAAATAGCCTGGGTTGGCATTTCTGATCTCTTGGATCTAAATGACATCTATTCTGTGTTTTTTAGCTTTTAGAGTCTCTGTTGAGATATCAGATTTAGTTCTAATAGTACTTCCTTTATAAATTGCTCTTCCTTTTCCCATTATAGCTTTTAGTATTCTTTCTTTGTTCTGTATATTTACTGCTTTCTTTATTGTGTGGTGGGAAGAATTCTTTTCTGGTCCAATCTATTTGGTATTCTGTAGGCTTCCTGTAATTTAATAGCCATCTCCTCCTTTAGGTTAGGGAAGTTTTTTCCTAAGATTATATTGAAGTATTTTCGAGCCATTTGAATGGGGAATCATCACCCTCTTGTAATCCTTTTTTTTCATAGGTTTGGTCATTTCATTGTGTCAAAAGATTCCTAAATATTTTGAGATATGAAGATATTACTTTGTATTTGTCTTAACTGAATTGTCAATATCTTTTATGGAATCTTTTTTTTCATTTTTTATTATTTTATTTAGTTAAATTTCAGATGTATCCCCTTTCCCAATTTGCCCTCCCCAATCCCCCTATTCCCTATCCCATACCTCTGCCTCTGTGAGGCTTCTCCCCCACCCATCTACCCACTCCTGCCTCAGCACCCTAACATTCCCATACACTGGGTCACAGAGCCTCCACAGGACAAAGAGTCTTCCCTCCTAGTGTTATACAATAAGGAAATCCTCTGCTACACATCCACCTGTGGTCATGTGTATGTCTATGTGTACTCTTTGATTGGTGGTTTATTCCCTGGGTGCTTTTGTTGTTCTTCCTATGGGTCACAAAACCATTCAGATCTTTCAGTTCTTGTCCTAACTTCTCCATTAGGGTCTCTCTCTCAGTCCTTTGTTTGACTGTGTACATCTGCATCTGTATTGGTCAAGTACTGGAAGAGCCTCTCAGGGGATAGCTATACCAGTCTCCTGTCAGTAAGTATTTCTTGCCATCAGCAAGAGTCTAAGTTTGGTGTCTGCAGATGAGATAGATTCCTAGTTGGGGCAGCCTCTGCATGGCCTTTCCTTCAGCCTCTGCTCCACACATTGTCCCTGCATTTGTCCCTCCTTTTGATAGGAGAAAATCTGGGGTGTGTGTGGCTCCATCCCTCAACTGGGGGCTTTTCCTGTCCACTGTCTATGATCTCTACAGTTTCCATCTCCCCATTGTTGGATATTTTGACTACTGTCCACTTGTTGGGTCCTGAGTACCTCTTGGGACCCAGGAATCTGGAACTTTCTAGTGACTACATCCTGCTCCCCCTTCCCCACTGATACATACCTTCTTGCATATTTCTGACCCTCTGTCTTTCTCTCCCATTTCCTCCCTATCTGAACTGGCCCTCCCCTTTGCCTCTCCCATTTCTCTCCTTCCCAGACACCTCTCTCTCTGTCTCTCTCTGTCTCTCTCTGTCTCTCTCTCTGTCTCTCTCTGTCTCTCTCTCTCTCTCTCTGTCTCTCTCTGTCTCTCTCTCTCTCTCTCTCTCTCTCTCTCTCTCTCTCTCTCTCTCTCTCTCTCTCTCTCTCTCTCTCTCTCTCTCCTTCTACAGTATCATTTATGCCCGTGTTTTTCTTTTGTACTTCTTGTATTCTGTTGGTGAGATGATTGCATCTCCAGTTCCTGTTCTCTTTCCTAGGTTTCTCATCTCCAGTTGCATCCATTTAAAATTTATTTATTGTTTCTATCTCTGTCTTTTGGATTTTGGCCATTTTGTTAAATTCTTTTACCTGGTTGATTGTATTTTCCTGTATAAAAGAGATTCATTTGTTTCCTCTTTAAGATCTTCTACCTATTTGATTGTGTTTTCCCGTCTTTCTTTAAGGGAGTTATTTATTTATGTCCTACATAAGATTGTTTATTAGCTCCATGAGACAGGATTTTAGTGGGGGGACTGACACAATGATCTCCCAGGTGTTCAGGTAGATGTACAGAAAAGAAAGGCAATGAGACTCAGGAAGAGTGGAATAAATTCAAAGTCTCTTGGATCTGTGAGTATTGTGGCAATTGTGTCACTGCTGAGGGTTGACCTCCTAGGAGAAATGGAGGCTGTGTCATTCACGGAATTTTGGTTTTCATAAAACAGGTTTTTTTCCACATATACTCTGCCCCAATTTTTTTCCTTTTTATTTATTCCTCCAAATTCTTCCATACCCATGCCTCATCTGGACTCACCACTTTCTTTCTGATATAATAAAACCAATAAGATTCTGAGATAATAATGGAATAACAAAAACAGTCCAATATGATTGAAAATTGCTAGTACATTAGAAAAGGACAAGCAAACTGAAGAGGAATAAGAAAATAACTGAAATGTTTACAAATACCTTAAACAAAGATTAAAAATAAGAAAAAGACAAAATTGGAAAATCTCTGGCATATTATTAAGAGACAAGAAGCCTTCAAAAATAAGCCTCAGATAATTTTCTGTTTGTCATCTACTACTGATAATAAGTTATACAATTAAAAATAGTTTGCTTTCAGAGTGTGCTTCCAAAAAAACAATTAATTTTCAGTTGTAGGAGGTTATTATTTGCAGATTGCTTTTAGGTACGGAATGGGTACATGAATCTACTTCTCTTTTCTAGTCTCTGACTTCATCTGGTACACGCCTATTTCCAAGCTACATAAGCCTCGGCGATCACATGGGCTTTAATCATGTTGATTTAGTAGGCTATATTTTCTTTATAAACTCCAACTCCTCAGGTTCTGCACTCTAATCATCTTCGTTCTTCTTTTTCAAATGGTTTCATGAGTCCTAATGGGAAGAATTGATGGATATATCCTGCCTAGTCTTCAGGTTGGAAGGTCTCCTTCTGCATATGATCTTCAGTGGTTCTCCACATTTATTTCTATCTGTTGCAGGAGGAAACTAAGAATATTCCACATCTACCATCAAGGAAATTTCTCTGCAGCAGTGAGAGACTATTGTAGAAAGCCATAGCCTAACAAGATGCAGAATGATGGAGTTACTTCCCATTTTTAGACTCTCCTCTCAGTCACTCTCCACTCAAAACTCTCAAATGAATCATTCACATAATTCTCCAAATCTATTCCTTCTGTTGTATTCTTCTAGGTACTTAGTAAACACAGCTCATTGCACTTAGAGTACACATCTCTACTTTTAATCTCAAGTCCATTTACCACAAATTCACACCTTACATTTACTTGAGAATCTGAAGCTATCACATTGTCACAAATTAGGACATATCAAGCTTTAATTGTGGTCTGCAACATGCTTACTATTCTAGATGACCCAAATTACTGTTTGTAAGTATTTTTAGCCACTGTACAATGTTTTTCAAACATGTGTTGCTCTCTGAAACTCATAACATCTTTTTCGACCTTCTCAACTCTCATCAGTTTAGAGTTATATATAATATGTGGAGAGAAATACCTAGCCCAGCTTTTATTCTGGACTCTATTTTCAGGACATCCTAAAGTCCAGTTTCCTTCTGGTTAGAATATTGTGCAAATTCTTTTGGCCACTCTCTGATGGAGTTTCCAAAAAGAACTGCAGTCTACCTGAGAGAATACCAATAGAGTTCCAGACATGTGTGGGAGACCAAAACAGCAAAATCAATAATCTTCCTCCCAGTCTGTACAATTATGAATTGCAAATCCTGAATCCCAAATCCTTCCCTTCAATCCTAACCAGGTATACACTGAAAGGTCTCTTCAACCACTACTTAGGACAATATGTCACTTGTCACACTTGCTTCTACACCGGACTTCACTAAACACTTCCTGTCATATACAGTGGAAACTCCAGAAACTTTATTAGGCCTACGTATACCATTTGTAAACCCTAGTCTTCATCATCCCAGAACAACCCTTCTTATAAATCCCCAAATCACTGCATGGTCCAGGTCAGGGTCTCTCTAGCATCCTTAAAATGCACAGAATCACAGTGAGATTCTCAGTTCTGATTAAAGCAACTTGAAGAGAAATAGTTTTATTTCATCTACAAATTGTCTTAGTCACTGTTCTAATACTGTAAAGAGAAAACACATCTATGACAATTCTCTTGAAAGAAAACATTTAATTTTTGGCTTGCTTACATTATAAGGAGATTAGTCCATTGACATCATGAAAGGAATCACAGTGGTACACAAGAGAGTTCTGGAGCAGTAGATAAAATCATATACCCTGATACAGTTTTAAATATTTTTATGAACGTCTACACAGAATTCCATATTAACTCTACTATTAATATGTAATCATTGAGTTGTCATTCATTATCTTGATTTAGTTATACTTACTGACAAAAAAAATGTAGTTGTAATTCAATTTCGTCTGATAGGCAAGAGTGTTGACTATTTCAGAACAATATTCATTGGACTTTGTTTTTCTACTTTTTAGAACTATCTTTTCTTTTTATTTGAAAATTCATTAATTGGCAGGTTTGTGTTTGGCATATGTATTTGACTTATACATTTCCTTAAATAATCTAGATATCCAACGTTGGTATATTTAGAAATGACTTATTCAACATTATTATGGCTGTGTGGGAACAGCTCCTATTGCTGCAGAGAAATCAATTCCATGTACTCTCATTTGCTGATGATTTGAATATTTTCACCTTTTTTTTTTAAATTCTTTTCCAGAGAGTTTTTGCTTATGTGACATCAAGTGTATTTCCTCAGTTTTCTTCTGCAAATTTCAGTGTTTTTAGATTAGAAGTGAATACCATTAACATGATCTGAATTGGTGTTTCTACTGGGTAAAAGATAAACAGATGATTTCACTCAGTAGGTGGAAGTGTACTTTTCTGGGTTATTGTTGAACAGAAAGCCTTTACAACAGTGTACATTATTGATTTTTTTTTAAAAAAAAGCTGGTTTTTTTTCATATGAGCTTTGAGACAACATCACTGTCTGAACCTTGGGCTAGATAACAATTTCTTCATATACAAGAGGTATAAATTTGAGGATTATGGAATTATGAAGATTTTGAGGACATATACAGATTCCTAAAAGCCCATTATGCTGTATTTTTAAAGAAAATACATTAGATTGCATTGATATCAGTAGGAAATGTAGGGACTAAATTCGCTATTATTTGGGAGAGTTCAGAGAGGAAGGTGGAATTAAGGAAGAGTTAAAAGACTCTGGTTTGGTACTCTGGTATACATGACCCTTTACATAACCTCTTCCATGAAGCAGTTGTAGTATTTTTGATCACAAAATGTTTAGGATAAATGGACCCACAGCTATGACAGGAAGTGTTTTTTTTAATCAATAGATTTTACAGAATCCATATTTTTGTACAGAAACCAAAATAGAGATGATCAGGAAGAAAATTGTCAGGGCAACCAAAGTTGTAAGCTGAGGCTTTGAGCAGTGTCTGACAGAGAAGTCCTTGGAGAAAATATGATACTGTCTTGCACCATATACCTTGTGTCCAAGTAAGATATTTGGAGGTTCCCGAAGAAGCAGTGACCAGTTCTTTAAGGGAAGAATCTAAGACTGCCTAGAAGTTGACAGTATCTCTCACTGTTGGTTTTCTTCAGTCAAAATGATCCACGTAGCCATACAGAGTCTATGACTGAATTTTATTTAAATGTCCTTCCATATAAGTGTTCAGAATATGTTTGTGTGAGCGTGTGCACAAGCCTTTAAGTATCTTATCCTCCTCAAAAACCTATCTCATACTAGTTGTGTAAATTATGCAATGTATTCATGTGATTATTGAAACATGATATAAACAAATATTTGCAAATGTTCAAATGCTTTGGAAACAGAAATCTACAATATATTTAAATCTTATTTTTTAATATAAGCACATTCTATGTTCAACTAATGTTTTTTATAAGATCCACAGTGTGTTTCTAGACAATTTTATATGTTTAACAACTTGAAATAGCAAACTCTGTACTTTAATAACAGTAAATAATATTTACACAACACAGATAATCTTGTATATTGAGTTGTAATAGTATTCTATAATAAAACTTTTGAATCCTGGAGACATGGTGATTATGGCTCAGGAAATTCTAACCAAAAATATTCTATTACAGATGGACACTCCTTTAGACTCAGAGGTAAAGAACTAATGAATATGGAAGTCCCTAAAGATACTGAGAATATCAAAACCTTTTTCCTCCTAAGGTGATAAAAATAATACTAACTTCTGCAGACAGAGGAGAAAGATAAGGCATTTTGAGCTGGATGGTTCTTTTAGAGTGAGTTCCAATGTTATAATATTCACGGATACTCATATTCCTGAATTATGATTTAAGTTAGTCAGGTGTTTTCAAGCTATCCATGCTCCTATCTGTAATTTTTCACTCATATTCCTGTAGGTAACCCCAAAGAAATCATTAGTTTTTTCCAAAAAAAGGAAAAAGAAAACTCAATTCTTTATTGTGTCAGTAGGAAAAGACTACTGATGTTTGGCTACAATGCATAGATTTCTAATGAAGGAAGCAGAAATACAACTTTCTTTTACTAGAGAGAGCAAGAACTAAATGATGAGAAAGGGCTACATGCTATGAAATAACAAACTAAGAAAATATTTGTATGGGTCATCACAGAGAAGCTAATACATATACCATATATAAAAAATATTATATGATAGGAGTTACTAGCAGATTGAGGCAACATATCCCACAAAGTAATATTGAACAGGCATAAATTAAACCTTGTAGAGCAACAATGGAGGTTTGTATCAAGACTTTACAGAGCCACTTTACTAGAAATTGTAACTCATGCCTTGTATAGAATATCAATCTGAGGAAGTCTGTATGTAATAATGGATTTTGACCTAGATAGAGTTAATGTATAATATAGTAATAAGTTGAGAGGTGGGGTTGTCAAATGGAGCCTAGTTTATTGACACATATGTGTTATATGCTAGTTCAGCATTTACTTTGTTACATAGTATATATTTTCCACTCCATTCATTTTTGTTCACAATAAGTTGTTACTTTGAATTTTGTAGAAAATTTGCAATATTGAAATGATTCATGGACAGAAATCATCAGCCACAAATATTTACCAGTTTTGTCTATTATTTTTTTTACAGTGTACTTGATCTGCTCCCTGATTCAAAAAGATGTGAAGGATTGAGAATATTCTCTTTAGCATGATATTTCTTTTATTCCTTCTCCACCATTGTAGACACAAATCCATTTAAAGTCTTGAAACAAAATAATATGACCTCCCATTTATTGTTTCATCTTAGATAATTTGTCACAACAATGAGTAAATTAAGTAATACAAATATGGAATATTTATTTAAATCCAGGGCAACTCACATAACTATGCACAGATGTCTTCATTAGATTTTGTTACAAAAATGAAATAGTGACCTCATTATGTATGTATTAATGTTTATTCTTTCCTCTTAAATGTGAGACTAAGAGGTAAAATAATATATTAGTGCCAACAAATAATTTATTTTGTCTATTTAATCTGTAGTATATACACAAATATTTGGATAGAAGTATAAGCAGAGCAAGAGACTGGTGATGCTGTATGATACATAGAAACTTAGGTTACAAAAAGAAAATAAAGATATAGATGTATATGTATATATACATATAAGAGACTACTCAATTATGCAGGTGATAGATAAATGAAAGATGAAAATACATAGGTGAGAGATGATATAGATAGGTAGGATAGATAGACAGATAGATAGATTGAACGATAGATAGATAGAACGATAGAACGATAGATAGATAGATAGATAGATAGATAGATAGATAGATAGATAGATAGATAGATAGATAGATAGATAGATAGACTAAGAGATAGACATTTGGTGCAAATATGACATACGTACATGTATTACGTACATAAATATATGAACACATACATGTCTAAATAAATACATATTTACATAAAGAAAAAGCACAAAATTAATAGTCAGAGAGAGAGAGGGCCAGTGAGACAAAAGAGTCCATGCTTTAAATAAAATCTTTTTTTCCTTATTCTTTCTTTTTTTTTATTTTCTATATTTTTTATTTATATTCCAAATGATTTCCCATTTCCCGTTTCACCCCTCCCCGAAAGTCTCATAAGTCCCCTTCCCTCCCTCTTTTCCCCATTCAACCCTCGCTTCTCTATCCTGGTATTCCCCTACATTCAGTCTTTCCAGGACCAGGGGTCTCTCCTTCCATCTTCTTGGAAATCTATTGATATGTGAATTGTGTCTTGGGTATTCCGAGATTCTGGATTAATATTCCCTTATCAGTGACTGCATACCATGTGTGTTCTTTTGTGATTGGGTTACCTCACTAAGGATGATATTTGCCAGTTCAAACCATTTGCCTAAGAATTTCGTGAATTCATTGTTTTTAATTGCAGAGTAGTATTCCATTGTGTAAATATACCACATCTTCTGAATCCATTCCTCCGTTGAGGGACATCTGGGTTCACTCCAGCTTCTGGCTATTATAAATAAGGCTGCTATGAACATAGTGGAGGATGTGTCCTCATTGCATGCAGGGGAAACCTCTGGATACATGCCCAGGAGTGTTATGGCAGGATCCCGCTCAGTTTTATGAGGAACCGCCAGGCTGCTTTCCAGAGTGGTTGTACCAGCTTGCAAGCCCACCAGCAGTGGAACAAAGTAGATGAGGCAATAGAGTCAACTTGTGAGATCACACATTTTAGATACTTACTCAAAAATGCTACAAGAACAAGCAGTATTAGTGTGAACAAAATGTGTGAATATCTGTCAAAGGTTGATTTTGTCACTTTCATGAATGCACTATTAATAGTTTCTCACCTATTCTGCAACTGACTTTAAATTGCAGAGTTCATTTATTTCACAAAATACACTCTTGGATGCAGTCAAAATCACAACATGCAGGATGATAACAGTGTTTCTTTCAAAAGTTGTCTCCTCAGGTGGACAAACTTTTTTTCAATTGAATTGAAATCTATTAAAAGACAGTGAACAGTGAATTGAAAAACTTCTATTTTAGAATTAGAGGAGATATGGCTGACAGCTGCCAACCTAGTCACACAAGTCATGTTATACAGTTTACCAGTTCAGATTCTGTATATTTACATAATACAATAATACTGTTTACAATGTTAAAATTGACAATAATGGGATAGGAGGTTTTCGGAGGAGTAATGAGGAAGGGGGATACCATTTGAAATGTAAATAAAGCAAATATCTAATAAAAAAACTTCACAAATTTGCATTTAATTTACTTTATCTGTTCATTAAAAATATTTCTACTCCTTTTTATATGTAGAGTATAAAACTAATAAAATTCACTATAAATTTTATGATACCATGCTAAAACAATTATGCTAATTTAAAATAATGCATAATTGAGACTCAATGATGGGAGTATTAAATAACTGATATAAAATATATTTTCAATTTGATGGTGGATTAAAATATTGTTATTCTGTGTCTTTCATGTTCTCTGAATATATCAGTTTCTCTATCTCTCTGTGTATTTATCTTTCTCTATATATATGTGTCATATATATATATTTATTTATGAATATGAATATATAAATATATGATATAGGCATACATGTACATATACAGACACACATATTATACATGTATGTACATATGCATCTAAACTTTAATTCATGTGCTAGATATTCATTTGTGAATCGGTAAGAAAAAAATTGGCCTAATTGCAAAGTATTGTCTCATGATAGCAAACTCCTCATCAATTTATGCAGTAATATGGGAATTAGACCATTAGTTACAAGATTCATATGCAAAGTGCTGGACAATAGTCCTTCTCTCATACACTGTGTTCTTAATGAAAACAAAATCTAACTCTGCAGTACCTAGCATAATGTTACTCTCACATTTCAAATAGCGATGCAAATTAGTATATTATATTAAAAAATCAAATCTTTATTATTTGCATATAGTGACAGAAAATAGTAAAGGATATCTATTTAATACTTATGAAAATGAGGGTTATAATAGCAATAACTATCATTTGCCTCTTGATTAAATTCAGCTAGATATTTTCTAAGTAAAAATTTTAAAAACATTTATGGGGTTGTGTTTTTATCCTGTCTTAGTAATTGTTTTATTTCTTTGAAAAGACAACACTTCATAAAAATTATTTTACTGGGTTGTTTGCTTATAGGTTTACTCTGTTAGTCTACTTCTGCTACATTAGTAAACACGATAGCTTCCAGGCAGAGATGACACTGGAGCAGTTGATAAATTCTTATATCCTGAATTGAAAGCAAAGTAGAGAATACAGAGTTCAAAATGTCACATAGCCTTTTAAAATCTCAAACTTTACATTTTGTAACATATCTCCCAACAAAAGACCTCAAACACTAATCTTCAATGAAAGGTCTAATAACAAAATAAAAGGTTTTGTTAAAATTTTATCCAAGAGAAGGCAGGAAGATAGCTATCACTGTAATGTGCAGATAACTACTAGAAATTAGTGTTTTCTGAACATATTGGGCAGTTGGATTATGAGTTTATGGCTAAAGACTTAAGTCAAACCAAAATACCATATAAAGAGTTGGGGAAGGCATAAAAACATACTGCCAGAAAAGAATATGTTGGCAATTGGTAGCTCTTGGGTGGAGAGTCATTTTTATCTTGCATCACACGGTTGGTTGAAAATTGTCAAGTGAGATCTACAAAGACAGTAGTGGATGAGTACCACAGAATGTATTACATAGTTTAATTGCAATAATTTTGTATAGTAAGGAAAGAGGGGAGTAGATCTGAAATGACTGAGTTGGGTAAGATGGTTAGTATATGCTTAGTAGAGAGAGTGAAACTATAAAGAAGATTTGTTTGCATAGGTAAGTCTCTATGGGCATAGGTCCCTGGTCCTAGCTGTAAAGAAGGCAGATTTAGATTAATTACTTTCAAAATGGAAGTTGCAAACAGCCTGGTGCATATTCTGTTGTGTGGTCACTAAAGTTCATTTTTTGGAGAGCATTTTCATGAAAAGGAACAGGTTGAAAAAAGGAAAACTAAAAAATATGGTTAAAATTTTAAAGGGGAACCAAAAATCAGAATAGAACTGAATTCATTGTTCAAGGAAGTAAAGCAAATAAGGGACTAGTGCTTTGGGGGAAGATCCTACCCAGTTAAGTTTAGGTCCAGGAATAGGCATACAGACATTTATTCCAAGGAGACAGAGGCAATCAGATCTCTGAGTTCAAGTGCAGCCTAATAATGAGCAATTTCTAAGCAAAGAAAGGCTTAAATCCAGGCTTGGGGGAACCACACCTTTAATCCTAGCACTTAGGAGATAGACGTGAATATCTCTGAGTTCAACATAAATCTATAGAACAAGTTCTAGGATAGCCAAGCTTAGTCTGTGAAGGAGATGGAAAACAGCAAGCAGGTGATATTATAATATAATAAAAGAGACAAAGTTTCAGTTCCAGCAAACAGCAGAACTCAGCAGCATCACAATGTATCTCTAGCATTAGAATCAAGAATAGAAAGGACTATTGGAACAATTGATGCTAGATAGCTAGAACTAAGAAATTAGCAGTTATTAAGAAGAGACCAGCATCACTGTCGTGAATACTCGGAAGTGGTTTCAAAAGAGCACAGAGACTGTGATGTAGAGATAGCTAAGGTTGAACCTACAGCTAGAGGTATACTGGGTAATGTGTAAGAATTCTCTGGTGGTACTGTTTTACATGGTATGAAGCAATCATGAAGAGCAGTTGAGGCTTGTCATTGTTAGAAGACATGGAAGGCCATTGTTAAATGTGAAACCTCAGCTGAAGTTGATGACCCAGGATTACGGGGTCATGCAAAGAAGTTGAAGCTTGTCTCCATGAAAAGATGTTACGAAAGGCTCTTGATAAAGTCTAGTTGCAGCAGAAAACTCGACTATATTGGAGATGTCAATAACATGAGATGAATACGCAGAATAGCAATAGCAGTGGAGTAGAGACAACCAGAGCCTAGAGTGCTACAGAAGGCAGAGCTAGACAAGGGATACAAGCCATTTGGAGGAGCCTAGAAGATGTGAGTCCCATACACTGAAGAGGAAGCTGTGAAATTGACGTTCACATGGAGACTCTAAGATGTTAAAAATGCCAGTGCTGTGAGATACTTGCTGAGGTAAGCTGATGACAGGGAGTGGTACCAGCCCAGAAGATAAAAGTTTGTTACACTCAACAAAGATGAAAAAGGAGTTGGGGAAGTGAAGTAAACTTTCTCATCAGATGTAGAGATGCAGAGCTTGGAGTGTGCACATCTGGCTTCCTATATGCTTTGGGGATTGCAGTAAAGTGATTGACGGAATCACACAAAAGACTTTAAACTGGACTTTTAACATTGTTGAGACAGCTATAGACTATGGGGATGTTAGAAGTCAGACAAAATGTATTGATTATTTTGCTATGGCTATGTATAGCCCCCATCAACTTGGGTTTGAACAAGCCTCTGCAGGCCAGGGAGTGGAATGTGATGGTTTGTATATGCTTGGCCCAAGGACTGGTGTGATCTTGTGGGAGTAGGTGTAGCACTGTGGGCATGGGCTTTAGTCCTAGCTGTCTGGAAGGAATTCTTCCCCTGTTTGACTTCATAAAAAGATGTAGAACTCCAATTCCTCCTACACAATGTCTGTCTTGATGCTACATGCTCACACCTTGATGATAATGGACTGAACTTCTGAATTTCTAAGCTAGCCAAAATTAAATGTCCTTTTAAGTGTTGCTGTGGTCAGGGTGTTTGTTTACAGAAGTATAACGCTAGCTAAGACAAGGGTCCAATATATTCAAAACACATGATACAAAATTATTGAACTAAAAAATGAGAGAAAATATATTTGAAAATGAGTTGGAGATAATCACTACTCCAAAGATGTAAAAGATCTGAGTATTAAATTTATTGAAAAATAGCTGAAAATCCTATACAGATACTTTATCAATAAAGGTGAAATGGTACCATCAAATGAAACATACTGTGGAGTACACTGAAGATATTTATTTTTTCTTCCATAATCCATATTGACAGTGAATCACAGATATAAAACAAGTATAATTTTTAATGACCTGATGATCCATTTCATAGAGATGCTTAAGAATCATGACAAGTAAATTCCTAAAAAAAGAAATACTTATTTCTGATTTGAATTCCAACCATTTTCATTGGTTAGTTTATTGTAGAGAAATAGTTCCTCTGGAGAAATGGGAAAAATTTTGGTAAAACCTAGATTTTTATCTGTCTCATTGGAAATCTCATTGTCAGTACAGGGAGTGCAAATGTAGCAGCAGATGGCCCTGCCCTCCAGGATGACTTTCCTGAATCCAGGCACACAACTCATACTGCACACAGACTGAGGGACCTTAGGAAAATGATAGGAAATGTATCTAAGTCTTATTGTTTTATGAAAAATAATTATAAATAGAATTTTTGAATATTATGCAAAGAATTCACAAGTATTTTTTGTAAATAAATTTAGAAAGATGATGCCTTTGGAGAAACAAATGTGCTTAAAGATTTATCTGAGAATTGTGAGAGTGTTGGAGAGCTTTTACATATAATGAGTTATGGGCAAGTTTAACAAATTAGGTGATAAGGAATATAATATAGAAGACCATAGAATTGCTCCAGTTTGATACTATCTTTGTAATTTCTGACTAATGCATTGATCACATTTACTTCCAATATGGTTTTGAATCTGATCTGTCAATTTGATGGGCTTAGATTGAACATATAAACAAAGGTATCAGTATATTTAGGAAGAAATATTGAGACAAATTTAGCTAAGTTGCAAAGAGACACTGAAAATCTGATGATATCTCAGAACAAATACACAGAAGATAGAAGAGAGCAGTAACATTCATGGTTTTCTACATTCATATTTAACCTCAATTTGGAAATGATATATTTCCAAACATAACAAACTGTATCCTCAAATAATTTCATATGTTATTACAGTTATGTATTTATGCTTAGTATATAAGCACACCAATATATAGTAGATTCACCATGTGCAGACCGTACAGCTCTCTTTCTCCAGAGGTTGAAAAAGCTAGGATAATTGTTCAAGGGATTAGAATTTCTAAGCAACCCTGACAATGAACCTATTGAGAATATATGGAAAGTTAAGGGATATTAACAGAGTTATGGTATTCAAGATATCATACAGGCTAAAGTGTTTGGATGCCTAGTTCCATATTAGTGCCCCAGTTGGGAAATAATTTAAACTTTCAAGATACAGACTTGCTGGAGAAATTATTTCGATGTGGTTGGAATTAAAATATTTTAATCGTCTTCTCAGATCTAGGTTTCTTATTGTACTTACTGTAAATATGGATGTATAGAAATATTATTTTCGTGACAAAATTCCTAGGCAAATGGTCAGAACTTGAAAATATCATCCTTAGTGAGGTAACCCAATCACAAAAGAACACACATAGTATGCAGTCACTGATAAGGGGATATTAACCCAGAATCTCGGAATACCCTAGACACAATACGCATATCAATAGATTTCCAAGAAGATGGAAGGAGAGACCCCTGGTCCTGGAAAGACTGGATGTAGGGGAATGCCGAGACAGAGAAGTGAAAGGGGGCTGAATGGGGAAAAGAGGGATGGAAGGGGGCTTATGGGACTTTTGGGAAGGGAAGAAACGGGAAAGGGGAAGGGAAATGATTTTGAATGTAAATAAAAATATTATATATATATGTATATATATATATACATATATATATATAATAAAAAAAGAAACATCATTTTCTGGTGTTTGAGACTCTCTTCATGACTAAAAAATCCTTGTTGTCATGCTCATATCTATGGTGGACTTTCATACTTCTGGAACCATAACCAAAAACATATTTTTTCCATAAGTCACATTTCAACGTGTCTTTTGATCACACAATAAAAAGTACATTTCATATTTTCCCATGTTATTGATCCAAAATGAGAAAATTTCTAAAACACTTTGTCCCAAGAGACATTACGGAGCAGGAAACTTCCTCTTCCAGTGTTCTTAAATTTTGACAATGGTTACTAAATAATATTCATATTAAAGAATACTGTAGTCTTTATTTAATGCTAAATTTTTCCACAAATCTGAGTGAAGAAATGAGAAGACATAATTCCCTAGTACTACCCCTGTTTTATTTTAGTCTAATAACCAAAGACTGATGGGCCTTATGTCAGAAAACAATTGTTATTCCATCTGAAATTAAAATTTTATTATTAACACAAACTTAAAGCATAGATTTCAACATAACCCACCTCTGAAAATCTTGCTGCCCATTGTATCATTTACTCAGATAAGGACAGCTGTTGACCCTCATGAGAATTTGCTGAAAAGGATCCTATTTTCACCTTTCATCCAAGACCTTTTGGAAAGTTCCAAAAATTAAGTATGTCATATTCTGCATTTAATTTCTGTCTCCCACCTAAATTCATGTTGACTCTCTCAGCAATATCCTTCAGGAAAGTGTTAAGCTAAAAGAGATTCATGAATTTATATTACACTGTGTGCAAAAGACAGAATTGAACTAATAAATTACCTTAAATTATGATGAGAAAATCAAATTAATGAAGTTTCCATTATTGTTGAATAAATGAATGGCTGAGTATGAGGAATACCATTCTGCTTCTGAATGACAACTCAACTTCAAGAGAAAACTGTGGACAAACTTCTGTAATGAATGAATGATTTCTGACTCATGCATACATTAGCTTTCTTGGAACCTAGCTAGATCCATTTGCATTCAGAATACCTTCAGAATTATATAGTCTAAAATGAGCATGTTGATGTCCAAAGGGGGAAAAAGGGGTATTATTTAGATATAAAACCACTGTCACTGTTTCACTTAAATGTGTATTCATTTAATTTTGTGGTAGTATATATACAGAAAAATTATTGATTTGTATTGCATGTATTTTCATGAGAATATTGTTTATATGGCTATTGATGATGCCACATTTGCATTGACTAATAACATATCCTAGTGTAATATTTCATCACATTTATTAACAACACACACTTGAAAAAGTTTTGACCTCTAAATGAGTTTAGAAACACAAAATTTCTTATGATCGTGGACAAGATGGAAATAATTTCAAAATACCTAACTTGGTGTCATTGCAGATCTCATATATCAGGGTGCTGATAATACAATATAGTGGAGTGGTTTTTACCTGCCAGGGGAAGAAGTCCATCGCTTTTGTATTTTCATGTGGTTGTATTTGTATTTGTTGAAGACTCATTTGATGCAGAGTGTGAGCCACAGCATATACAGCCTTGTAGATATTGCTGCTTTCTTCACCGATTGCCATGTCCAATATATGACTAGGTAACACATCTAGAGAAGCATTGGACTGACAGTTACCCAAAAGTTGACAATCAATATCAGAAAATGAGCACTTGAAAAACAAATGCCATATCTTAGAAAGGTAAATGTCTTCTGGGTATTTGTATGGATTAACTGTTTGAATAAACTTACCAAGCTCAAAATTCTCTCTATTATGGTGTTTATTTATTTTTTTATTTTCTAAGTTTTTTTATTTACATTCCAAATCATTTCCCCTTTCCCGTTTCCTCCCTCCCCGAAAGTCCCATAAGCCCCCTTCCCTCCCTCTTTTCCCCCTTCAACCCCCTCTCCCTCTTGCTTCTCTGTCCTGGCATTACCCTACATCCAGTCTTTCCAGGACCAGGGGTCTCTCCTTCCATCTTCTTGGAAATCTATTGATATGCAAATTGTGTCTACGGTAATCCGAGATTCTGGGTTAATATTCCCTTATCAGTGACTGCATACCGTGTGTGTTCTTTTGTGATTGGGTTACCTCACTAAGGATGATATTTTCAAGTTCTGACCATTTGCCTAGGAATTTCGTGAATTCATTGTTTTTAATTGCAGAGTAGTATTCCATTGTGTAAATATACCACATCTTCTGAATCCATTCCTCTGTTGAGGGACATCTGGGTTCTTTCCAGCTTCTGGCTATTATAAATAAGGTTGCTATGAACATAGTGGAACATGTGTCCTTATTGCATGCAGATAAAGTCTCTGGGTATATTATGGTGTTTAAAAATTAGGCTACCATTGAATGAGTGAAGCATGACATAGTCAGCAAAGTCAGTAATATGAGATTCAATGTTCATGACCCACACTTTTCTTGTTAACAATCTTTGCCCAATATTTTGTATTAGACCTGTGAGGGAATCAATGTCACCATAATAATTATGACATTTGTCTCATCCATATTTTCCCAGAATTTGTTAAAATATGAAGTCCATGTGACAGGGATCATTTTCACAAAAGCTAAGCAGATGCCTTTTTTCTCCATATCTTCTCTGAAATCTGATAAAATTATATTCCCTTTGTGGTCATTTGGGAGGATGAGACCAACCCAGGACCACCTAAAATGAACCATCAAAGATGCAATGCCAAGTGGAATTGATGAGTACTTGGGGTCCATCTGGTAGAGAGAAGAATACTGACCACAGTCACTCAAAGTGGGATCATAGGATCCAAAAGAAAGCTGAACCAAGTAAGAGGAAGAATATTAACATCAAGCAAAATTTCATTCCTGAAGCAACAAATGACAACAGAAAACAAAGGTAGTTTTTTTCTTAATTTTAAAGGAAAATTCCATTTACAGAACTTAATAGTACTTCCTCCCAAACCTGTTAGTTTCAAGGAACTACCTGTATTTATTTATGTCCCCATCCTTTCTCTGGGATGCAAAAGAAATTTGGATTGATATCCAAGTGTTTGTAGATTTGCCTTGTTGTTAAATAACTTGAATACCCCTCTTTTAGTTTCAAAAACATCTGTATTTTCAACAAAAAGACCTGATTCCATGGTCCCACACTCCACAGTTTCTTAACTGAGGAAATTTAAAGAGTTGAAGTAATGTTCCAATTTGGGCAGGTGTTGTTCATGATGTTCCTGTGAGGGCAGTAGTAAAATTACTTGTGACACAATTGTAATTTGGTAAAATCTTTTTCTGCCCTCAAGCAGTGATCCATAAACACACATTAATAAGAGTTTCCTTCTTAGTGAATCTGACATTGTAGAAATCAAATCCAATAGATACATTAGGTAGAATATTGGGGTTCATATTGATCTCCTCAAGAGCAAACAGCAAAGCCAGAATATACTGGTAGTTCTTAAAATTATAGCTGTATAAGTGACAAAATATACACAACATTAATACAACATGGACTACAAATTGAGTACAGTAAAGTTTATAGTTAACCTTTGTTTCCATTAAATATAAAATTTAATATAAAATTTAATTCCATGCATAGGTGGAACCAGGTGGTTAAATATGTCAACATTGGCAAGATCATTTATTATTACTACTCATAAATTATAGTTCCTCAAAGCATAATTTATTTATTATTTATTACATTATACAAAAAATTCGGGCTACATAAAATGAATCACTTCCCCCAAAATTACAGATCTTCTGTTATCTTGATATTGGCCTTTTGTGAAGCTTAATTATGCAAATCCACCATTTTATTAGCAAACCAATCAGATTTTAGAAACAATATGTTTATTGAATAATATTCCAAGTTAAATATATTCCATATAGGATGTAGTTGCCATAACTCTTATTTTATTTTTCTTAGTATGGCAGTCAGAAATTGCTAGTGGATAATATATGTATTTGTACTTATTCCATATGGTCACTGGATGACAGGCATGTACTCATATTCTTTTTGGAAATATTACTTCAGATTATGACTCTTATTGGAACGTTATACTCTCTGAGCCTTCTTTTCATTTTTATATTAATAGCTTATATGAAAAGAAAAATACATTTTTCCCCAAAAGAACCCAAATCCACACTAACATAAAAATATATTTAATTTCAGTGTCAGAGTATTGGGCATTAAAAAAAATACTTCATTAAGGTTCCATTGTGTACTGTTTCTTTCCCCAAAAGACTTATAGAACTTAGTTCAGGAGCAATGGCGAGATTCTAAAAACTCTTGTTCTTATAATCAGTGGTTGTGAATAAACTCGATTTCTCAATGCTGCAGGGAAGATATATTTATGATTTCATAGTATGTATAACTACACCTAATATCCTGTGAATGCTCACATGAATCAAAACACCAGCATGGAGAATGGAGGCATCCACATAAACCAACCACAAGCAGAGAGGCTATTGTTCTTACTGTTTTATTGTTGTGAGAAGACACTGTGACCATGGCAACTCTCAGAAAGGAAAACATTTATCTGAGAATAACTTACACTTTCAATGCTTTAGTCTAGTATGGCCTTGATGGAAAGTACAGCAGTGTAACAGCAGAAATGCCAATTTATAAATTTACATCTTAATCCACATACAGCAGAAGTGGAAACTAAGACACATTGGTAAGTTTTTAGCTTATTAGTCCAATAAACCTTCCCCTACTTTGACACACTTACTCTAGCAAGTTTACACCTTACTTGAACAAGGATACACCTACTAATAGTGCCAATCATCATAAACAAAAGATTTAAAACAATAGAGTATGGGAGGCATTCCTGTTCAAGCCACTGCATTCAAGTCTTTGGCATTCTTAACCTTGTAGCCACAACATAATGCAAAATGCATTGAGTCTGTCTTCAAAAGTTCCCTTAATTTAAAACATCCTCAATTTTGTTTAAAGACCAAAGTTCAGATTCTATTCTGAGAATCCAGCATTGTCTCATCAAGTAATTTTAAGTAACAGCAAAATAAAAGAGCAGAACACATACTTATATAATGACTCAGAATAAATATTATCATTTCAAATTTGAAGAAAGGGGAACAAAGTGAGGTTATGCTGAATGAAACAAGACAAATACAAGCTGAGCAAACTCAACATTTTGCATCTCTATACTTGATGTTAAAATATTCTCCATTCCTTAAAATCTCTAATTCCTTTCATCTTCCTTGACTGTAAAAGTCTTTTTCTTAGGTTTAATACATTTCCCAATAGCAGCGGTTTTTGGTTAATAACCCTGGGTTCAGGCATCTTTTACATCATTTGATTTCCTTTCTCATTCTTAATTCATGGACAAATCCTTCATTAAGAACCAAAAATGACATAATCTTACACATGTACACACACACACACACACACACCTGACCTCATACACTTACCCAAAAAAGGGCTTTATCTCTCACATTAGAACACTATATACAAAAAATAAAAAATAAAAATAAAAAAGAACACTATATACAATAAAAATAAATATGAGAAATATCAGAATAAGAATTGTATTTACAATATCCAGGTCATTTATAATTCACAACTTTAAACAAAGTACTCCTACTATCTATCTTATCTTGGTGTGTTTTCTGTAGAATATTTTTTTGTCAGAAGAGATCATTGAAACATGCCTTTTAACTTTATACTTAGACAACCAAAGGAAGTTTAAGATTTTGTGCTTTTAACTATGATAATATAAGCAGAATTTCATTAATTAATGTTAGGCTTATGAACATTTAAGTATATCAAAGATAAAAGATCAAACACATGAGAGTGATATGTTACACCAGAGTCAGCAGCAGGTATGTAGCAAACAGCTTCTGAATCTAACAAAATTTAAACAGAATTCCTGGCTACATAGACTGTCACCAAGGGTTTATCTGCATCACTGGGTGCACCTATATTTGGTAGCTAGGCCCAGAAGATCTTACAGATTTTACTGTGAATTAAGAACTTGAAGAGAATGTCCTACCTTTTCTAGTCAAAGTGGGGCAATCCATTACCAAGTGTCCTACTTGTTAACAATTCTGATTATGTGCTGTCAGCAAAGTAATGAGAAGTTTATAACACAATTGATACTTTTGAAACAATTGGCATAAGTTTAAGATCAAGATCCATTTTGTGCATCACCTTCTTTGGAAGAGAGAAAGAACACTGCTATGATCTGATGTTATTCTGCATTACAAAAACTTTTTTAATATTAAAACATCTAAAATGCCACATTCTATCTCTGAAGTGTTTGAGAACAGTCTATCTGTCAAAAGTATACTTAATAACATTACTTTGCTTGTTTCTTTGTAATCATCACAAAAATCCCTTAAAGAAATACAGACAGAGGGGGACACTCTCAGTCAGTCATGGAAATGAGCAGAAAGTCCCCAATGCAGGAGCTAGAGAAAGGACCTAAGGAGATAAAGAGGATTGCAGCTCCATAGAAGGAATAACAATATGAGCTACCCAGTACTCCCAGAGCTCCCAGGGACAAAACCATCAAGCAGAGAGTTCCCATGGTGTTACTGATGGCTCCAGACAGAGGATGGCCTTGTTGAATATCAGAGTGAGGAGGGGCCATTGGTCCCGGAAAGGATTGATGCCACAGTATAGGGTAATACCAGGACAAGGAAGCAGGAGAGGGTTGATTGGGGTACAGGGGGAGGGGAGAGGGCCAATGGGACTTCAGGGGGGTGGACCAGGGAAGGGGAAATCATTTGAAATGTAAATAAACAATATATCAAAGAAAAAAAGAAATACATGCGAACATGTATTTCTTTTACAACAGGTAGAAACCTATAAAGAGGAAACACAAAATCCCTTAAAGAATTACAGGAAAACACAAACACACAAGTGAAGTAACTGAACAAAACCATCCAGGATCTGAAAACAGAAGTAGAAACAACTAAGAATTCAAAAAGGGAGACAACTCTGGAGATCGAAAACCTTGGAAAGAATTCAGGAGTCATAGATGCAAACATCAACAACAGAATACCAGAGAAAGAAGAAAGAATCTCAGGTGCTGAAGATACCATAGAAAGCATTGACTCAACAGTCAAATAAATTGCAATATGTAAAAAGCGTGTAACCCAAAACATCCAGGAAATCCAGGACCCAATGAGAGGACCAATCCTAAGGATTATAGGTATAGAAGGCAATGAAGATTTACAACTTAAAAGGGCCAGTAAATATCTTCAACAAAATTATAGAAGAAAACTTCCCTAATGTAAAGAGAGAGAGATGCCCATGAACATATAAGAAGCTTACAAAACCCTAAACAGACTGTATCAGAACAGAAATTCCTCCTGTCACTTATACTCAAAACAACAAATGCATTAACCAAAGAAAGAATATTACAAGCAGTAAGGGAAAAAGGACAAGTAACATATAAAGGCAGACCTATCAGAATTACACCAGGCTTCTCACAAGAGACTCTGAAAACTAGAAGATTCTGGGCAGATCTCATACAAACCTTCAGAGAACACAAATACCAGCCCAGACTACTATACCCAGCAAAACTCTCAATTACCATAGATGGAGAAACCAAGATATTCCATGACAAAAACAAATTTACACAATACCTTTCCACAAATTCAGTCCTACAACAGATAAAAGAAAAAGCCAACACATGGAGGGAAATTACACCCTAGAAACCTCAAGAAAGTAATCTTCTTTCAACAATCCCAAAAGAAGATAGCCACACAAACAAAAAATAACATCAAAAACAACAGAAAGAAACAATCACTATTCCTTAATATCTCTTACCATCAAAGAATTCAGTTCCCCAATAAAAAGACATAGACTAACAGACTTAATATGTAAGCAGGGCCCAGAATTTTGCTGCATACATGGAATGCACCTCAGTGTCAAAGACAAACACTACCTCAGAGTAAAGGGCTAGAAAACAAATTTCCAAGCAAACGGTCCCAAGAAACAAGCTGGAGTAGTCACTCTAATATTGAATAAAATTGGCTTTCAATGAAAAGTCATTAAAATATAAGGACGAAAACTTCATACTCATCAAAGGATAATTCTACCAAGAAGGACTCGCAATTCCGAACAACTATGCTCCAAATGCAAGGGCATCCATAGTCATAAAAGAAAATTTACTAAAGCTCAACATTGCACCTCACAAAATAATAGTGGGAGAATTCAACACATCACTCTTAGGGAAGGACAGATCATGGAAATACAAATTAAACAAAGAAACAGTGAAACTAACAGAAGTTAGGGACCAAATATCTATAGAATATTTCATTCTAAATCAAAGAATATACCTTCTTCTCAATATCTTTGGGACCTTCTCCAAAATTGGACCATATATTTTGTCACAAAGCAGACCTCAACAGATCTAAAGAATTGGAATAATCCCACACCTCTTAACAGATGACTATAAATTAAGGCTTGTTTTCAATAGCAACCAAAAACAACAGAAAGCCCAGATGTACATAGAAGATGAACAACATTTTTCTCAATGATACCTTGGTCAAGGAAAAAATAAAGAAAAAAAATCAAAGATGTTTTACAATTTAATGAATATGAAGGCATAACATACCCAAAATTATGGAGCACAATGAAAGGAGTGATAAAAGGAAAATTCATAGCTCTGAGTGCCTCCAAAACGTAACTGGAGAGAGCATAACCAGCAGCATACCTGAAAGCTCTAGAACAAAAAGATGCAAATGCACCCAAGAGGAGTAAACAGCAGGAAATAATTAAACTCAGGGCTAAAATCAATCAAGTAAAAACAAATAGAACTATACAAAGAATCAAACAAATCAGGAGCTGGTTCTTTGACAAAATCAACAAGATAGATAAACCCTTAACCAGACTAACTAGAGGGCACAGAGACAGTATCCAAATTAACAAAATCAGAAATGAAGAGGGAGCTATAACAATAGAATCTGAGGAAATACAAAAAATAATTGTATCCTACTACAAAGCCTATAAATTAACATAACTGAAAATTTTGGATGAAATGGACAATTGTCTAGACAGATAACAAATACCAAAATTAAATAAGGATCAGATAAATAATCTAAATAATCCCATATTCGCTTATGAAATAGAATCAGTCATTAAATTTCCCTTATGGATATTTATGCAAAAATATTCAATGAAATTCTTGTAAACTGAATCAGAGAACACCTCAAAATGGTCATTCACCATGATTAAGTAGGCTTCTTCCCAAGGATGCAGGGATTGTTCAATATATGGAAATCCATCAATGTAATCTACTATATAAACAAACTCAAAAGAAAAAAAAACACCTATCATTTCATTAGATGCTGAAAAAGCATTTGATCAAATTTAATATCCCTTCATTTTAAAAGACTTGGAAGGATCAGGAATTCAAGTCCCATGCCTAAACATAGTAAAAGGTATATACAGCAAACCAGTAGCCAAAATCAAACTAAATGGAGAGAATCATGAAGCAATCCCATTAAAATCAGGGACTAGAAACGACTGCCCTCTCTCTCCCTATATGTTCAATATATTACTTGAAGTTCTAGCTAGAGCAATTAGATAACAAAAGTAAGTCGAATGGATACATATTGGAAAGAAAGAATTCAAAATATCACTATTTGTAGATCACATGACAGTATACTTAGTCACCACAAAAATTCCACTAGAGAGGTCCTGCAGCTGATAAACAACTTCATTAAAATGGCTAGATATAAAATTAACTAAACTAAATCAGTAGCCATCCTATACTCAAAGGATAAATGGGCTGAGAAAAAAATTAGGGCAATGACACCCTTCACAATAGCCACAAACAGTATAAAGTATCTTGATGTGACTCTAACCAAACAAGTGAAAGATCTGTATGACAAGAACTTCAAATCTCTGAAGAGAGAAAGCTAACAATACCTCAGAAGATGGGAAGGTCTCCCATGGTCATGGATTAATGTAGTAAAAATGGCCATTTTGCTGAAAGCAATATTCAGATTCAGTACAATCATTATCAAAATTCCAACTCAATACTTTATAGAGTTAGAAACAGCAATTCTCAAATATTTTTGGAATAACAAAAAACCCAGGAAGGAATGTGAAAACTATTCTCAACAATAAAGAACTCAAGGTGGAGTCACTTATCCCTGACCTCAAGCTGTACAATAGAGCAATTGTGTTAAAAACTGCATTGTATTTGTACAGTGACAGGCAGATAGATCAATGGAATAGAATTCAAAACCCAGAAGTGAAAACACACACCTATGGCCACTTGATCTTTGACAAAGGAGCTAAAACCATCCAGTGGAAAAAAAAGACAGCATTTTCAACAAATGGTGCTGGTTCAACTGGTGGTCAACTTGTAGACGAATGCAAATAGATCCATTCTTATCTCCCTGTACCAAGTTTATGTCCAAGATGATCAAGGACCTCCATATAAACAGATACACTGAATCTAATAGAAGAGAAAGTAGGAGAAATTCTCAAATAAATGGGCACAAGAGAAATGTTCCTGAACAGAACACCAATGCTATAAGATAAAAAATTGACTAAAGGGACCTCATAAAATTGAAAACCTTGTGTAAGGCAGAGGACACTGTTAAGAGGACAAAATGGCAACCAACAGATTTGTAAAAGATCTTTACCAATCATTCATCTGATAGAGGGCTAACATCTAATACACAAAGAACTCAAGAAGTTAGAATCCAGAGAACCAATTAACCCTATTTAAAAAAAATGGAGAAATGAGCTAAACAGAGAATGTTTTAATGAGGAAACTCAATGGACTGAGAAGCACGTAAAAAAAATGTTCAGCATTCTAAGTCATCAGGGAAATGCAATTCAAACAACCCTGAGATTCCACCTCACACCAGTCAGAATGGCTAAGATTAAAAAACTCAGGTGACAGTAGATGCTGGTGAGGATGTGGCAAAAGAGGAACATTCATCCACTGTTGGTGGGATTTCAAGTTGGTACAACCACTCTGGGAGTCCCTCTGGAGGTTCCTCAAAAGATTGGACATAGTAGTTTCTGAGAACACATCCATACTGCTCCAGGGCTTATACCCTAGAGATGCTACAATATATAACAAGGACACATAGTCCACTATGTACATAGCAGCCTTATTTATAATGTCAGAAGCGGGAAACAACCCAGACATCCTTCAACAGAAGAATGGATGCAGAAAATGTGGTTTCTTTACACAATGGAATACTACTCAACTATTAAAAATGATGAATTCATGAAATTCTTAGGCAAATGGATAGAACTAGAACACATCATCCTGAGTGAGTTAACCCCATCACAAAAGATCACACATGGTATGCGTTCACTGATAATTGGATATTGGCCCAAAACCTCTGAGTACCCAAGATACAAGTCACACACCATAGGAAGCTCAAGTAGAAGGAAGATCAAAGTGTGAGTGCTTCAGTCCTTCTAAGAAATGGGAACAAAATAATCATGAGAGCAAATATGGAAACAAAGTGCAGAGCATAGACTGAAGGAATGGCTTTCTGGAGACTGTCCCGCCTGGGGATTTATCCCAGAGACAGTCACTAACCTCTGAACCTTGCTAAGAAGTGCTTGCCTACAGGAGCCTGATAACGTTGTCTACTGAGAGGCTCTGCTAGAACCTAATAAATACAGAGTCATATGTTTACATCCAACCATTGTACTGAGTTTGGGGTCCCCAATGGAGGAGTTAGAGAACGGACTGAAGGATCTGAAGGATTTGCAACCCCATAGGAAGAACAACAATATCAACCAATCTGATACCCCAGAGCTTCTAGGGACTAAACCACTAACCAAGGAGTATACATGGTTCTGGGCTGCATATGTAGCAGAGGACAGCCTTGTAAGGCATGAATGGAAGGAGTGGTCCTTGGTCCTATGAAGGCTTGATAGATGTCCCAGTGTAGGGGAATCAAGTATGTGGAGGTGAGAGTGGGCACGTGGGTGGAGGAATACCCTCATAGAAGCAGGAGCATGGGGAGTAGGGATAGCAGAGGGGGTTTCCAGGAGAGAGGGAAACCCAGTAAGGGGATAACACTAAAATGTAAATAAATTAAAATAATAAAAAAACAAACAAACAAACAAAAAAGACAAAAATGGCCATCTTGCAGAAAGCAATGTAGAATTTTAATGCAATCCCCAGCAAAATTCCAACTCAATTCTTCATCATTGTAGAAAGTCAAGAAGTCATTTGGAATAATCAAAAATCCAGGATGGTGAAAACTCTTCTTAACAATGAAAGAAATTCTGGGGAATCACCATCCCTGACCTCAAGCTCTATTACAGAGAAATAGTGATAAAAACTGTATTGGTACAGAGACAGGCAGGTAGATGAATGGAATAGTTAAAGACACCGAAATAAACCCACACACCTGTGGTTCCTTCTTCTTTGACAAAGATGGTAAAATCATCCAATGGAAAAGTGACAGCATTTTCAACAAATGATGCTGTTTCAACTGCTGGTCAGTATGTAGAACAACACAAATCCTTCAATACTTATATCCTTGTGCAAAGATCAACTCCAAGTGGATAAAGGACCTCCACATAAAGCCAGATACACTGAAACAAAGAGAGGAGAAAAAGTTGGGAGTGCCTCAAACACATGGGCACAGGGGAAAATTTCCTGGACAGCAAACCAATGGTTTCTACTCTAATATTAACAATCAACAACTGTGGCCTCATAAAATTGAAAAGTTTCTGTAAGGCAAAGGACACAGTCAATATGACAAAATGGCAACCAACTGATGAGGAAAAGTTCTTTACTAATCCTACATCTGATAGAAGGCTTATATTCAAAATATACAAAGAAGTAAGGAAGTTAGACTCCAGAGAATCAAATAACCCTATTTGAAATGGAGTGAAGAGCTAAACAAGGAATTCTCAACAGAGGAATATCGAAGGGCCGAAAAGAACCTAAAGAAATGTTCAACATCCTCAGTCATCAGGGAAATGCAAATCAAAACAACCCTGAGATTCCACCTCACACCAGTCAGAATGGCTAAGATCAAAACTCAGGTGAAAGCAAATGCTGGAGAGGATGTAGAGAAAGATGAACACTCCTCCATTGCTGGTGGGATTGCAAGCTGGTACAACCACTCTGGAAATCAGTCTGTTGGTTCCTCAGAATATTGGACATAATCCTACTGGAGGACCCAGCTATACCACTCCTGGGCATATTACAAAAATATGCTCCAATATATAACAAGGACACATATCCACTATGTTCATAGCAGCCTTATTCATAATAACCAAAAGCTGAAAACAACCCAGATGTCCTTCAACTGAGCAATGGATATAGAAAATGTGGTATATTTACACCATGGAATACTCCTCAGTTATTTAAAACAATGACTTAATGAAATTCTTAGGCATATGGATGGAGTCAGAAAATATCATCTTGAGTCAGGTAACCCAATCACAAAAGGACACACATGGTATGTACTCACTATGAGTGGATATTAGCCTAAAAGCTGAAAATACCCAAGATACAATTCACCGACCATAATGAAGCTCAAGAAGAAGGAAGATCAAACTGTGGATGCTACAGTTCTTCTTATAAGGTGGAACAAATACTCCCAGGAGCTAGAGGGTGACAGGGAATTAAGAGGAAAAGAGGAGGGGTAGGAGAATAAAGCGTGGAAGGATCTGGTATGGATGAGGATCTGGTATGGGAGGAGAAGTGGATGATATACAGATGGTCAGGAAATTGTTCAGTGGTGTGTAGCAATAGGGGAACTGGGTGTAACCACCAGAATATCCCAGATGCCAGGAAAGCAAGAGCCTCACAGGACCCTAAGGGGATGAGATTAGCTGAAATTCCCAACAAAGTGTAGGGAGAACCTGTAAAGACACTATCCGGAGTTTAGACATGGCCTCGGGTTGGGGGACAGGGCCACCCACTCATCTCCAAATTTTTAACCCAGAATTTCTCCTGTCTAAAGGACATAGTGTAGAGCACAGACTGAAGGAAAGGCCATCCAGAGACTGCCCTACCTGAGGATCCATCCCATATATAGACACCAAACTCAGATACTCTTGTGGATGCCAAGAAGTGCTTGCTGACAGGAACCTTATATATCAGTCTCCTGTCAGGCTGTGCCAGAGCTTGACAAAAAAAGATGAAAATGTTCACAGTCAACAATTGGACTGAGCATGGGAACCCCAATAAGGAGTTGGAGAAAGGACTGAAGGAGCTGAAGGTGTCTGCAATTCCATAGGAAGAATAATAACAACCAACCAGACACCCACCCTCCCCTGAGCTCTCAGGAACTAAACCAGCAACCAAAGTATACACATGGAGGGACCCATGGCTCCAGCTGCATATGTATCAGAGGATGGTCTTATCTGGCATTAATGGGAGGAGAATCCCTTCATCCTGTGAAGGCTCAATATCCCAGTGTAGGGGAATGCCTGTGTGAGGAGGTGCTAGTGGGTGGATGGGTGAGTGTCCCACTTCATAGAAGCAGGTGAAAGAGGGATGTGAGAGGGGGTTTTCAGGGAGGAACTGGAAAAGAGGATAACATTTGAAATGTAAATAAATAAAATATCCAATAAAATAAAATGGAGTGAAGAAAATTTCCTATTGATGACTCTCTAAGGGCAGAAAAAAAAAAAAAAACAAACGTTTCACATCCTAAGTATGGACTTGTAGCCATATCATAAGACAAAATGCATTAAGTCCAAATTTAAAAATCCTTAATCTATTTTTGTCTATACATTCTTTCAAAGCCTACATCATTTATGGCTGTCAGGGCAATCTATTAACTGTAACTACTCATAAAAATCAAAAGCAAGATGTACATTTTACACTTCCAACATGTACTAGAACTAAAAGGAAGAAGGGAGCTAACAGAGGAAATAGTGTAGCAAAACAAGATAAAATACCAGCAGTGAAACCTCTGTCTTCTGTGATGACCTGTCAATATTAAAATGCTCTTCAGAATTTCAACACTTTCAACTTTGTTGACAGAAATACATGTCCTCTCTCTTGTGATGATACCACACCCTGTTTGCATTTCTACATGGTAGGTATTTCAGCTATTTCTTATATCCAGCATCTTGGATTATCTTACTTATTTCAGGCTTTATATTCACAGCTTCACTCTATAGCCTCTCTGAACTTCCATACAGTGATAACCCTTATGCATACTACTAGATTACTTTACCCTCGGACAGAGATTCATTGAATTTCATCTTGTGTATTCTATGGCATATCCATAAGTCTGTGATGGAAACTGCATTTTTTTTTCTGCTTGGTTAGACTGAAATTATGTAACTCTTTTGATTTTCTTTGCATCAGCTTCCTGTGGTTGATGACTGCCTTTCCTGCTCAATATTTCTTTTATTTGCTTTTCCCAATTTCGAAGTTGACTTGTATGAAGTCTTTTCCTTAGGTAACCTCTCCTTATTTTATTTAGCATCAGACTATACTTTAAAATTTTTAAATCCCTAGAACACTGCACTTAAGTCCACTTAATCTCCTGGCTGTGATCTCTTCATACTTCAAATGTTGTATTTCTCTTTTTCCAGATTTCTCTTTCATATTATAGATCTGCCTAAGTCTAGTCATAAATAGTCACATGGCACAGTCAATGTTAGGCTGTTTTGTAATATACTCTGACAATGACATTAATATGAAACCCTTCAACTTATCGTCCTTCAAATTTATAACAAAGGCAAACAGCAGCCACATTCTTTGACAAAATATCATAAGAGCTGTGTATAGGCCACTTATTAATAAAACATCTGGATCTTGTCCACATCACTTTTAGCATACTCATCTTCCATTATACGACCCCATAAGTCCCAGTTCAATCATTCTAGCACTTTTCAAATCCATAGTCTCTGTCTTCAGTATTCCTAAAAACTACAGAATGGTCAGTCACATCACAGCAATATTGAAATTTATGGTACCAACTTATTTTTAATTGAAGTTATATTATAGTAAAGAGACTCCATGACATGACTATACTTATAAACAACAGCATTTAATTGGTGCCTAAGTTAGAGTTTCAGATTCTCAGTCCATTTTTTATTACTTATTTATTTAATTATTCATTTTTATACAGTTTTATTAGATGTTTCCTTTATTTACATTTCAAATGCTTTCACCTTTCCTCATTTCCCCTCCAAAACCCCCCTATCTCATTCCCCCTCTCCCTGCTTACTAACCCACTCACTCCCTATTCCCTGACCTGGCATTCCCCTACCCTGGGGCAATGAGCCTTCACAAGTCCAATGGCCTCTCCTCTCTTTGATGGCCTACCAGACCATCCTCTGCTACCCATGTGGCTGGAGCCATTGGTTCCTCCATGTGTATTCTTTGGTTGGTGTTTAAGTCCCTGAGAGCTCTGGGGATACTGGTTGGTACATATTGTTGTTCTCCTATGGGGTTGTAAATGCCTTCAACTCCTTGGGTCCTTTCTCTAGCTCCTCCCTTGTAAACCCTGTGCTCGGTTCAATGGCTAGATGAGCGCATCCCCCTCTGTAATTGTCAGGCACTGGCAGGGCCTCTATGGAAACAGCTATATCAAGCTCCTGTCAGCTAGTAGTTGCTTGCATATGGGATAGATCCCCAGGTGGGACAGTTTCTGGATAGTCTTTACTTCAGTCTCTGCTCCACACTTTGTCTTTCTATTTCCTCTCATGGGTATTTTATACCCTATATAAGAAGGACCAAAGTATTCACACTTTGGTCTTCCTTCTTAAGCATCATGTGGTCTGTGAATTATATCTTGGGTAATCTAAGCTTCTGGGCTAATATTTACTTATCAAGGAGTACATTCTGTACTTGTTGCTTTTGTGTGTCAACTTGACACAAGCTGGAGTTACTACAGAGAAAGGAGCTTCAGTTGAGAAAACGCTTCAGTGAGATCCAGCTGCAAAGCATTTTCTCAATTAGTGATTGTATTAGTTTGGGTTTTACTGCTGTGAACAGACACCAATGGCCAATGCAAGTTTTATAAAAGACATTTACTTGGGGTTGGCTTACAGATTCAGAGGTTTAGTCCATTTTCCTCAAGGCAGAAGCATGGCAGCATCCAGGCAGGCATGGTGCAGGATGAGCTGAGGGTTCTATGACTTTATCCAAAGGAAGCCAGGAACAGACTGGGCATCTTCAGGCATCGAAGAGGAAGATCTCTAAGCCCAATCCTACAGTGACACACTTCCTCCAGCAAGGCCACACCTTCTAATAGTGCCACTCTCTGGGACAAGCATATACAAACCATCACAGTGATCAAGTGGGGTGGACCTAGCCCCTTGCGGGTGGTACCATCCCTGGACTAGTGGTTTGGGGTTCTACAAGAAATCAAGCTGAGCAAACCAGGGGAAACAAGCCAGGATGTGGAGAAAGAGGAACACTCCTCCACTGCTGGTGGAATTGCAGGCTGGTACAACCACTCTGGAAAGCAGTCTGGCGGTTCCTCAGAAAACTGGGCATGACACTCCCGGAGGATCCAGCTATACCACTCCTGGGCATATACCCAGAGACTTTACCTGCATGCAATAAGGACACATGCTCCACTATATTCATAGCAGCCTTATTTATAATAGCCAGAAGCTGGAAAGAACCCAGATGTCCCTCAACGGAGGAATGGATTCAGAAGATGTGGTATATTTACACAATGGAATACTACTCTGCAATTAAAAACAATGAATTCATGAAATTCCTAGGCAAATGGTCAGAACTTGAAAATATCATCCTTAGTGAGGTAACCCAATCACAAAAGAACACACATGGTATGCAGTCACTGATAAGGGGATATTGACCCAGAATCTCAGAATACCCTAGACACAATCAGCATATCAATAGATTTATAAGAAGATGGAAGGAGAGACCCCTGGTCCTGGAAAGACTGGATGTAGGGGAACGCCAGGACAGAGTAACGAGAGGGGGTTGAATGGAGAAAAGAGGGAGGGAAGGGGGCTTATGGGACTTTCGGGGAGGGAGGAAACGGGAAAGGGGAAGTGATTTGGAATGTAAATTAAAAAAATAAAATAAAATAAAAAAAAAAAAAAAAGAAACATCCCTCCATGGACTTTGCATCAGCTCTTGCTTCCTGACCTGCTTGAGATCCAGTCCTGACTTCCTTTGGTGATGAACAGCAATGTGAAAGTGTAAGCTGAATAAAGCCTTTCCTCCCCAACTTGTTTCTTGGTCATCATGTTTGTGCAGGAATAGAAACCCTGAGTAAGACAAATACCATGTATGTTCTTTTGTGATTGGGCTACCTCACTAAGGATGATATTTTCTAGTTCCATCAATTTGCCTAAGAATTTTATGTATTCATTGTTTTTTTTTAATTTTATTTTCTAAGTTTTTTTTAAAATTTACATTCAAAATCATTTCCCCTTTCCCGTTTCCTCCCTCCCCGAAAGTCCCATAAGCCCCCTTCCCTCCCTCTTTTCCCCATTCAACCCCCTCTCGCTTCTCTGTCCTGGTATTCCCCGACATCCAGTCTTTCCAGCACCAGGGGTCTCTCCTTCCATCTTCTTGGAAATCTATTGATATGCGAATTGTGTCTAGGGTATTCCGAGATTCTGGGTTAATATCCCCTTATCAGTGACTGCATACCATGTGTGTTCTTTTGTGATTGGGTTACCTCACTAAGGATGATATTTTCAAGTTCTGACCATTTGCCTAGGAATTTCGTGAATTCATTATTGGGCTGGAGAGATGGCTCAGTCGTTAAAGGCTAGGCTCACAACCATAAAGTATTCATTGGTTTTAATAGCTGAGTAGTACCCCATTGTATAAATGTACCACATCATGGTAACATTCAGGCAAATGCTGGGGCAGTAGCTGATAATTTACTTCCTGATCCACAGGCAGGAAGGAAAGACTGTGCAAGGCATGGACTTTTGAACATGAAAACCTACACCAGTGACATACTTCCTAACATAATGACATACCTACGACAACTAGGCTCATATCATAATAGTATTAATTCTTTTAAACAATTCTATTCCTGATAAATAAGCATTCCAACATGTGAGTCTATGGGAGTCACTTTTATTCACATTGTCACACAGTTTATATTCCATTTATTTAGGAAGTGAAGCCAAGAGCTGAAGACAGGAGCTTAAAGCCAAAATCATAGGGAGAAGTTCCTTACTTTTTTCCTTCCTTTACTTTGTTTTTCTCATTTCTTATACAGCCAAGGACCTATGTCCAGGTATTTTACAATCTATGGTGAGTTGACCCATTCTTCATCAATAAGCAACCAAGGGTATGCTCTACAAAGATTCTCATAGGCCAGCTTGTTAATTCCCTAGAAGATACTCCTGCTCTTGAGGTATGTCTGGTTTTATGTCAAGTTGATAGAAACTATAAAATCCTAGAGTTGCATGCAATTGTTTCCATACTTTAGTCTCAGAGAAATTATCAGCCCTGGTATTCTTAAATCCCAATTGCTCATAAATGAGGTTTCATCAGCTGAATAAGGTCAAGAGAAATGTCAACAATTTTCTGTCTTTAAGCCCTCAATCTGCTTGGTCAGTTATCTGTTTCTCCTTTTAGAACTTTTACAGTCAAGACAAAAAATGTGGAATATGGGTAAATTGTGGCCCTTCTTTCTATCATGTAGCTTTTACATTCATTCACTGTTTACTATTCAATATTCACTGAGACTTGTAATAGGTGATTTCATGTCTGGTTTTAGGCTGAGTCATTAATAGATACTTACCTCCACCCTTTGAAAAGGCCACAATATCTAAGTTCATGCTGTTCACCAAAAAGAAAGACTTTCATAAATAATCCTGAGAGTGAGGTGTTTATTTGTATAGATATTTAGAAGGTACTTTGATGCTATACTAGTATGGTTAAATGGAAATATTTGGTTCTATGATAGGGCCTATAAACTTGATAACCATATATTTTAGTAAGTTTATAGTATCATACATGAATTCTTTCCCATGAAATTGTCTTTGTAATCAAATATAATCTCCATTGTAACACACACCAGTCATAGTACAAAAGTAGAAATTGACACAAATTGCCTAGATTTTTATCCCTGATGTCTGAGATATCACATCTGGATAAGGTTGTTAATGAATTTCTTTCTATAAAAAACTGCATTACATCTTTTGGCATTTCAAAAGCTAGTCAGAAACTAGAGAATTTCCAGCTCAATTTCAAATTGATGTTTTCTGTATCTTGCAACAAAGATTTGTGCTGTTCTCAGGCATTGGGTGTCATCATAATGCACAAAGAGCAACAATAATAGTCTGAGATATTTTCAGGAATACTGTGAACTACCTAATCAACAATTAATATATCATTTTAATTAATTAATTAGTTAATCAATTAATTGGTTCACTTAACTTCCTGACTACTGTCTCCCCTTCTGTTTCCCCTTGCCAAATTTTATTTCCCCCTCCTCTGAGAAAGCAGTAGAAACTATCTCCCCTCTCTTTTGCACAGCTGATCCTGCATACCTCCTCTAGTTCCTCTCCTATGCCCTCTCCCACCCAGTTGTGTCCCTCCATCTGCTGCTTATAACTATTTTATTCTCCTTTTGAAATAAGGTTTAAGCATCCTCGTTTGATCCTTCCTTCTTCTTTAGCTTCTTTGGGTCTGTTTAGAGTAGCATGGGTACCAAGTATTTAATTGCTAATATCTGATTATCAATAAGTACATACTGTGTATTTCAGGGGAAGTGAGGTCTGAGTTATGCCACTCAGGATGATCTTCTCAAGTTTCATCCATTTGACTACAAAATATCATGATGTCTTTCTGTTTTAATAGGTGAATTGTATTCCACTGTATAGGTGTACCACATTTTATTTAACCATTCTTCAGTTGAGTAACATCTAGGTTGTTTCTGGTTATTAGGGATAAGGATGCTAAAATATTGTTGAGAAAGTGTATCTGTGGCATAGTGGAGCATTTTTAGTGTATATGTCCAGTAATGATATACCTGGATCTAGTATTTCATTCTGGACTAAGAAATTTTTGTTTAGTTACTTATAGCTGGAAGAGCAAAAGTATCCAGAAATATACTGTTAAAGTATTTCAACTTGATTACAAGTTATATTTGTACAGGCTTTTATATACTTCTTCATTTTTTTAACTACCTCACCAGTTTTCTTACTTCTCTAGTATATCCTCTCTCTAAATGATCTTTCTTTCCTACTATCCTCATCTCGAAAGCCATAAATTGGATTTTTTCCATCCCATGTTTTTCAAACATTTTTATATTCTTCCAACAAAACATTACAAATGCACAAACCTCTATTTGAGACAGGAAGGAAAGGCATAGCAGAGAAATAATCTCAATAGGAATTTATACTTGAGAGTCCTTTCCTGCTGCTATAATTTAAAATACCCTGATAAATGTAGCCAATTTTAAAGGAGTGTTTTTTAATGTATTTTTTTCTACTTAATTTATATAACCTAGGGACATCCAAACAAGATATAGTTGAAATAGCATGTCAGATTACCTGCACAGTCAAGACCAGAATGCTTTGCAAATAATGTGTTTTAGAACTATGATAGGATGGTGAAATCTTATATAAGCCATACTAGGTCCCCAACCTACCTTTTGGTGCCACACACAATACAGAAGGTTTTTTTTCTTTGCACAGAAACACACATGAGCAAGAAGAATTAGAAAATACCCCTTTGAGACATTTCTCTCGGATTAGTTGTTTGATTATGCCTACTTAACCATCAAAACTAGCTATCACACAATTTCTACCTTATCATGAATCACCCTGCTTCTATCCAACTTTGTTGGTGCTAATATTTAATGATTTAAGCATTTATAGTATACTTTTATATCTTTTACACAATTACAAACATGTACACCCACAAAGTATAATTTTTTTAAATCCATATAACATCTAGGTAATCAAACAAAAATATAATGTATTTCCTTTTGATAATGAATTTTTTACATTATATTTATCAACAATTTTACCTATTTTCTAGTAATGTTACATGTTTTTCTTCTTCATGGCAGAACTCTTTGTTGATCTTGGACTTGATCTCTAGTGGCTCAGTTGGGCTTGAATTCTCAAAATCTCTATATAAACTGCTCTTTATATGATACTCCTTTCTAGACATCATTACTAGGATTGCAATCATGCACCACATGCCCATCAAATATTTATTTCATAATGAAATTATAATGTATGAAATTAATACATGCTATGTTGTATAATTCTTTCAAGAATGCATAATTTTGTCATTTTTTAGTATTTTTCACCATAGTGTATCCCATGCTGTAGTCTCAGTTGAAAATTTCTTGAAAGGACAATGACCTCCTTCTGACCCTTCTGCCACTGCCTGATTTTTCTGCTGTGACAGACTCTTGGCGGGTCTGCTACAGTGAAGACATCATCTCCTGATCCATCCTAGAGAACCCACTTCACTCAGAGCAGCTGGTAAGAACCCCTTCCGGTTGGGTTGGGGACCCAACCGGATTCACTACACAGCAACCTAAACACTCGCCCTCCCAAATACCACTCCCCTTCCATTCCTTCCACCCCTTCTGCTGCCTGGACTTTCTGCTGCAGCAGACTCTTGGTAGGTCTGCTACAGAGAAGAAGACACCATCTCCTTATCCATCCAAGAGAACCTGCTGCACTCAGAGCAGTTAGAGTGCAGAGAGGCCTGAGAGCACAGGTATACATAGAAGAACCCATCTGGAACCCTCAGGTGGGAGCCTTCCAATTTCTGTCCCTGGCTGGGAACCATCCTTGGCCACAATAAGCCATATCTAGGTGGCACAGGGAGACAGCTAACCTCCCAGGACTGTGGAGAGGCCAGAGAGCACAGAGTTAATCCTGGGCTACAGAGCTCCATACACAAATACCACCACAAGAGGACTGGTCTCCAAGGTGTGCCTACATACTTGTGTACACAGAGAGAAAAGGAGTTTCAGGACCATAGATACAGAGGCTTGCAGGAGAGATAAGCCACAGTCAGAGAAAGCAAGGAACACCAAAAATAACCAAATGGCAAAAGGCAAATGCAAGAACACTACCAACAGAAACAAATGCAATATGGCCCCATCCAAACCCAGTTTTTCCACAACAGCAATTCCTGGATAACCCAACACATCAGAAAAGCAAGATCTATATTTAAAATCACAACACATGATGCTGATTGAGGACTTCAAGACAGACATAAACAACTCCCTTAAAGAAATACAGGAGAACGTGGGTCAACAGTTAGAAGCCCTTAAAGAGGAAACACAAAAATCTGTTAAAGAAATATAGGTAAACACACACACACACAAAATAAAAACAAGTGAAGGAACAGAACAAAACCACCCAGGATCTAAAATAGAAGTAGAATCAATAAAGAAATCACAAAGGGAGACAACTCTAGAGATAGAAAAACTTAGAAAGAAATTAGGAGTCACAGATGAAAGCATCAACAACAGAAAACAAGAGATAGACGAAAGAATCTCAGGTGTTGAAGATACCATAGAAAGCATTGACTCAACAGTCAAAGAAAATGCAAAATGCAAAAATCTTGTAACCCAAAACATCCAGGAAATGCAGGACACAATGAGAAGACCAATCCTAAGGATTATAAGTATAGAAGAGAGTGAAGATTTACAACTTAAAGGGCCAGTAAATATCTTAAGCAAAATTATAGACAAAAACCTTCCCTAACCTAAAGAAAGAGCTGTCTATGAACATACAAGAAGCCTACAGAACTCCAAACTGACTGAACCAGAACAGAAATTCCTGTCGGCACATAATAATCAGAACACAAAATGCCCTAAAAAAAGAAAGGATATTAAAACAGTAAGGGAAAAAGTTCAAGTAACATAAAAAGACAGACCTATCAGAATTACACTAGACTTCTCACCAGAAACTATGAAAGCAAGAAGATCCTAGGCAGATGTCATACAGACCCTAAGCGAACATAAATATCAGTCCAGGATATTATACCCAGCAAAACTCTCAATTACCATAGATGTAAAAATCAAGATATTCTATCACAAAACAAAATTTACACAATATCTTTCCACAAACACAGCTCTACAAAGGATAATGGGTGGAAAACACCAACAAAACGAAGTAAATTACACCTGAGAAAAATCAATAAAGTAATTTTCTATCAACAAACCCCAAAGAAGATAGCAACACAAACTGATTTCCACTTTTAACAATGAAAATAATAGGAAGCAACAATCACTTTTCCTTAATATCTCTTAACATCAGTGCACTCAATTGTCCAATAAAAAGACATAGACTAACAGACTGGATACATAAACAGGACCCAACATTTTGCTGCATAAACCCACATCAGTGACAAGGACAGTCACTACCTCAGAGTCAAAGGTTGGAAAACAATTTTCCAAGCTAATGGACCCAAGAAACAAGCTGGAGTGGTCATTCTTATATCAGATAAAATCGACTTTCCACCAAAAGTTGTCAAACATAGATAAGGACAGACATTTCATACTGGCCAAAGGAAAAATCAGCCAAGATGAACTCTCTGTGCTCCAAATGCAAGGGCACCCACATTCATAAAAGACACATTACTAAAGCTCAAAGCACACATTGCACCCCACACAATAATAGTGGGAGACTTCAACACCCCACTCTCAGCAATGGTCTAATCATGGAAACAGAAACTAAACAGAGACACAGTGAAACTAAATGAAGTTATGAACCAAATGAATCTAACAGATATTTATAGAACATTCTATCATAAAGCAAAAGAATATACCTTCTTCTCAGCACCTTATGGTACCATTTCTAAAATTGACCATAATTGGTCACAAATCAGGCCTCAACAGATACAGGAATAGTGAGATAATTCTATGCACCCAATCAGATCACCACGTTCTAAGGCTGGTCTTATGTTCAAACAAAAACAACAGAAAACACACATATACATGTACATTAAACAATGCTCTACTCAATGGTAACTTGGTCAAGGAAGAACTAAAGAAAGAAACTAAAGACTGTTTAGAATTTAATGAAAATGAAGACACATCATACCAAAACTTATGGCACACAATGAAAATAGTGCTAATAGAAAAACTCATAGTGCTAAGTGCCTCCAAAAAGAAAATGGAGAAAGCTTACACTAGCAGTTTGAAAACACACCTGAAAGCTCTAGAAAAGTAAGAAGCAAATACACCCAAGAGAAGTAGATGGCAGTACTACTCAGCTATTAAAAACAATGAATTCATGAAATTCCTAGGCAAATGGATGGAACTATAAAGTGTCATCCTGAGTGAGATAACCCAATCACAAAAGAATAAGCATGGAATGCGCTCACTGATAAGTGAATATTAGCCCAAAAGCTCAGAATAAACAAGATACAAATCACAGACCATAAGAAGCTCAAGAAGGAGGAAGACCAAAGCTTCATTTTTTTCTGATAAATGGAACAAAATACTCACAGGAGCAATTATGGAGACAAAGTGTGGAGCAGAGATAGAAGGAAAGGCCACCCAGAGACTGGCCTTCTTGGGATTCATCCTATAAACAGTCATCAAACCGACATTATTATGTATGACAAGAAGTACTTGCTGAAAGGAGGCTATTATGGCTGTCTACTGAGGGGCTCTGCCAGAGCCTTTACAGATACAGAGGCAGATGTTAGCAGCCAGCCATTGAACTGAGCATCAGATCACCAATGGAGGAGTTGGAGGGATGACTGGAGGGGCTTAAGGTGTTTGCAGCCCCATGGGAAGAAAGATGATTTTGGCCAACCAGATGCCCCAGGGCTCCCAGAGACTAAGCCATCAGCCAAGTAGTACACATTCTTCCAGTCACAATTGTGTCAGAGGAATGCCTTGTCAGGCATCAGTGGGAGGAGAGGTCCCTGGTCCTATGAAGACTTGATAGATGCCCCAGCTGGGGAAATCGAGGGGGAGTAGGTAGGACTGTGTTGGGCAAAATGACATCTTCTTGGAGGCAGAGGGTGGAAGGATGGGTTGAGGGTTTTCTAGGAGGAGAGAATTTGGGAAATGGTATAATATTTGAAATGTAAATGAAGAATATATTCAATAAAAAAAGAATGGACAATGTCACTAGGTGTTATTTTTATTTCTTTCTTACAAATTGAAGGACAAAAATGATCTTATATTTAATATTTAAAATATCATGCAAGGTGGCATGAGAAAGAAAGTGAGAGTTGGGTAGAACAGAAAGCATTCCACTAGCCTTGAAACTACCATTCCTATAGTTCAGAGTCTGCAGGACATGAAGAAAAGTTGCTGCTTTTGCCACTGCTTAGGACTGAGTCTTCTCGTAGGGCCCTCTCCAGACTGGCGGACAGGGAAAGTATCAGTTTCTCTCTAAATTCTTGACCAAGAAAGACATAGAGTATTGGGTTGAGACAGCTGTTGAAGGAAGCCAGTGTGCTTGCTGGGTTCACCAACATGTGAATGATGTTTGGTGTCTCCTTATTCCAGATATTACCTAAAAGAATAATCAATTGAAAAGGGAACCAACACATAAAGAAGGAAATTGCTACAGCAGTGAGAACACGTAAGGGACGGCTGGAATTCAGAAAGCCTTTTCTGAAAATCTTGGCAGCCATGAGTCCATAGCAGATGGCAATGAAGGACATTGGTAGGCTGAAGCCAATAATAAAACTGATGATCCCTGTAGCTGTGCTCACAGTAATTGACACCTTTAATTGCTCCTCAGGTTTTGCAACTACAGATTCAAAATTACATGTACAGTGCACTTCACCCCTTGGATCTCTGACTGTAGTCAAGAAGAGAAAATGTGGCAAGGTAAGCAGCAGAGAAAGAATCCAAGCTCCAACAACTACTTTCCTAGCTAGACTCACAGTTCGGTGATTCTGTGCCCATACTGGGTGCAGGACACAAGTACAACGATCCATGGCAATGAGAGTGATGAGGAAAACACTTACAAAAAGGTTTATGTGTACAATGCTGTGAACAAATTTGCAAAGAAACCAACCAAAAAGCCATTTTCCTTTCATGACCATTGAGATGATGTGTAGTGGTAAAGTAGCCATGAAAGAGAAGTCACCCAAAGCCAGGTTTAGATAACAGATGGTGGTCACAGTGTGTGCCATCCGGAATCCAGCCACCCAAATCACAAGTCCATTACCTAGCACACCAAGGACAAAGGTTATGGAGAGGACTATCACTGAGAGGATCCATAGAACTCTGGAGGTGGTAGATTCATAAAACACCACTTCTGATCCATTCAGAGGGATGGAGGAGTTGGATTCCATTTCCTCAGCACCTTAAACATTTCAACAATGACTGTTACACAGATGTGGCTCCAATATACAGCATTCTTATATTCCACATCACCCTCTATAGTATGGTACCTATTTTAAGTTCAATGGATGAAACCTAATTCTATGTTGAATCTTTCTTATTGTAACCATACTTACATACACTATCAGAGAGAATTATTACTTCTCAGACTGACTGTGAAAGGGATCATACTATTCTATGTTACACCACTTTTATTGAACAGGAAATACAATGTTGGCAGGCCTGAGTTTACCAGGGGTAACATAGAAGTGACTGATGAGATTTTCCCTTGATCAAGGCTTTCCATATGTTCTTTGTCCTCAAGGAATAAAATTATGCAATACAGAGAGATTAAGCTATTTATTTGCAAACAAAGAATAAGGGTTGTTGAGGAGTATTGAGATTTGTTTACCCAAGATTATAGATGATGTCTTTTTTATTCCAGCTGTGATATTCTTACCACTCTTGTGGCATTATTTTATGGCTGTTTTGTCTTCAACTGAATATCCTTCTAGGTACACACTGTTATAAAAAGACACTGCTCATGAATACTATAACACCCTTGTAATTTTGACCTACCTAATGATTTTTGTTACTTTATTATTGTAAATTTCAAAGAGAATGTTTTTAAGATTGTGATGTGCATGCTGCATTCAGAGTGATAAGTTTTATGTTATCTTTGTCCAAACCATAGTATAGAATATGTTCTTTCTTTATGGGTCTCTGTCTGTGTGTCAGTGTGTCAGTTGAGTGTATATTCATGTTTGTACACATTGGACTAAATGGCAGAGCTCAAGTGGCATTCTTCAGGTGCAAAACACTTTGGACTTCAGGAAAGACTTCTCTCACAGACCTCAAACTTCCTGAGTAGGCATCTGTGCAGCCAGTGCAAACCAGGTATTCCTCTATATCTGCCTCCTCAGAAAGGTGTCTACAAGCAATGCCCCATCTGCATGTTCTAGGTCTTTATTTTTGGAAGGAAATTATTTTACCAAGTGTATGCCCAGAGCCACAGACCTCATTTGTATGATATATCCTTTTATTATTTGCCCGTGAGTTCAACAGGGCATGAACAAAATTAATATTACAATGAAGCCTGGACTCAGACCTTACATTAGGGTTTCTGTGTAGAAACAAAAACATTTCTTAATAGTTTAGATACTGATAAGGAAGAATATAACTGTACTTCAAGAAGTACAAATGACAAAGGTGAATTCAAGGTACAACTACTAAGACAAAGTGGTACATAATCTCATATCCAAATTCTTGACTAGTTTCTGTCAAGATTTGAATGTAATTCTTCCAATGACACATTGTAAAAAACATTTACCAAAATATTCACCTTCTCTCTGATGTAGGTTCCCACATAGTCTCTCAGATCCTGCCTATTTTAATGATCAAATTTCAATTAATGCAATGCATTTGTTTGAATCTAGCAAACTGTAAAGAGTTACAGCCACTGTTCAGTAGTGTGTACCTTCTTGTGGTTTTGGAAAGGAAGGAAATCAATGATAGGTGAATACCATCTCTGCCTTTAAGCCAGTGTCTTCTACTCTCTCTATTTGAAATTGCGTTCTGACTATTTGGTGTAGTAATAGTGAGCATGCTTACATATTTATAGTTATGTGGAAGAATATGTTAGACAATTACTTTTTTAGAAGCTTGGGGTCTCTTCTTCATCTGCATACAATTTGTAAGTACTATATATGATGTTTATATTTGTGTTAGTCAGTTAAAATATTTTATTATGTATCATTTTGTAAGAACAATTTCATGTTTTGAACAATTGTGAAACTTATAGATGGTTGTTTGAATAATAATAGATATTTTGTTTCAAATCAACTTGTTTTGATTTCTGAATTATTTCTCTACTCTACCAAATGTTAAGGATAGTGCTTAAGGTGCCTCAACTATAGCACTAATTTAATTAATCCTGTGTCCTAAGTAAGCCAGGATTTTGTCACGGATAGATATAATTTTCACCTATTCTCAATATAAATCCTGATCAATCCAGAAAATAGAGTCCTTTCTGCTTCATAACACTATACTAGAATGACCTATATATATTACTCAATACTTGGTGAAAGACATATGTAGGTATATCATCAGGTAACTTTAGTGTTTGAATTTCTACATTTTTAAGAAAAAAATCATTTTATATTTAATGGAGTGCTTTACTTTATACAGATTCCAGGCATTCTAGGACTGATGAATATATTTCAGCCAATGTATTTCTGTATACCAACTCCCATGTTAAAAAATGCTGAAATTTCTTAAATGACAGGTGTCATTAATGGTGTTTACTACAGTAACCTCAATTATGCATGTTTTAGATTTGTATGTTTGTATATTTTATGTGTTTGCAATCATAAATTTATATATACCACATACATATAAACCAATGAAGGTCCCTAAATTTACACATTACTTACCAGAATGAACAGGGAAGCTCATGAGTCTTATAAAGTAAACAACATACAGGTTTCCAGAGTCCCTAATATAAAAAAAAAAAATCAGAGTATCTCTCCCCAACTTTTTATATATAAAACAAATACTAGGAAGATAAACGTTATAAATGCCTATGGGAGTCTTTTTGATCTGCCAAGATGCCTGTCTAAAAGTTATGATAATATACAGGCTTCATGAGTCACCATAATGGTTGTGGTGGAGCTGTCAATGATGAATCTGTCTTTCATTTTTCTCTATTGCTAGAGGTTGCATGTTGTTTCTTCTCCTGAATGTAATTTCCAAAAAACTCATTTATTCAATAATTTATAGTTTTGTATGATTATTACTTTGGCCTGTCACTGGTTCACTGTGTGTGACTAAGTAAATATTTGTGATATACCTTATGAGTTAAAATGTCACAAAACCTAAACTGACCTATGTATTCAACACATGCTCATGTTCTTCAAAATCTATGGTAACTGCTTTGATTTATAGTCTTCAGGAAAGTAGGAATCCCTGGAGAAAAGTCAATTTGAAATGTTTGGTAAGATTAGCACAAGCAAACACAATATCCTGAAATCATATACCCTAACAATCTTGGTGCAGTTCTGGATATGGGTATCTCATGATAAATATACTGTGTCAATACATTCTCCTCCCTGTGAGTTTAAACAGCTGAGATATTTCTTAATTTTATAAGGATACAACCTAGATGTCACTAGTTTACATCCTAGAGGCTTTCGTGTACATTTAATTATTATTTTAAATATTCTGCTTCTGAATAATTACATTTTGACCTCCTATGATTAGGATAATGAAGGAAAAATTCAAATTAAGGCATAACATGGAATTGTGGGGATAAAAAAAAAGGAATGAACAAGAAAGCTAGAGAAAGGACTCAAGAAACATGTGAATCAAATTTTTTTCTGGAGATACAAAACAAGGTCTTATATAGGAGTGATTAGAAGGAGAAATTATGAAAACCTAAGTTTCTGAAACATTAACCCAGAAGAGGTAGTCAGAATATAAAATTTTCTAGAGGCTGGAGGGATTGTTCAGTTGTTAAGTATAATGATTTCCTTCCTAGAGGACCCAGGTTCAATACTCATCACAAAATGGTGTTTACATATGTAAACAAATTTTGAGGGGATCTTGTATCACCTTCTGGCATCCCTTGGGAACAGGCATACATCTGGTGTTAAAACATGCATACCAAAAAAAAAAAAAACCCACCATACATACAAAATTGAAAAAATAATAAACATATCAGAAAAATATATTATATCACTAATATGTATGTGTTATCCACATCCCTGATATATTTACTGTATGCTTGCATCAGTTTATCAAATATCAATCCAATGTCAAAAATCATTGATCAGTAAGATTTACTGTTTGTGAGTCAAGTTACACAGTTGCTCTTTGGCCTGTCATAATCCAGTTGCTCTGCTCTTAAATGAAGTATTTATTATTTCACCATTATAGACAATGCTCATTCTCATTTAAATGACTTAACCAGTCATTCAACTGCTTACCAACCTTGCCCAGGTCCTTAAAGACAGCCATCATTATTCAGAAAATTATTTTCAGATAGTTTAATTTATGGACCTCACTAACTATTGAAACGGCTGAAGAACTGGCTTTAACATTAAGTATTCCAGTTTTGTTTTTTCTCTGCTAAACAATGGGCAACCTAGAACAGAAGCCCACAGGAAGACTTTCCTTCTTTTCTTCATTATATGAATTGTGATGTATTCAAGCCCTCCTCTAGACATATTGGCAGGTTCTGATATAATAGCTACAGGATATTTTACAGACAATAACAAAACTTTCTCGTGCATCAGTAAGGTATATGGTGGACTGTGATGGACACACAGATATTCTTGGCTGCCATCTTCAGAGGATGCAATCAAACTTTGTAGCACTTCACAAGCTCTTAGAAATTGTTGTCTATGATTTCTTTTGGCATTTGTGTTTTCTTGGCATCTGTGTTTAACTTGCTATGTTAACATCAAAAATGATGCTTTTTGTCATTTATTTTTTGTGAGAATACTTCACTGTTAGTCCTATATATATTTATTTGTATAACACTTCTTCCCACTTGGAAGCAACTAAAATGAATCCTTTAGAAATCAAGATTGACAAAAGTTTTGAGTATCATATGACTGATTTAGGCCTCAATTCACGAGTAGCTAATACATTTTGCCCTGTGACAGTATCAACTCTTGATATCTGTCTCCCTCACTCTGTGACTTTTATTTTTATGCTTTGTATTTCTTTTGTTTTAATTTTATTTTCTAAGTTTTTTTTATTTACATTCAAAATTATTTCCCCTTTCCTTTCCTCCCTCCCCGAAAGTCCCATAAGCCCCCTTCCCTCCCTCTGTTCCCCATTCAACCTCCTCTCGTTTCTCTGTCCTGGCGTTCCCCTACATCCAGTCTTTCCAGGACCAGGGGTCTCTCCTTCCATCTTCTTAGAAATCTATTGATATGCGAATTGTGTCTAGGGTATTCCGAGCTTATGGGTTAATATCCCCTTATCAGTGACTGCATACCATGTGTGTTCTTTTGTGATTGGGTTACCTCACTAAGGATGATATTTTCAAGATCTGACCATTTGCCTAGGAATTTCGTGAATTCATTGTTTTTAATTGCAGAGTAGTATTCCATTGTGTAAATATACCACATCTTCTGAATCCATTCCTCCATTGAGGGACATCTGGGTTCTTTCCAGCTTCTAGCTATTATAAAGAAGGCTGCTATGAACATAGTGGAGCATGTGTCCTTATTGCATGCAGGGAAAGCCTCTGGGTATATGCCCAGGAGTGGTATAGCCTGCTTTGTATTTCTATCTCTGCCTTTCACTGTGTAATACAAATTATTCTTATTAGAACTTCAATTTTAGGATATCAATTCACTTTAATTATTACATTAAATACTCTGTTTTAAAATAGCCCCATTCCTGAGTTGCTCATTGGATAGCCATGTCTCTTTATCACTGATATCTATTGGGTTGGACCTTGGATTTTTTCTAAAGACTTTGAAGAAGGTATTCAGAATTTTCAGTCTCTACAAGTATACTTCTTACTCCCAATTATTTTTAACACATGTGGTAGTGGTTTCATTTTGATGTCACTCCAAATTAGTAGTTTCCTGATTTCTTGTTTGCATTTGGTTTCCTATCTCTCATATCTGGCATGATTTATTTTTTTCTGAAACTGTTAAAATCAGACCGATTATTCCAGGAGAATAGACTTAGAGGTTTTGAGGAAAAGTCCTAAAGAGTTTAAAAAGCACATGTGAGAGACATTTTCCTGGGAATGGGCAGAATTTTGTAACACTCTAATCAGCATTATAGAGGTAAAGAAGTTGATGAAATGAGCTGCAAAAGGCTGTCGATGTAGTTTACTTGGTAGATACAATGATGCATATATGCATTTATGCATATGCATATATATGCATATATACAGAGAAAGAGACTGTATATGTGTCAGTGTGTGTGTTAGTGTGTTTATGTATACATACACTGTGTGAAATGTGCTTGAAGAGAAGAATCAAGAAATTTAGAAATTCTCCACTGCCATTTTGGTGAGATCTGAGTGGGCCAAGGCTCTTGCCTAGTATAGGACCCTGAGTCACAGACTGTAAGAACAAAGGCATTCCCCACAATCTAACTCCTGTCTATATAGTTTGGTCTTGTGCTTTTCTTTGATTATTTTAAGGAGTGAAAATGGGGTTTGATGGTACCTGCCTGTAAGACTTAAGGGCAGCAAGTCTGCACTCAGCATAATACCAGGTAAAGTCATTACCGAACGATGCAATACTACAGTTTCCAAATTTACTTAGTGTAAGATTATTCCATTCACTTGTTTCTTCTGTCTCTCAAAGTTTGTACAAGTTTGAATTACAAGAAAGCCACCAAGAAAGAGACTTATTTTCCTTGCTAAGTTCATAAAAATAAAACGAATATCAAATGTTAAAAATAAATAAATATATATATATATATATATAAAAATATATAAATAAAAGAAATCACCAAAATCCCTTCTCTGGGTATCAATGTAAACAGTTATATATAATGAGCAGAAAACACCTGAATTAGATATCAGTTTTGATTAAAAAACAAAAAAAAAACCAAAACAAAACAAAACAAAAAAACAGTTCTTTCTTCTGATAGAAACTCTAGGCCTTGGATGAAATTCCCAGTATGAAGGCAGAGAATGCATTCAAGGGTATTCTATACCAGTAAAATCGCAATTGCCATATACACTTGTCAACCAAACATGTTTAGATTTTTGTCATTCACCCAGGACAAATGTCTCCAAATTCTATTTTCCAGATTATTCATTGCAGGTCTGGGATATCAGGTATAAGGTAAAGGATAGGTAACATTAAGAATATCTCATATATATAACACTCTGAAAGAACAGGATGCCATTCCTCAGAATAATATAAGTTGATAGCTTCCTAAAGGTTCAAAGCCTTGTGTAGAAGACACTTGTACAAACTGTTATAACAATAAAATTATAATTGACAGAACCTGGAATCACAACTGTTTAATCCCAGTGCAATTACTGATGGATATCTCTTTGATGCTACATTGTCTAAAGAGTTAATTTCAGGGCAACCAGCATTACATGGTAAAACCTGTCTCTAAACAAACATATACGTAAATGAATAAATAAATAAATAAATAAATAATAAATAAATAAATAAACTAACTTATTCAGTGCCATTAAATAAATAAATAAATAAATAAATAAATAAATAATATTATAGGAATATATGTCAGGGCTTCTTTGATTAGCAATTCTATAATAATATGTACAAATTATTTTAACATAAAATTAATATTTTTTCAAAATAATAAATTATTATTTAAAAAACATAATAAAAACAGTAATGACATAGACTGAAAGATGTTATTCTGTTCTGCTCCCTTCTTTTTAAACTTATGCTCCTCTTCTGCAGCAAGTCTCTATTTCAGTTATGCAATCTTCACAGTTTTTGTCCTATTCACATAAACACATATTTAAAGGCAAAACTGAATGGTGCATTAAACTTTAATTTAATCACAGACATTTAATTTTTGAAAGTAAAAATTTAGCTCATTTACAGCTCATAGGCAAAAATTTTATCAGAAAATGTTTATAATTCTACTTTCAATCAACTTAGGAATATTTTTATTCCTATCATCTTATCTGTATAATTTTCCATGAAATAGTCAATTTTAGCATGTTTTTCTATATATTTCTTGAATTTCATCAGAAATATTTTCCTTGTAGCTCTTCAATTTTATCAGAAAATGTTTATAATTCCACCTTCAATCAACTTAGAAATATTTTTTTGCCTACCATTTTATCTGTAATTTTCCATGATACTCTTCATTTTAATGTTATTTTATATTTTTCTACAATTTTATTAGAAATATTTCCTATGTAAATCTTCAATTCTATCATAAAATGTTTCTACTTCCATTTTCAATTAATTTAGGAATTTTTTTATGTCTACCCTTTTACTCTCTAATTTTCCATGACAATTGTCAATCTTAATGTGTTTTAATATATGCATCTTCAATTTTGTCAGAAACATTTTCCATGTAAATCTTTAATTTTATCATAAAGTGTTTTGACTTCCTTTTTCACTAAAAAATAAAAGAAAAAAGAAAATACAGTGTTCTAAACACGGTAGCACACCTTTAATCTAAGCAATTTTGTGGAAGAGCCAGGTGGTTCTTTGTGAGTTTAAGGTCAGCCTGGTCTACATGGAGAATTTCAGACCAAAGTTACACAATTTGACCTCCTCTATTAAAGAAACCAAGGGAGACAAAAGGAGAGGGCGATGATAGGGCAGAGGGGTAGGAGGGAAGAACAAATTAATCAGTAGAGGCTGCATGCCTCAGTGATTAAGAGATTTCTGCTTTTATATGACACCTTGATTTTGTTCTTAGCAGCCATATCAGGCAGTTCCCCATCTCCTACACTTGTGTTCCATGGGTGTCTGAGAGTCCTTGGATTCTGCAGATATGTGCCCTCATATGGTGCACATAAACTCAGGCAAACATAAAAATATATATGAGAAAATAATAAACACATGTAAAAGTTAAGAAAAGAACAATGGTGACTATTTAAGGCTCATAGCATGGAATGTAAAGCAAGTTAAAGGATATAAAATTCAGTAGTACCTGTCTATATTTAAATAGGGAATTTAAAATCCATGCCTCTACATGTACTTTCTAATAATTATCTTGATGGTCTTACTACATATTGCGGCAGACAAGAATTTGCCTACGTGGGAAGCAAGAATGGGAAAAGACAAAACGAAAAGCCATGTCATGTTTCAAATAAGAAATACCTGGAGAACAATAGTGGTCAAAAGGAGTTGATGAGACAGTTGTGTTTATACATAGACATGCAATTGTAGAAATTGGTATTTCTTATAACAGAGGAAGAAGATTTCAGGTTGAATGAAGGGAGGGGGTCATATTTTAATTAGTATTATTTTTCTGTAACCATATGTTAATAGAATTCTGCAGAGAATTTTATCATGAAAAAGTTAAAAAAAAACCTATATGTAAATGACATACTGATCTAGTTGGACATCTTTAGAGAGTCACTTTTATTTTAAACACAGAACAATTTTGGAGAAGCAAACTATAAATATCATGCACACACACGCGCGTGCACACACACACACACACACACACACACAATATCAATTTATGGAATTTATGGTCCTGTTTTTGACGAGGGTTGTAGCTCAATAATTGAGCAAATTCCTGCATAGTCTTCTGGTCTTAAACTTGGTGCTGGTTAATTGTTATCAAATTGAGACTAACTATGGCCATCTGGAATGAAATAACTGAAATTGAGCAGAGAGTCTTATTAAGTTGGCTGAACAAGAATGTTACATTTTCTTTTTAGAATTTTTTAGGCAAGAAGTCACAGACCACTGGTGCTAATATCACCTCATGGCAAGATTGTGTAAGCAAACAAGCTGAAGATACCATAAAGTGCAGTCAAGTAATATGCACATCGAACAGTGTACATTTCAAGTATACTGTCTCTGCTGATTACACAAACATGCCTATTCTAGAGAGCATTTTTCAATTTTATATAGAAAATTCTCTGTATTACTTCTAACCTCATATCATTGCTACATTCCTTTTATCTTGTAGAAACAATCTTGAAAACTGGAGCCATTCTAATTCAAGTCATCAGAAAGCTCATGATATCACCATTAATATTGCCATTAACAAAATATAAGAATGCATTTCAAAATATTTAATAAAACTGGTTGAACCAGGATGTCACCAACATATATAATGATGTTAATGGTAACAGCCCATGAGGCCTATATTCATAAAGCACCCTGAGATTTAGAAAAAAAATTTCTTCCCAAGGATTGAGTGATTCCAATTTTTTATCCAGTACCAAATAGATCAATACTAAAAATGCATATGAAAGGTATATTATATAGACTGAACAGGTGGTATTCAGGTGTGTGTGTCTTTATTGCATACACATGCACATAAATAAATAAATAAATGCATACATACATACATAAATACATAAATATATAAATAAATAAATTTCAAATACCCAATAAGCAGTAAATATTCAGTTTCTGATTTACACATTCAAATGTATCTAACTCACTTGAAAGGAAAGCCCATCTTGTATAAGAACGGGATCTTATGATTTTGTGCAATATTTGCATATCAGAGATTATGCCCTGAATCAGTTTCAGTTACCTTACCTATGTACTAGTATAAATAGCTTATAAACAACAGAAAATTCCCCATTGCTGAAAGTTAGTACAGGAGATGAAAATAACTGAGTAATGGGGGAGGGGGTGGTTGAGTGATGAAATATCATCTCTCTTGAGGACTTTTCAGGATTGTCACTCTCAGATGCTCTTTGCTTCCTATCATGATAGAAACTAGAATAAGACACCTCTATGAGGTCCATTTTTAGGATATTGACTCTATCCAGAATCATCACTCAAGAAAACATTACTGTGTTTTCAATAAAGAAAAAGTGGTAACAAAAGAAGGAATTATAACTATAATTGCTCTTGTGCTGAGCTCTGTAAATACAAAATTCAAGCACCTTCCAGAGAACCAAATTTGTTAAAGATTTCCATTCTCATTCTAATATGACAATTGGTAGCAATGTCACATGGAAAGGTAAACTCAGTTGCTCACAGTAATACATCTATGTGATAATTGACAATGGCCTTTAACTTAGTATTTCTTGTGCAAATATGTGTTACACACACACATATGTGAGTGTAAGACAGTATTCTTCATCCCATTCTGTCAGCTGGGATTGATATTTCTCAGTTAGATTTCCATATTTTTCTCTATAGAAAAGAAAAAAACATCAGCAACAAAATGGGACAAAACAAGCAAGCATAGAAACTTGAGAGCTGTGAGCAGCACAGTGATTGGCTACAGAAAGAGAGACTAGTAAAGAATAATTATACAGAGGCATACTAGAATGAGACAGCAGACATTCAGACTTTAATGTAAGGCATATATATATATATTCTACAGTGTCTTGGGTTATGGATCAGATGGTAGAATACATAGAATTTTTACATGGCATGTATGAATGCCTTGGTTGAGTTGCCAGCACTGCATTAATGGGGTATCCAAAAACACTTCATCAACTGCAAGTGTTAGGATATAGACTGACCAGAAGATCAGTAACATCATAGGTTCCATAATAATACTGAGGTCAGCCTAGGTTACATAATACCAACTTAAAACCAAATTGAACAAACAAAAAACATACCACAATTCACAACAAATTTTATTTTTGTGCTATTCACCCAATTAAATATCTTAATTTGATTTCTGTGAAGCAGAAATTTTTACTTCATCTATGTTGGGTTTTGCGTCTGAGTACAGAACTCTTGTGCTGATTTATACGGAAAGTTCATATCAAGTAAGACACTTGTCAGATTTTCACTTTTTATGTTTATTTTAATTGTGTCTTAGTGTGTTTGAAAAAGTGTCCCTGTGCAAGTGAATGTGTCATGAGAAGGCAGATGGTGTTAGAAGATTCCCTGAATATGCAGTTGGCTTGTGCCAAACAAGGGCCATGTGAACACAGCTAAGACCTTCTGAAAGATCAGGAAAAACTCTTAACGGCTGACTCATCTCTTCAATTCCTCTTCTCCTAATTTGCACAGATCAAAAAGGAAGAAAACTGGCAGAAAAATGGCTGAGTGCTCAAAAGTACTTGTTACTCTATAAGTACCTAAGTTCAGTTTCCAAATTTCACATTAGGCAGAAAAAAATTCCTATAAATTCAGAATCAGGGTATCTGCCAACTTCATCTACAGTCTTATGCCATCCAAAAATGTAGGACACACACACACACACACACACACACACACACACACACACACAAACCATGCACACATGCAGAAAGAGAGAGAAAGAGAAAGAGATGTAGTGAGTAGAGAGAGGGAGGAGAGCAAGGGGGAGGGAGGGAAAGAGGGAGAGGGAGAACGTAATATTATATATATTAAATTGAGGATAGTATTTTACAGCTAAGAAAGCATATAGTACAGTGTAGTTTCCATGCAGCTCCATAGACCTACTGATGAACTTTGCTGTTTTCTGTTATTCTGATTTGATATTCCCTGTTATTTTAGAAGTGTATTTTGGTGTTTATACATACATTTGTATACATTCAAACACACAAATACATACACACACACACATACATATACACACACACATACACTATAGAAACATAAAGTAGATCACTCCGTGCCTTGTGTCTGAATGACGCAAAAAGGGCAAGTGTATTAAATGATAATAAGAAAATTAACAAGATTTGTTGAAGTGTTCATAATCTTAACTGTGATGTGTGTGAGAATGTGTTTGTATGAATATTTTGAAGATAATGAAAATATGCACATTAAATTTACACAAGTAGTGGCTGATTACTTACTCTTCAATAAAGTCATGTCACTAATTGAATATGCAAAACAAAGTAGTAATGGCAAGTTCTTACATTACATGGCTATACCAACAAACACACTAGGTCTGATATGTCCATAGTGACAGGTTACTGCAGTATGACCTGTCAGCTGGTGGTTTCTTGTGTTTACACTTCCTGGAGAAAGCTATCCTTCCCTCATTGTATACAAGAGTATAATTTATATTTCTTCTGTCTTTGTTTGCCTGTGTCTCACAAAGTGAAGACTATGTAGATCTCTAAGACAGAACTTCCAAAATAATAGCCAACAGGAAAGAACGTTAAGGGTTATGTAATTGCATGGAAGCTGCAGTGAACTGCCTGACTCTGGAATAATGCAGGAGGGACACACATGATAATGTTCTAGATACCAGCTGTGTGCTGGCAATGTTATATTTAACAGCTATAGATAGATGAATATGTAACGTTTGTTTCATTGGTTTAGTATACATGGCACTCGACCTTTGAGAGCCTCTAAGCCCCTTAATTCATTCGAAAAAAGTCAGGAATTACAAAAGTCTTTCCCTGGCTTCAGAAGCTAGGTTTCTTATTCAGTGTCAGGTATAAATTGTGTATTTCAGTACTGAAGTGTTTGGGGTTAAATTATGTTACTCCATGTTTACTTACAACAGCTAAGTACAAGTAATCCCAAGATCTATGTAACTATATATTTTTCTATGTGTGATTGAGTGTGTGTATGTGTGTCTCTGTGTGTGTGTGTGCATTTGTGTGTTTACATGTTAGATGAGAGTACAGATCAGATACCATCATTTTGCAGTCTATACAAACAACCAACACTATAATTTGTGTGTCTGTTCTTCATACACTGAACCACTGATCAACTCTTGTATTAAGTGTGAGTAGCAGCTAGAATACTGAAAGAGTTTGACCCAGTATAATCCTCAGGGCAGATATCCTGCCATCCTCAGACCTTCTTGCCTGCTGTATCTCACATTCTTGCAAATTTCTATCACCACAGAAGCAATGTTTTCCACAGGACAACCTCTTCTGAAGCCTAAGAGAAAACTCCTACTCTTTACAATTTTCATGTCCTCCTCTTGTAATCATCCATGTATCTAACTTGCAATGAACTGAAAGAAATCACTCACCAGGGCTGAGCTCTGAGACTGGAACAAGGTCAGGGCTGTAGCCTAAGTATACTTAGTCTATTTGCAACCAGTGCAGTTATAAGTCCTGAAGCTCTATAGTTTCACCTCTGGACTTGAGCTGCAATTACCTTGTCATCAGCTGAGCAGTGACATCTTCCTCAAAGGGACTGTGATGCCATGATGCACCAGGGAACAAGGTATAAATTCAGTTCCAGGACAAGTCAGAAGGTCCTGGGAACTATTAAGAGCTAAGCCAATTAACATCAGTGAGAACTTCCCAAATCTATAGCAATGAGCCGCCTTTCAAATAGAGAAATTATTTAGCAAGTGGGTTAGCTATACTACTGGCTTGATTCCCTTAGCAGGTGTTAATGCTTCAAACTGAGTATAAGTAGGCTATCCTGAGAGTGTGTGTGTGTGAATACTAGCAAGGATTAAACATACACTCACCTCACAATTTTAAAAGTTTTCAGAAAGCCTATTATACTAACCTACTCAAATTTGTACTTTTGGAATGTTATGGAACTAGGGCACTAGGAACAATAAGGGATCTCATGATCTACTTCTGAAACTACTTCAGCCTTCTTATAGAATTTTTTTGTGAATAGTTATAAGTCATAGCCAGAATAACTTGTACCCAGGAAAAGACTTAGTGGGCAAATGCACTTACAATGTAAACCAAAGGACCTATGATCAAAACCTCAAATCCCATGTAAAAGTTTGACACTGGGCAAATGTCTATACCATTCAGTACTCTGAAGGTCAGATTTAAAGCCACGACTAATGAGTTTGGGAAAGCTTGATTGTCAACTATCTTGCTGTAGATAGCAGGGAAATTAGGGACTTTGACTTTAAAAAGGTTGTATGTATGTGGTACACATCTAAGAATGTTCAATAATGGCTCAATGTGTACAGTAACATGCATGTGTCATATTAAAATATATGCATCCAGAGCGGGGGATCCCTCTGCAGGGCAGATGTCCCACAGCAGAGCTGGTGCGTAGGTGACCGCAGACCTGCCCAGCTCTTGGGAGCAGGGAGCACACAAGCTGGCTGAGACCCAAGCGATATTATGCTTGATTGTCCCTGTGTCTGGAGGTTCGAGTTGCCCTGTTGCCGGAGCAAAGATGACAGAGTGCATATACCCAGAGGCTTTACCTGCATGCAATAAGGACACATGCTCCACTATGTTCATAGCAGCCTTATTTATAATAGCCAGAAGCTGGAAAGAACCCAGATGTCCCTCAACAGAGGAATGGATTCAGAAGATGTGGTATATTTACACAATGGACTACTACTCTGCAATTAAAAACAATGAATTCACGAAATTCATAGGCAAATGGTCAGAACTTGAAAATATCATCCTTAGTGAGGTAACCCAATCACAAAAGTACAACATGGTATGCATTCACTGATAAGGGGATATTAACCCAGAATCTCGGAATACCCTAGACACAATTCGCATATCAATAGATTTCCAAGAAGATGGAAGGAGAGACCCCTGGTCCTGAAAAGACTGGATGTAGGGGAATACCAGAACAGAGAAGCGAGAGGGGGTTGAATGGGGAAAAGAGGGAGGGAAGGGGGCTTATGGGACTTTCGGGAGGGAGGAAATGGGAAAGGGGAAATGATTTGGAATGTAAATAAAAAAACTTAGAATATATACATACATACATACATACATATATATATATATATATATATATATATATATCCAAAAAAAACCCATACACAAATGCACACACTTAAAAGGAGAATGAAGGAATGAATGAATGATAGATAGATAGGCAGACAGATAGATGAATGATAGGTGGAAGAATGGCTAAGCAGAGATAGAGACAGGGAATTTTACATAAGACATCCCTTATTCTTAATCTAATTATTAGGGTCGTAATTTTCACAATATTTCTCTTCCTGACCTTCCTCCCTTTTTTACCCTTAAAATGTTATTTTTTCTACTTTTCATTTGTTTTTATTATTCCAAAGGTTTTTTTTTATTTGTTTTGCTTTTTTGTAACTCTTCTTACCTTGAACTTCAAGATCAATCAACTGGCCACTAATTGGAGTGTCTCATCCTTCCCAGTACTTGTATTAAATCCTTACACCAAACCAGCTGAAAAATATCCATAATTAAATATGGATGTTTTTCGATCAAAGTTCTCACTCATGTAAATATGTGCTCTGAGTGGTGCTTCAGGTCAAATGTTGTTCTGTTTGGTGGAACAAGAACTGAATTTATTCCTTAGTTTATTTCTGTGGTCAAGATTTTCTCTGTAGCACAGTCTAAATGCAGCACTCCCTTCATTTGCTTCAGCTTAAAAAATCCTGAAATTAAAACACTATGTCACCACTTCCCCCATTTCTAGTTTATTTAACAAATTAATTCTACTCCTGCAGCTTCTTTCCAAAGACTCATATACACATTATTTCAGTAATTAATTTCTTTCACTTTACGTCCAAATAGCAGTTCCCTTTCCATCCTCTCCTCCCATTTTCAACTTTACAAATCAATCCCCTCATTTCAGCGCCCTAATTCTCAAAGGAGGGAGAGTCTCCTTTGGGTACTATCCCACCCTGAGCTCAGCAGGATTAGGCACATCCTATTCCACTGAGGCCCAACCAGTTAGAGGAATGGGATACAAGGTTCTGCAAAAAAGTCAGAGGGAGTCCAATGTATGATTGTTATGGCACAGACATTTAGTTGAAGGTGCACATCTGCTACAAATGTTTAGAGAGGCCTAAGTCCAGCACCTGTATACCCTTTGGTTGGTAGTTCAGTCTCTGAGCACCATAGGCCAAGGTTAATTGAACCTATGGGTCTTCTTGTAGTAGTGTCCTTTACTTAATCGATTCTATCGTGCAAACTTCAAAAGTCTCGTGAGGTCCCGTTAATGTTTTGCTGTGGGTCTCTGCATCTGTTTCCTCCAGCTGCTGGATGAAGCCTCTATTGAGACTGTTATACACTTTTCCTGTCTTCAAGCATAAAAAAGATTATCAATAGTGTCAGGAGTTAGCTATCTTGCATGAAATTGGCGTGAAGTTGGCGAAGTCTTTCATTGTCCAGTAACTAAATCTCTGTTACATCTTTGTCCCTGCAAAACTTGTAGGCACAACAAATTTTATATTCAAGATTTTGTGAGTGGGTTGATGTCCATATCTCTCTGAAATACTGCCAGTTTATAGGATATGGCCATTTCCTATATCCTCCAATGGTAAGAATATCAGCTGTGGTTACCACCATACATTCCTCTTATTCTACCCCAAGCTAGACCTACAGCTAAATCAAGAGATGGCCACCACCAATTTCCTTTCTCCTTCAAATCCCTCTTCTTCCCCCTTTCCCACACCAGATTGCTACCATTATTCCTCTACTCATTCCTCCCACCCAGATGCTTCACTTCACTTACTACCTATTAATATTGTTTCTCCCCCTTTGTAAGATTCATGAATCCTCCCTTGTGATATATTTACTATCCAGTTTCTTTTGGTCTGTGAATTGTAGCAAGCTTATCATGCACTTTATGGCTGGTGTCCAATTATAAGTGAGTACATACAATCTTTGTCTTTCTATGTCTGCCAAGACCTCACTCAGGATAATATTCTTAATTTCCATTCATTTTCCTTCATTATGTCTTTGTTTTTTAATAGCTGAGTAGCATTGCAATGTTTAGATGTACCTTGTTTTCTTTATTCATTCCTTGGTTAACTGACATCTAGTTTGTTTCAAGATCCCAGTTGTTACAAATAAACCTGTTATGAATGTAATAATTGATTAAGTGTCTCTGTTGTATAATGGGATATATTTTCTGTATAAACCCAGGAGTTAGCTGGGACATGGGCTAGAACTATTTCCAATTTTCTGAGAAATCATCAAGCTGATTTCCAAAGTAGTTGTTCATGTTTGCACTCCCATGAGCAAGGGAGGATTGTTCCACTTGCTCCACATCCTATCCAGCATGTGATGTCACTTGAGGTTTTGATCTTAGCCATTCTGACAGGCATAAGGGAATCTTTGAGTCATTTTGATTTGAATTTCCCTGAAGACTAAGTAAAATGAGCATTTATTTATGTTTCTATCGGCCAGTAGAGATTCTTCTGTTGAGAATTCTGTTTTACACTGTACCCCATTTTTCAATAGGGATTTTGGTTTGTTGATGTCTAATTTTTTGAGTTTTTATATATTTTGAACATTAGTCCTCTATGTAGAGGTTGAGGAAGATCTTTTCCCATTCTGTAGGCTTTGCTTTCATCTGCTTTAAGGTCTTTTTAGCCTTGCAAAAACTTTTTAGATTCAGGAGGTCCAAATTATTATTTATTTTTACTTTAGTGCCTGAGCTATTGCCGTTCCTTTTGAGAACTTCTTGATTTTGTATCTAGCCACTTTGCTGAATGTGGTTATCAAATGCTAGAATTCTCTGGTAGAATTTTTAAGTTTCCTTATTTATACTATTCTATCATCTATGAATAAAAATACTTTGACTTCTTTCTTTCCTATTTGTATTGCTTTGATTTACTTTTGTTGTCTGATTGCTCAAGTTGGAGCTTCAAGAACTATATTGAGGAGATAGAGAGATAGTAGAAAGCCTTGTCTTTTCCCTGATTTTAGTGGGATTGCTTTAAACACCTCTCTATTTATTTTGATATTGGCAATTCATCTGCAGTATATTGCTTTATTATGTTTAGATATGCACATTGTATCCCTTTTCTCTACAATACTTGAATTTGAAGCAGGTGTTGGATCTTGTAAAAATCTTGTTGCAGCATCTATAGAAATGGCCGTGTGATTTTTTTTCTTATAAGTTTTTTTGTGCGGTAGAAAACACTAATGGATTGTGTGTGTGTGTGTGTGTGTGTGTGTGTGTGTGTGTCTGTGTGTATTGAGCTTTTCTGAGCTGAAGACTACTTTATCATTGTGGATGATGTGTTCTTGGAAACATTTTGTGAGTATTTTATTGAGTATTTTAGGAACAATATTAATAAAGGAAGTTGGTCTGAAATTTTCTTTTATTGTTAAGTCTTTGTGTGACTTACTTATCAGTATCACAGTAGCTACATAGAATAAGTTTGTTAATGATTCTTTTTCTATTTTGTGTAATATTTTGAGAAGTGTTGGTATGCGCTCTTTTTTTATAGTCTGGTAGACTTCTCTGTTAAAACCATATGCCACTGGGTTTATTTTTCTTTGGGGGGTGGACTTTGAATGAGTGCTTCTAGTTCCTTATGGGCTATAGAACTATTTAAACAATTTACCTGATCTTATTTAGCTTTGCTAGAAAATCATCCATTTAGTTTAGATTTTCTAATTTTCTGAAGTACAGGTTTTTGAAGTAAAACCTAATGGTTCTTAGGTTTTGCTTCTTTTCTGTTCCTATGTCTCCCTTTTCATTTCTGACTTTGTGAATTTGGATACAGTCTCTTTGTCTTTTAGTTAATTTTGCCAAGGGTTTGTCTATATTGTTGATTGTCTCAAACACTTAACTCTTGGTGTCCTTGATTCTTTGTATTCTCTTTCTTTCTAACAGTGATTTTAGCTCAGAATTTTACTATTTGCTCTCATCTACTCCATCTGTGTTTGTTTCTTTACTTTTTTCTGTAAAACTTTCAAGTACACTGTTAAATCATTAAATTGGGAACTCTCCAATTTCTTTATGAAGAACACTTAGTGCTTTAAAATATTCTTTTAGAACTGCTTTCATCATGTCCCATACATTTGAGTATTGTATACTTCATTTTCCTTGAATTCTAAAAAGTAACTTATTTCTTCCTGATGCAGTAATCATTGAGTAGAAAGTTGTTCAGTTTGTATAAATTTGTGTGTCATGGCTTTTTTTTGCTAATTATATGATCAATTTTGGAAAATATTCTGTGAGTTGCTGAGAAGCAGATACGTTCTTTTGTGTTTCGATAAAATGTTCTAAAATATCCAGTAAATATATGTCAGGTCCATTTCATTCATATAGTTTTACTGTTTTCTGTTCCATTTTTGTTTGAATGACCAGTCCATTGACTGAGGTGTTCAGTAGATTAGTGAGAGTGGAGTGTCGAAGCTTTCTACTATTAATGTGCAGGGCTCAATGTGTGACATAATATTTACCAATGTTAGTTTACTAATGTGAGTTTCCTTGAATTTGAAGCATTGATATTTGAAACTGAGATGTCATCTTGGTGAATTTTCCTTTGGTGAGTATGAATAATCCTTCTATATTTATTTTTTGTTAATCTTGGTTTAAAGTCTATTGTATTAATACTAGAATGTCTACTCCAGTTTGTTTCTTGAGTCAATTTATTTTGAAATCATCTTGAAGCTTTATACTCTGAAGTAATTTTTATCTTTATTGTTCAGGTGTGTTTCTTGTATGCTGCATAATAACAGATCTTAATTTGGGATCCATTTTGTTTGTATCTTTTTTGGGGAATTGAATCCATTGATATTAAGAGCTATTAATGAATTATGATTTTTAATTCCTGTTATTTTGATGTTGATGATGTTTGAGCGTGCGTGTGTGTGTGTGTGTGTGTTGCTGTTGTTGTTGTTATTTAATTACTTATATAAGAATATGGAATGATTTATGAATTTTCACTTTATCCTTGTGTGAGAGCTAAGCTTATGTTCTCTATAATAATTTTAGTATACACTGCCAAAACTGGTTTTGAGATGGTTCCATGAATAAGAAAATAGGCTTAAAGTTCAATGTTCAATTTCTTTTTCTTTAAATTTTTATTAAATTTTTTTTTATTTACTGGCCATATACCCAGAAGATTCTCCAACATGTAACAAGGACACATGCTCCACTATGTTCATAGGAACCTTATGTATAATAGCCAGAAGCTGGAATCAACCCAGATGTCCCTCAAGAGAGGAATGGATACAGAGAATGTGGTACATTTACACTTTTGAATACTACTCAGCTGTACCCTTTCCCCAGCCTTGCGTAGGCTAATCAGAACTTGTTTTACCACAGTTGCCTAGTCCACCTGGGATGGAGTCTTCCATCCAGGTGGAATTCTCCTGTTTACCACATCCACAGTATTCCTGCAAAAACAAACTGCCTGCTGAAGCTTGTTTTGAAACAAGAACCCAGCTGAAACTTAGAATGGGTCTTTACCTATATAAATGCAGAACTGAAGAATAAACTTTGAGCCTTGATCAGAACTTTTCCCTTGACTTCATTCTTCTTTTGCCCCCCTACCTTGATTCCAGCCTCCCTTTCAGGTAAACTCAGTTAGCCTGTGACTACTGGACAGTTACATTCAGCTATTAAAAATAATGAATTCATGAAATTCTTAGGCAAATGGATGGAACTAGAATATATCATGCTGAGTGAGGTAATCTAAACACAAAAGAACACACAAGGTATGCACTCACTGATCAGTGTTCAATTTCTAACAATAACAAGGTGCCTCATGATTCTGATGCAGCTATTGATATCTGCGTGCACATGCAGAGAAATAAAAAAACAAACAAACATGAAATACTTTAATATCACCATCCCTCTGGCTCTCAATCTTTATCTGGTTTCACAATTTATAAGGTTTTATTATGTTTAATTCTTTATATGTTCAATGTTTCAAAGTTCAAGGAATAATAGTTTCTGTCAACAATTTTAGTTTGTACTCTCACTTGGCTTTGTTGATATTATGGGTGATATTTATATTTCCTTGGTTTCTCTTACATATTCATGGTGTCAGGAACCATCATAGGAAAAGCTAAAAACTAGCAGGTGATCTTCTTTAGATGGTCCACCATGAATTAAAATCTATGATGGCTCTGGTAGGTAAGTCCCAAGAGAAATCAATTTTATGAAAGATTCCTGATATTATTATGCCTTTCCTGTTAATGTTAAATATATAGCTATCACTAAATATTAGCCCACCCATTGGAGCAGATTTCTGCAGACCTAAAGAGATGTGCTATTTTGTAGTGATTGTATTGTGACAATGAAATAATAATTCGATAGAATTTCTATTGTGATTTAAATAATTTTTAGGAAGAAATATTTTAGAGATTGTCTTAGTACCTAAAAAGATGTAATAAAGATAAAATCAAGAATAGAATATTTCCACTCAGAGTAGTAAGTAGAGGCTTCATAATAAGAAATACAATGAACTTTCATAATTATACTAAAAAGGAAAATAGACTTGGGACAATTTCATGCTCAAGGATAAAGTCATAGCTGTATATTATGATAAGACAAGTCCATCTAAAAACTGCTTTGAACATTTTTATTAGATATTTTATTATTTACATTTCAACTGTTATCCCCTTTCCCAGTTTCTCTTCTGGAAAATCCCTATGTCATCATCCCTTCTCTTACTTCAATGAGGGTGCTCCTCAACCCACCCACCAACTCCTGCCTCTATGCCCTGGTATGGTATTCCCCTACACTGGGGCATTGAGCCTATACAATGCCTCTGCTATATTCTCTGCTGGAGCCATGGGTCCCTCCAGGTGTACTCTTTGCTTGGTGGTTTAGTCACTCAGAGCTCTAGGGAATCTGGTTGGTTGTCATTGCAGTTTTTTCCTGTGGGTTGCAAACCCTTCAGCTCCTTCACGCCTCCCTCTAACTCCTCCACTGGAGACCCTGTGCTCAGTCCAATGGTTGACTGTGAGAATCCACATCTGTATTTGTCAGGCTCTGACAGAGCCTCTCAGGAGTCAATTATATCAGGCTTCTTTCAGCAAGCACTTCTTGGCATCCACAGCAATGTCTGGGTGTGGTGTCTGTATATGAGATGGATCCCCAGATGGTTTAGTCTCTGCATGGCATTTCCTTCAGTCACGGCTCCACATTTTGACCTTGTATTTTCTCCCCTGAGTACTTTGTTTGAGTAGTCTTCTGAGAAGGACTGAAGCATCTACACTTTGAACTTCCTTCTTCTTGAGCTTTCTTTGGTGTTTGATTTGTACCTTGGGTATTCTGAACTCTTTGACTAATATCCACTTATCAGTGAGTGTGTACCAAGTGTGTTCTTTTGTGACTGCGTTACCTCACTCAAGATATATTCTAGTTTAATCCATTTGCATAAAATTTCATAAAGTCATTGTTTTTAATAGTTGAGTTGTATTCCATTGTGTAAATGTACCATATTTTCTGTATCCAATCCTCTGTTGAGGCACATATGGGTCATTTGCAGCTTCTGGCTATTACAAGAAAAGCTGCTATGAACATAATGGAGCATGTGTCCTTGTTATATGTTGGATCATCTTTTGGGTACATACCCAGTAGTGGTATAGTTGGGTCCTCAGGTACTACCATGTTCAATTTTCTGAGGAACCACCAGACTGATTTCCAGAGTGGTTGTACCACCTTGCAATCCCACCAGCAATGGATTAGTGTTCATCTTTCTTCACATCCTCACCAGTATCTGCTGTTACCTGAGTTTTTGATCTTGGCTGTTTTGACTGGTGTGATGTGGGATCTCAGGTTTATTTGGATTTCCCTGATGACTAAGCATTTTGAACATTTCTTTAGATGCCTCCAGGTCATTCAGTATTCTTCAGTTGAGAATTCATTGTTTAGCTCTGGACCTCATTTTTAATCTGAATATTTGATTCTCTGGAGTCTAACTTCTTGAGTTATATATATATATTGGATATTAGTCCTCTTTCAGATGTAGGATTGGGAAAGGTATTTTCCCAATCTGTTGGTTGCCATTTTGTCCTATTGACAGTGTCATTTGACTTACAGAACATTTTGAATTTGATGAGGTCCCATTTGTTGATTGTTGATCTTAGATCATGAGCCATTGGTGTGCTGTTCTAGAAATTTTCCTGCATCCATGTTTTCGAGGCTCTTCTCCATTTTTTTCTATTAGATTTATTGTATTTGGTTTTATGTGGAGGTCCTTGATCCACTTGGACTTGAGATTTGTACAAGGAGATAAGAAGGGCTCAGTTTGCATTCTTCTACATGCTGGCTGCCAGTTGAAACTGCACAATTTGTTGAAAATATTGTCTTTTTTTCCCCACTGAATGGTTTTAACTCCTTTGTCAAAGATCAAGTGTCCATAGGTGTGTGGGGACATTTCTTGGTCTTTAATTCTATTCCATTGATGTACCCGCCTGTCTATGTGCTGATACCATGAATTTTTTTATCACTATTGCTCTGTGACCTCAGCTTGAGTTCAGGGATGGTGATTCCCCCAGAACTTCTTTTATTACTGAGAATGATTTTTGCTATCCTGGTTTTTTGGTTATTCCAAATGACTTTCTCTATTTCCTTAGGAATATGGGCCTGTTTAGATAATTTATCTGCTCTAGTTTTAATTTTTGTATGTGGTACCTGTACTGAAAACCATCCCTTTCCTCTAGATTTTCCAGTTTTGTTAAGTATTGGTTTTTGAAGGATCTAATGATTTTTAGATTTTTCCCCCATTTCTGTTTTTATGTCTCCCTTTTCATTTCTGATTTTGTTAATTTGAATACTATATCTGGGTCCTTTACTTAAATTGCCTTGGGTTTATCTGTCTTATTGATTCTCTCAAAGAACCAGCTTTTGGTTTTGTTGATTCTTTGTATCAGTCTCTTTGTTTCTGTTTGGCTGATTTCTGCTGTAAGTTTAGAAAATTCATAGCACTAAATGCACTGGTAAAGCAATTGTAGTGATACTACACTAGCAACTTAACAGCACACCTGAGAGCTCTAGAACAAGAACCAAACATACCCAAGATGAGTAGAAGGCAGGAAATAGTCAAATTTAGTATCTGTATTTTCAAATGCCAATAATTCCATCAATGACTCTGGTTTCAGGGTCTCATATGGCACTATTTACAACTCAACACAACTTTTCTGAGAATTCTGTAAATGATTCTGCAAAATTCTTTATTATCATAGAACACAAGATGGATTTTCTCTCCAGGCTCTTCAATCATATCTCAAGCTCTTAAAACTGTAACTCAATATTCTTCAATTAAACCTTCATTAGATTATATTTGCTCTTGAAGACAGCATACAAAATTTGAATAAATGCACTTAACCAATCATTTCTCATTATATGGATGTCATTTTCTTTGGTGATTCTGACAAAGATGTCTTAGAGAATATAATTAAAGTAACACAAAGAGTATTGCCTTGCTAGGATTACAGGTTACTCCAGAAAAAAATACAAAGAGGAGATTCATTTGTTTATATACTTTATAAAATCATTCAAGAAAAAATTTGACCACAAAAGATACAGATCCATAGGGACCACTCATAATGATTTTCAAAAATTAATGGAAGACATTAACTGGGCTAGATCTACAATTGGGTTAAGTACATAAGTGTTAAATGATTAGTTTCAAAAATTATAAGAATATTTAAATTTAAACAGTCGAAAATACCTAACAGCTGAAGCAGAAAATGTGTTAGCTCTTGCATAACAAAATAGCAAGAGGCGTCTGTGGATCAAATTGATCCAAAACTTGATTGTATTTTGGTCATTTTGCCTTCAACTCATTCTCCTACTGAACTCATTATGCAAAGGTAAGATGTTATTATGGAATGGATATTCTTAGCTTATAATCAAACAAAAAACTTCAAGACAAATATAGGAAAGATTTCTGAATTAATAATAAAATGCAGAATAAAATTGCTTCAATCATCAGGAAATTGTAGCACCTCTTACACATACTGAGATTATGTAATTATGGATGTTCAATGAAGAATGGTAAAGAACTTGTAGTAACTATTTGGGTGAAATCAATAACAAATACCAAAAAAGCATATATGTAGAGTTTATAAAAGGATAAAATTGGATTCTTCTATGTATGTAAAGAGAACATCAATTCCAGGGACACCATCATTTTACATTGATACAAACAAGAAGAATAGAGCAGGTAATAAGTCAGATAAAATAAGGAATGTGATCAAAAGTCCATACACATTAGCTCAAAAATCAGAATTGCATGCAATCCTTATAGTATTATATTAAATCTCTTAATATAATTACTCAATCTTTATATGCAGAAAAATCTGTTTTAAATATAGATACTGTTTAACTTGTATCTGATAACTGAGAATTAACTTTTTATCTATACAATTAAAACAAACTATCAGAAATACAAACTGTCAGTTACGTATTATTCTTATTCAGTGTCATATTGGTTACCCTGGTCCATTACCACAAGAAAATGAGGTAAACTGACAAGTTACTAATAGAAAATTTGCTAGAAGACTCAAAATTGTTTGAGAAACATCATATTAGTGGGAAAGGTTATAGAAAAATGTTCCATCATTTGTCAACAAGCCAAAGAAATTATGCTTAAAATGTCCTTCATGTTCTGTATAAAACCAAATTCTGTTACTTGTAGGGAGTAACCCTGGGGGTACCAAAAGAAATGATATCTGTTAGATGGATACTTTCCATTTTGCAGAATTTAAAAAATTGTGGTGTATAAAGCATACCATTAACATGTACTCAGGGTTTCAATGGGTAACTCTGTGAATATTTGAAGTGGCTGATTTTGTTATTTCACAATTATTAGAAATAATAGCAATTACGTGGATACCTGCACAAATTAAAGCTGATAATGCTCCTGCATATATATCCAAAAAGATGAAGGACATCTTTTGCATGTTACAGTATAAATCATGTTACTGGTGTAGCACACAGTCTGGCAAGACATGCAGGAATAGAAAGATCCAATCATACTTTTAAATAGATGCTTATTAAACAAAAAAGAAACAGTAACCGCTATTGTGGGAAATATTAAAAGGAATCCCACCAACTCTCTGTCGCGGAGCCAGACTATGCTTTTATTGACATAAAAGTTGGACTGAATGTTAGGTCTATCTTACACCTTACAATTTACCAAATGATAATAGTCAATGATCAATTTATATTTTGAAAGAAAGGTTTTGTTTTGTTTTGTTTTGCTTTTTGAATTAATCAGAAAGCGTGAAATGTTACAGGATTTTTCCATGTCCAATCATATTAGGGCAGTGGAAGGCCTGTGACTGGACAGGAAAAAGGAGGTGGCGTGAGGAGTTGGGGAACAGACAAAGGTCACAGAAGGAGAAAGAGGAAGAACTGGGATGGCTTCAGATGTGGAACTGTGTCACATTTAATAGCCACAAATAGCTAAGTTTTTATAAGTTTAGAAATATTGGGGTAAGGTTTTTTATCATTATCAATTGACTCTTAAATTATTGTATTGGCATCTTGGAAATTGTGTTTATAATATACATAACTCTAACTCGCTAACTAATTAAGCATTAAGAGTCGTGTTTCTACAGGGTAATGGAGCCAGAGCTGGCAGACCGTGGGATGTGTGGGCATTGTGTGAAAGTGAGAAGAACTCATGGGACCCCGAGAAAGATTTGGCCAGACTGGCACGACTGCTGGGAAACTGGGGTCACAGGAGTGGGACCCTGCCGGGACATAGTGTTGTAAATCCCCAGTGCTTATACCACTGCATTTATTTGATGGCTAAGGACTTTAAACATTTCTGTAAGTGCTTCTGGGAAATTTGAGGATCCTTTGTTGAGAACTGACAGTTTAACTCTGTGCCCCAATTTTTAATTGTGCAATTTATGTTTTACTTCTTGGGTTTTTCATAAATTTTTGACATTATCCCTTTATCAGATTTTGTGTTGGTAAAGATCATTTTCCACTCTGTCGGTTGATGTTTTGTCATATTGACAGTGTCCTTTGCCTTATAAAATCTTTGCAGTTTTATGCCATCCCATTCATCAATTGTTGATCATAGACCATGAGCCATTGGTGATCGGTTAATGAAATTATCTCATGTACCAATGCATGCAATAGTATTTCCTACTTTCTCTTCTTTGAGATTTAGTGTTCAATTTTATGTTGAGGTCTATGATCTACTTGAACTTGAGTTTTGTGACAAGTGATAACTTTGAATGTATTTTCATTTTTCTGCATGTACACATCTAGTTAGAATAGCACAATATGTTGAAGATGCTTTCCTTTTTTCATTGTATGATTTCATGTTCTTTATCTACAATCAAGTAACCATAGGTATATGAGTTTATTTCAGTGTCTTTGAAAGGGTTCCATTGAGCAACGTGTCTATTTCTGTACCAATTTTATGCACTTTTTATTTCTATTGCTCGGTAGTGAAGCATGAGGTCAAGGATGGTGATTCCTACCAAAGTTGTTTTGTTCTTGTTGTTTTTCCTTATGAAGTCGAGAATTGCTCTTTCAAGCTCTATAAAAAAAACTGTGTTGGAATTCTGATGTGCATTGAATTGAATCCAAAGATTACTTTTGGTAAGATCATCATTTTCACTATGTTAATTCTGCCTCTCCATGAGCATGGGAGACCCTTCCATCTTCTGGTATCTTCTTTAATTTCTTTCTTCAGGGACTTGAAGTTCTTATACATATCTTTCACCTGCCTAGTTAGAGTTATAGAAATATTTATATTTTTTGCAGCTATTGTAATGAGGATTGTTTTCCTAATTACTACCCAAGCCCATTTATAATTTGTATAAAGGAGGACTACTGATTTCTTTGAGTTAATATGTATTCAGCTACTGTGTAAAGCTGTCCATCAGCTATAGCAGTTTTCTGGTAGAATGTCTGGAGTTGCTTATATATACTATCATATCATCTACAACTATCTATATTTAACTTTTTCTTTTCCAACTTATATCCCATTAATCTCCTTTTGTTTTCTTATTGCTAGGTGTAGAATTTCTAGTACTATATTAGACAGAGAAAGAATGAGCAGACTTTTCTTGTCCTTGATTTTGGTAGAACTGCTTTAAGATTCTCTCTATTAACTTGATGTCAGCTATAGGCTTTATGTATATTTCTTTGATTATGTTTACGTATGTACCTTGCATCCCTTACTTATCTAATACTTTTAACTTGAAGGTGTGTTGAATTTTGTCAAAGGCTTTTCCAGCATCTAATGAGATGATCATTTGATTTTTACTTTTAGTTTGTTTATATGGCGGATTCAGTTCATAGATTTCCTTACATTAAACCCATTCCTCCATTATTAGCATGAAGACTACTCAATCATGACGAATAATGTTTTTAATGTGTTCCTGGATTATGTTTGTATTTCATTGGATGTTTTTGTATCAATATTCACTAGATAAATAGGTCTGAAGTTCTCTTTTATTGTTGACTCTTTTTGAAGTTCAGGTGTCATGGTGACTCTGGCTTTCTAGAATGCGTTTGGCAGTGTTTCTTCTATTTGTATTTTATGGAATAGTTTGAGAAGTATTGATATTAGCTCTTCTTTGAACGTGTGGTAGAATTCTACTCTATTAGAAGTACCTGGATTTATTTATTTATTTATTTATTTATTTATTTTTTTGGTTTGAAACTTTTCATGACTGCTTCTATTTCTGTAGAGAATATGGGAAAGTTTAAATGATTTAATTATCTCTATTTAACTTTGGTAGTAAATTTTCACAGAAAATTATTCATTTCATTAAGATTTTTTCAGTTTTGCAGAGTACAGATTCCATGAAGAAATTTCTTTCAATTTTCCCTATTTCTGTTTTTATGTCTCCCTTTTCACTTCTTATTTTGTTAATGTGGACACTGTATATCTCTCTTTTGATTACTTTGTCTATAGGATGCTCAATCTCGTTGATTTTCTCAAAGAACCAGATCTTTCTTTGCTTTATTCTTAGTATTTTTCTCTTTGTTTCCAACTGATTGATTTTATCCCTTACTTTGATTATTTCTGGCCTACTACTTTTGTGTGTTTGCTTTTTCTTCTTCTACTTCATCTCCTTCTCCTCCTCCTCCTCTTCCTCCTCCTCCTCCTCTTCCTCCTCTTCCTCCTCTTCCTCCTCCTTCTCTTTTGTCTTCTTCTTGAGCTTTCAGGTGTACTTTTAAATTCTTGACTGAGAATTTACTAAGTTTTTATTGAGGCATCAATGCTTCGAACTTTCTTCCTATCACAGATTTCATTGCATCCCATGAATTTGGCTGGTGTACCTTCATTTTCATTAAATTTTTATTACCCATTTCTATTACCCATAGATCTTTAAGCAGAGGGAAGTTCAATTTCCATGAGTGTGTAGGCTTTCTGGTATTTATGTTGTTGAAGTCCAGCTTTCATGTATGGTGGTCTGATAAGATACAAGTAGTTATTTAAGTTTTCTTGTATTTGTTGAGGTTTACTTTCTGAGGAACTATATGTTCAGTTTTGGAGAGAGGTACATGAGGTACTAAGAACACATTCTTTAGTGTGCAGGTAAAATATTTTATATATGTATCTATTAGAACCAACTGACTGATAACGACTGTTAGTTTCATTATTTCTCTGCTTAGTTTTTATCTGGATGTCCTGTCAATTGGTGAGTGTGGGCTGTTAGTTTCCCACTCTTAAAGTGTGTGCAACTTAAATGTTAGCAAAGTTACTTTGCAAATGTGGGTGCCCTTGTGCTTGAGGCATAGATGTTACAAATTGAGATATCATCTTGGATTATATTTCCTATGATGAGTGTGAAGTGTCCTCTCTCTTTTGATTAATATTCATGGAAAGTCTATGTTTTTGAGATATTAGAATGGCTATTACAGCTTGCTTCTTGGGTCTATTTGATTGAAAATCTTTGTTCCAGACCATTATGCTGATGTCATGTTTATTTTTGCTGCTGTGGTGTTTCTTGTATGCAGTAAAATTATGAACCCTGTTTTTGCAACCATTCTGTTAGCCTATATCTTTTTGTTAGATAATTGAATACATTGATGTTGAGAGATATTAATGACCAGTTATTGTTATTTGCTATTATTTTGATGATTTTGTTATTGGTGGTCATGATGGTGGTGATGGTGGTAGTGGTGGTAGTGGTGGTAGTGGTGGTGGTGGTGGTGGTGGTGGTGGTGTGTGTGTATGGTTTCCCTTGATTATTTAAACCACCACATTTCTTTCTCTGTATCCTAGGCATCTACCTCTAGGCTAATGTAAAATACATTTGTGCAACTTCGAAGTCTCCATATTGTATCACAGTCTCACCAGTATTAAAATGTCTAATTTGAAGTCTCTTCTGAGACATCAGGCAATCTCTGACCTGTAACTTGTAAAACCACAATAAAAAAGACATATACTCCCAATATATAATGTCAGATGATATATATTGCCATTTCAAATGGAGGAAATAATGAGAAAAACAAGGTGAAAAACCAGTAGGCCAAGTTATGAATGCTGCATCTTCATGTCTGTTATGAGAGCACTCCTTCAGCCTTGCTGACCATAAGGCACTTCTCTCTCCTAGACTGGTTCTGTTCTCTCCTAAACTGGACTCCTTAGTTGGTCTGTAGTTCTCCATAGCATGTATCCCATGACACTGGCATCAACAGTATCATGGGGTCTTCAAGAAAATCCAGGCTTCACATTCACAGCATCATGTAGTGTCCTCTTGTGTCATTCCTTCACCCATACCTAGCTTTAGTGGCTTTTCTTATCCAAGAAAGAAGATTCCACAACCAATTTCTTATTTTCTTGACTATGGAGTTAGAACTATGTGACTGAAACTGCCAACTTCCCCTAACCTGCTGGGGCTATAACATGGCCTCCTCATCCACATAACTTTTCCTTGACTTTCTATTTTCCATGATTTCCTTCATCACTTAAGCTTATCTTTAATTCCTATTCATAAGTTGGAAAGCTTTCTGTGTGGAGTATTGCCATTAGGTCACCACTTCTTTTATCTCATTTAGCATGAAGCTTTACTTCAATTATTTAATCTATGAGTATTAGACTTTGCTCCATGATAGTTCCTTGTGATCCATTTCTCTTCAAACTACATTTTGTATTTCTTTTCTTGATCATCTTGTTCCTTTACATTATATATCTACATAAGTCTGGCCATTAATAAACCACATGGAACTATCAATGCTAGGTGGGCTTAACATTTCTTGGGCCAATATTATTAATCCAAAACTCTTCAATTTAGCCTCAGATTTTTTTTTGACAAGGGTTTGGAAAGCATTCATATTATTCTCCACAATATCAAATGAACTGTCTCTAGGCCACTTATTAAATATTTTTCTACTCTGAAAGTTTTTGAGTCAAATTGTCATAATTTACACTGCTTTCAGGATAACTGTCTTCCATACTACTCTAGTGTGGCCCAAAAAGTTCCATTTTAGTATTCAATTGCATTCCTAGTTCATGGTCCCAAATTCCAGATTTTACCAACATGAAGCATGGTCATGCCTGCTACAGCTATGTCACACTCCATGGAACTCTTATTAAAAAAAAAACATTTAATTTGATCTTATTTACAGTTTCAGGTATTAAATCCAGTTTCATCCTGACAGGAAGCTTAGCATCACGCAGGCAGACATGCTACTGGACAATTAGATTGAAAATTCTACACCAAGGTCAGCAGAAAGTAGGGAGAGCAAAACTAGGCTTGAAGTGGGATTTTTGAAATGACAAAGCCAAATGGCAGTGACATACTTCTCCTCTTCTCCTCACAAGGCCATACCTCCTTATCCTTTCCAATAGACAACTCCATTAGCCTATGGGGTACAACGCTTTTCAAAGTAACTCATTTGCTTTTTGTGTTCCTCCTTTGGCAAAAAGCAGAGTACCTACCACTACTAAGACCACTAATCCAGATGTGGGAAGGCTTAGGGTAGGCGTCAGCTTAAATTCTCTATTTTCAGTAAGTTGTGTAGGTGTCTGCATCAATAGAGCCATCCCATAATTTTGTGAAGATCAATCTCTAGCTTTGCCACTAGTCTGGGTTGTTTGTCGGTTCCCATGGTCCAGGACTCCTTTAGCCATCAACTCAATTAGATATAAATATTATACTCCCAGTACTTTGAGCTTCATTTGGTGTAAAGAAATGTAGAGCTTTGGCTCAGACTCCTTCATTATTTACCTACTTCATTTAGATCCTCTTATTATATGTATATGTTTTAAGATGTTTTTCATATATTAGGCTTCCATAATACTCCCCCAATAGCATTTAAGTTTAGCTTTCTTCTCTAATATTTACACCTTTGTCATTATATTCTCAACTTCATCCCGCTCTTCACTCTTTCTGTACTCTTGATCTTCCCTTTACAGGACCTTGATTCATGCTCCATAATTATCTATTCTATTTTTTTTCTAGAAACCTTAATCTAGTGTCCGAAGTTCCTCACTATATAACTAACCTCTGAGGTTTAATAGATTGTTGCTTGGTTTTTATTGATTAATAGATAAGATCCACAGAGAGATGAGTGTATATGATATTTGTTTTTCTGGGTCTTTGTTCTTAACTCCAGATACTTTTCTAGTCTGACTAATTTGCAAATTTCAAGACATTATCTTTTAATAACATCCTAGTGATACTGCATTGTTTAAATATTTATTTTCTTTATCCATTCATCTGTTAAGGGAAATCTATATTGCTTCTCATTAATATCTATTATAAATAGAGCAGTGATGAATATGATTGAGCAAGGGTCTCTGAAATTGAATGAAACATGTTTTGGGTAAATGTCTAAATATACCAAATATAGCTAGGTCATCAGATGCACTGAAGCCTATCATCATGAGGAATTGCCATGCTAAGTTTCATAGTATCAGTACAAATTTTTAGTCCAATCTGTAATAGAGATGTGTTTCTCTTATTCTACATCTGTGTCAGCATGAGCTATCATTTGTTTTACAGATCTTGGCCAATCAGATATTTGAAACATGAAATATCAAGATGGTTTTGATTTGCACTTTCTTGATGTCTAAAGATGTTGAACATTTCTATAAATGTCTGCTAGCCATTTCAGATTTCTTATAGAAGTATTTCTGCTTAGGTCTGTATCCTATTTTTAATTAATTTATTTGCTTTGTTTTTATCTACTGTTTTTTGAGTTCTTTAGATATTTTGGATATTACTTCACTTTCTAATATGCAGTTGGTAAAAATCTATTCCCATTCTCCACTTTCCTGCTGTTTCCAACTTTGCTATCCTTTGACATGACTAAGACTTTTAGTTTCATAAGGTTCCATTTATTAGTTATTGAGCTTAATGTCTGTGCTAACTATGTTCTTCTGAGAAAATGTCTTCTTTGGTACCAAATACAACATTTCTCCCCCGTTTTTTCTAGTATAGGTGCACTGTACATGATTATATGTTAAGTACTTTGGTCCATATAAAGTTGAACATTTTGAGGAGTGAAAACATCCTTTCATGATATGGTGATAAACAATGGGAAATGGCTAGGAACTAAACTGGAAACTTCACCAAATACAACACTTAATAGAGTATAAATAAATTTAGTATGAAAAGAGTAAACAAATGGTTATTTAGGTGCTATCTTGAAATGAAAGTGAGGATAGAATTAAGTGAACTAGTTTCCTATATGAAAAATTTCACCACAGTCTAAATAGGCAATTCATATAATTCTAATTTGGTTGTCCTCATTAATAGACAATCAATTCTGTTTTAAAATACAATCCTAAATAATTCTATATGCTAAATTCCATTTAAAGCCACCATACAATGGATTGATAAACTGTTGTCAACCTAAAAGATTTCATTGAAGTATGAAAGTCTGATATTTTTCTTTATAATCACATAATTAAATTAAAGCATAATAAATTAGTAAACAGTGCTGAGGAATTCCAAAGCACATTGATGTACATATACAAATGTTTCTATTGAAACTTGAATGCAAAAAATCTAAAACAAAACTAAAATCTCTATCAATTTTGAACTTTTTGTTACAGAAGAATAAAGAAAATAAATTTGTATTAGAATCCACTTTTAAAATTATTAAGATCTATTTAAAAAGCACAAGTGTAGGAGAGAATAAACTTGGATTTCTTAAGAATTATATCTATAACAAGAAAATTAATCATCTGTATAAAAGACGGATATAAAACATTCAAACACAGACTCAAATGAGTAGTAGACTCATTAACCTGTAAACTTCAGATGCAAGAATAATTATGTCTCTATGAATTTATGGTCACTGTGCCCTAAACTCTTATTTGAAGGATAAACAGGGTTATCCAGTTAATCCTTATAACACAAAAAGACTACAAAATTGAGTTCAAACTTGAAAATATTGAAGGGGCCACTGCAATGTGATTTTAAGATATTTATGTGAAAAAATAGTAGTCATAGACTCAAATCCTGTATTATATCTGTGTAAATTGATATTTTGAATAATATAAAATTGGCTTATATCCTTGTATAATGGATATTTTGAGTTTCATTGTACAAGTTTATTGTTAAAGTGGTTTATTTCTTCTTGAATATGCTCTGTCCCTAATATGATGAAGTGAGTTCTGGTCTGGTCTTAACAAAATAATGTAGCACTTGGGGGCAAAGATGAAGCCTAAGATCCCTGCACTGGAAGCAAAGATAGAGAAGACCTGCATGGCTATCATGACTTTCCCCTTAGTGCTGTGGTAGACAGGTAGGAAGGTAACCCAGACACAGAAAAATACCTGCATGCTAAATGACAAGAATTTTGCTTCATTGAAAGTATCTGGAAGATTCCTGGACAAGAAGGCCATGACAAAGCTTCCAAGTGCCAAGAAACAGAGATATCCCAGGATACAATGAAAGACAACAACTGAACCCGTGTTGCATATAATAAGGATGTGTCCATGTTCAGAATGTGGATCTTGGTCAAGGAAAGGAGGAGAAGATCCCAGGTAGATTCCACAAAGCACAATTTGGATCAGGGTACAGATAGGAATTATGTAGTTTGGGGCCCTTGATACTATTAACCACCTCATTATTCTTCCCGGAAATTTGACCTTAAAAGCCATAACAACAGTAATAGTTTTGGCCAAGACAGTAGAGAGAGCCACACTGAACACAATTCCAAATGTGGTCTGCTGCATGATGCAGGTTGCTGTGTTTGGATGACCAATGAAGAGCAAGGAACAAAGGAAACAGACAACAAGTGTCATGAGCAGGATGTAACTGAGAGTCCGATTATTGGCCTTGACAATTGGAGTGTCTCTGTGTTTCACAAAGACTCCAAGAACTGCAAGTGTAAAGGCAGAGAAGCATAGGGCTATGGTAGTAAGGACCATGCCTAGAGGGTCATTATATGCAAGAAAGCTCATAGATTTCTTCAGGCAGTAGTTCTTCTCTTTATTTGAAAAATGAGTTTCAGGACACTTCACACACTGATCAGAATCTAGTAAGAAATGAAAACAATTTTAAGTTACTGCACAGTTACTCCCTCTTATACTAAGAGATTTATAGCTACATACGAACAGGACTGTTACCTATATCACTTTGTTTTGCTTCTATGGGACAAATAAGCAAATACATTCAAGTGTACAATTAAAAATTCATATAGTCAAACTTTATTTTATTACTTTAGTATCTAAGCATGATGTAATGCAATTGGATCCAATTCAGTACCACACACTTTGGGAGTCACACATGTACAATACCTGTAAATGCTCAAACCAAACTGAATCCAAAGAAGAAGACTGAATATGGGCACAAAGTCCTTCAAATGCCGATAAGCTATTTGTATATAATACATTGTTTCAGAGAGAGAAAGACCTAATGTTCTCTAAGCATGTCACTATGGTAGGATGAAAGCGTTCTACCACAGACTGTAGAACCTGAAATTATTTTGTCAAAGCGGACTTCTTAGTTTTAAAAACTAAAGAGAATTCACATAAATTTAGAGGGGCAGGTATGTCTAAGAAGTTTAGAAGAGGAAATATGATGACTCTCCATTTTATGTATTCACATAAAACTAATGAGATAGTATTTAAAAGATTTCCTAAAATCATACAACTATAGATTCAAAATTATTAACACACACACACACACACACACACACACACACACACACACACTGGAATTGCAACTTTTAATCACCTGCTTTATAAAATATTGTGATGGAAAGAATTAATAGGAATGTTTCCAGAGTTCCAAATGATAAATTCTAAGTCTCATATAAATATGTTCCCACATTAATCTGCATGGTAAAATGAAACATTTAAACAGTGGTACAGGGGGAATTATTTACTATAGTCATCAATATCAGCAAACAATCAACAATATTGTCATCTACAGGTGTCAACGCATAAAAAATGTTACTTTAAGGTAAAATAAAATATGGTATAATATTTAAATTTCTAAATGAATGAAGGAGACTCTTTGTCTCTATGCTTATCTCTAAATCTTTTCCAATTACTTGGATATTACAGATCCCATTGGGCAGAGGAACTATTTTCTGTTTGAGTCCTGCATTTATTTACCTGTCTCATTGGAAATTTCATTGTCTGGACAAGGAATGCAATCATAGCAACAGACAGCTCTACCATCCTGAGTGGCTTTCCTGAATCCTGGCCAGCAGTTGGTATAGCACACTGACTCAGGAATCTAAAAATAAAAAGATGTTTTAATATACACAAAGTTTTATCAAAAGCTGCAGTAGTATGCAACTTATTTGCAATGTATATAGCTATGAATGTGATAAGTCATTAATTGTTCCATGTATTCAAAGTTTAGTCAGAAGATCATCACTAAGTTGGATAGTTTGGAATAATTATGATATATATCCAAGAATTCAGAAGTTAGATAATTTGCAAATGTGAACAAGATTGGTATGTAGAAATATCAGACATATCTCTGTACTCAGTGGATACATAGTTGCAATTTTACTTTGTGATAATGCAAGAAGATGGTAAACTGAACAGAGTTTAAAATCATCATGGAAAGAAATTGTTGGACATTTGTTTGAGGAATTTTACAAAGAAATTTATCTGAGGTAGACATATACATTCTGAAATAGCCTTGAACTCATTTACAAATAAAAAAGAATTTCTGAATAGATCACCAATGGTCCAGGCACAATGATAAACAATTAATTAATGGAACCTCATGAAACTGAAAAGCTTTTGTAAAGTAAAAGACACCACCAGTCAGACAAGTTAGCAGCCTATAAAATGGGAACTTGTATTCCAACACCATATCTGATAGAGGACTAGGTCTTATATCCAAAATGTATAAAGAACTCAGGAAACTTGGTATCATAAAAACAAATGATCTCTAAGTGTCCTTCTCCTGACTCAAGGTGTGCTGTTTGCTGCTGACCTTCCTTGCGTTGATGGATAATGTTATATTGGCTCCAACACTAAAATAACTTTTTTCTGTAAAACTCTGTAATGTACATAATGTTGGGTCATGTTGCTTTATCACAGCAACCAAAAGTAACTACTGAATTGTTTTTATGATATGAATCACAACTGAGGAATTTGTGTACATCACAATATTTTATAGGTATTTAGGGGAATAAAATTCATTCTCTGTGGTTAAATCCAGGTTTTACCAAGTTCAGTAAAACTAAAGAGCACAGGAATGAACATTTGGAACATATTGGGACAAAAAAAAAAAATGATCGTTATTTACCTTAGTCGGGGAATCAGAAAATTCCCTGCATTGTAATTCTTCTTTACTGTAATTTTATAGTGCATAGAACAATTGTAATTATTCTTTGTTGGTAGTTTTACAGTGGTAGGCTTTGGTTAGCAAGCCAGACTAATTATATCTGAAATAAACACTTTTTTTGCTATAAAAGTAAGCTCAAAGCATTAAGACAAGATGCAGTTCACCTTTGTAAATCTTATTGGCCATTGTATCATATGCTTAGATAAAGACAATTGTTGACCCTGCGGAGCATTCAGAGAAAAGGTTCCAACTTTCGCCTTCAGTCTAAGACCCTTTGGAAAGTTCCAGAAGTTGACAATATCATACTCTTCAATTAACCTCCATTTCCATTCTAAACTCATATGTTCTCCTTTATGAATTTTCCTTAGGAAATGGTGAAGCTGAAAAGGACAAATGCATCTATATCAACACATGTACATGTGGAAGGATATAACTGTTCAGTGGAAAGTATATCAATTTTAACATCTGATGTAAAAAGAAGCATTATTGCTGGTATCAGTGAGGTTAGATAACCCCCCTTGGTGAGTGGGATAGAATTCTGTCAACTATGAGAAAAACTTTGAACCAAGGCTCTATAAACAATAGCCATTTATTTTCAGGATATATTCATAGATTCTGTGTGTAACACGAGGGCAGAATTTTTACATTTAAAGTAATAAAATGTTAGTTTTCTTCATTGATAATTTTCTGTTTTATTTTTAATTTTTATTAGAAATATTCTTTATTTACATTTCAAATGTTGTCCTCTTTCCTGGTTTCTCCCCCGAAAACCCCCTAACCCATCCTCCTTCCCCTTGCTCACCAATCCACCCTCTCCTGCTTCCCTGTCCTGGCATTCCCCAATAATGGGGCATTGAGCCTTCTCAAGATCAAGGGACCCTCCTCCCTTTGATGTTCAACACAACTATCCTCTGCTACATATGCAGCTGGAGCTATGGATCCCTCCATGTGTACTCTTTGTTGGTTTAGTCCCTGGGAGCTCTGGGAGTACTGGGTGGTTCATATTGTTGTTCCTCCTATGGGGAAAGACCATCCAGAGACTGCCCCACCTGAGGATCCATCCCATATACAGTTACCAAACCCAGACACTATTGTGGATGCCAACAAGTGCTTGATAGCAGAAGCCTGATATAGCTGTGTCCTGAGAGTATCTGCAAGTGCATGACAAATACAGAAGGGAACACTCTCAACCTACCATTGAACTGAGCAAAGGGCCCCAAATGGAGGAGCTAGGAAAGGACCCAAGGAGTAGAAGGGCTTTGCAGCCCCATAGGAGGAAAAAAAGTAGTTTTAAAGGAAAAATTTATGTACATAAACACTGTACTGCAGAATGATATTGTGAAATTTAAAGATCAGCTTTTTATTTCTAATATAAAAAAATGAAAAATCTGTTTTATTTTAATTATTAGAATGAGGCAGTTTTGGAGCTATTAATGACATAGTCTTAATAGTGAGTATACTGGATAGTTTCATGTCAATTTGACACAAGCTAGAATCATCTGAAAAGTGAGAACACCAATTGTAACAATGCATCCATATGAACTCTCTGTAAGCCAGTTTCTTAATTACTGTTGTCCAGGGATGAAACAGCTTATTATAGGTAGGACCAGCCCAGGACTGGTAGTATATGAAAGTGTATAGTAGTATAGAAACAAGTAAGCTGTACCCTTCCACATACTCTATATAAATTCCTGCTTATATATCCCTACCCTATTTGAGTTGATGTACTGAATTCCTTAATGAGGATCAATGACGTGGAAGCATAAGCCAAATAAATAGTTTATCCTCCACCTTGATTTTGATCAGGTGTTTTCATCAGAGGAATGTGGTGAAATCCTAATGAATACTTTAGCTCCTTGCTTCCTCTCTCACTACAATCATAAGGGCACAAACAAATGAATCTGAATTGATCCCTAGAGGGTGAAACTAAATTTGTGCTAGTTTTTCAAAATGCACTAAACTTTATAATACCACATTTGTGTGACTTGGCAAACTTTCAAAATGTCACAATGCCAATATTATAATACAATGGAAGGAATTTTACCTGCCAAGGAAAGAAGACCATTTCTTCTGCATTTATATGTGACTGCATTTGATATTGTTGAAGACTCATTTCATGAAGAGTATGGGCAATGGCATATACAGAAATGTATATGCTATAACTCTCTTCACTCATGTTCGTGTCAACAATGGTTGTAGGGAACAATTCCAAGGATGCATTTGGCTGACAATTCTCCAAAAGTTGACAATCAACTTTAGAAAATGGGCATTTGAAAAGCACATACCACAACTTAGGAAGATAAGGGTCTTCTGGGTATTTGGAAGGATTAACAGTTCGGATAAAATTGGAAAACTCAAAACTCTTCTCTTGGTGGTGTGAAAAAATGAGACTCCCATGGAATGAGTCTAACAGAAAATAATCAGCAAGCTTTGTATTATCCCATTGTGAACTCATGATCCAGACTTTCCATGTTATTAATTGTTGGCCTAGATTGCCCATTAAACCTTCGAGAGAATCAGTATCCCCATAAATAATAAAAACAGTGGCCAATGATTTCTGAATCTTCTTTAAATTTTTCCAAAAATTATAGGAAAATGAACTCCAGGTGACTGGAATCATTTCCACAAGAGCTAGACATATTCTATTCCTATCCATTTCTTCTCTCAAGTGTGACAGTATCTGAGTCCCCTTGTGGTCATCTATGAGAATCAGGCCAACCCAAGACCAATTGAAATGAAGAAGCAGAGAGACCATGGCAAGTGACAGGGATGTGTCATTTGGAGCCATCTGGTAGAGAGAGGAAAACTGACTTCTGTCACTCAAGATAGGATCTGAAGGCCCAAAAGTAAGCTGAAGAGGAAAATAGAATTGGAACTAAGAGGAAAAATATTTGTATCAAACACAATCTCAGTCCTGAAGCAAAAGTTGGAAATGATGCCTATTAATATACTTTCAATCTGATTTAAAATATGTCTTTATTATTGATATTTCTGAAAAATTACAAGTAATTCTTCCAGGTTCTATGACCTTCCTGTCTACTCCACACTCATCTTCTTTTACAAACAAAAAAAAAATGTGGATTGATCACCTCTTGCCTGGATAATTACCTTCCTTAGTTAAGACAATTTAAATGTTTCTCTTTTACCACCGAACAAACCTGAAATGTCCACAAGGCATAGCAAGAGCTTTGTTCCCACACAATAATCTCCCTTACCTGTGGAAATTTGTACAGTTGCAGCAGTGTCCCAATCTGGGCAGATGTTGCCCATGATGGACCTGTGAGTGCAGCAGTTGACTTTCTATTCATTCTACAGTTGTAATTAGGCATGAAGTTTCTCTGTCCTGTGAGCCAAATCAAAGTACTCATAAGAGTGTTTTTTTCAGTGTATGGGACATTATAAATATCAAATCCCAGTGATATGTTGGATAGAAGATGTGGATTTCTATTGATCTCCTCAATGGCAAATATCAAGGCCAGAATAAACTGGTAATTCTTAAACTTATACCTGCACAGATGACATAAAAACACATGGGAACAAGACATAAACTGCAAATGTTTTGAGATATAATGCAATAAATTTTATGATCCAAATGCCATTCTCTGTAAAATTAATATTTTCCTAGTCCCAAGCATGCTTGAAATGAAATAGAATGTTTCCCATCATGATTGTTTAATATCCAGTAAAAATAATAGTTGTTATTAAAATCCCATAAAAATTTATTTACCTATTTCTCATATGTGGCTAACATTAAAAGTTATGCCTACAAATAAAGGAAAAAGTCCTCACAAAATATCAGATTTCCTAGAACTTGGATTCTTTAGCCTCTGTAATTATTAAAACCCTGGGTTCCTATTGTGCTACTCCGTTTTCCAGGACCATATGTTAAAAAAATAAACACCAGCTAAATTTATCCCATGTGAGATACTGGGTGTCATTTTACTATTTTTATCTTACTGTCTACTCTTATTATGCAATATATGTATGTGTCTGTTTGTGTGTTCACATTGATGTACATGCATACATTTGAACATATGCTAACAAGTATAAGTAAAAGACAACCTCTAGGGTCAGTCCTAGTTTTCCATATTTTTATCTCAGAATTTTGTTTTATCTTGGGAATTTTTATTAGATTTTTAAGGTTTCATAAAATATTTTCTATACAATCCCCATCTCCTCCATTATATTCAAATTCCAGCACCCTGTCTTCCTTACCCACCCAAATTTGAACCTTCTTTTTTTGATTCATCAAGCTCAGTTTATGCTTCTCATATTCTTATTGATGTGTGTTTTTTGCATTTGAGTATGCTTTGCCTACAAAAGAAAGCACTTACAAATTATGAAATAACTATTCTATTTCTAGGTGCTATGAATTGACAGTAGCTCCCTTGTTATTGGTGAGACTTCCTGTCCACCTCCTGTCTGAATGATAATACTTAGTCGATCTTGAGATTCCATAAGTTTTGTACATGATATTATAGGCACTATTAAATTGTCTGTGTAACTGCCTTTTTCTTTCTGAAAGACATTATTTCCTTATATACATCCAGTATTTCTGTCTCTTACAATCCTTGTGCCCCACTTTTTGCAATGAGAGGGAAGGATGCAATATAAATAGATACTCTATTTAGAGCTAAGAATTCCACAAACTCTTATTTTCTATACCATGAACAGTTATGGGTCTTTGTGAAAACGACCATCTACCACAAATAGAAGTTTCTCTAATAAGGTTTGAGATAAACATTAATCTATGGTTATAATAATAAACTAGGAGATTACTTAATAATATGCCTTTATAGCAGAATAATAGTAGTATGTTCTTAGATAATATCTATGATCTCTGTAACAAAAAGGTTTTGGCCCACCAATAGTGTCATATATTAGGTTCATATGGTTGAATGGGCTTTAATTCTAAACATAAAGTGGTTGGTTATTATTCTAATGTTCAATTCATTTATGCAAGAGTGGATGTGTGTTACCAGGCTACTCACTATTGCAGTTATAAAGGATCAGAGTTACACAAGATTTATCATTCTTATAGTATGATACATAGCACTTTCTGGTATCAAGAAAACTAGCCAGTGAAGATGCTTTCTCAGATTAGTAAAACTTAACATCTACATGTTCTCTCAGTATGAGTACTTGGTGGCTTTGAAAACAGGGTCTTCTACTCAAGATTATAATTCCAATTTTATATTATTAGTCTATGAATGTGTGTGTATAAACTGCTCCAATACTATCTAGTTTCCATGAATTTTCAAAAATGCCTTTATTTTAATTATCCAGTCCCATGTTTTCATTGTCTACTCTGCCTTCCCGTTCACCACTTCAAATAGGCCTTCCCCATTCTACTCAATCCATTTATTTTTTTACACCACTGTTTCCTATCTCCCCTCTTTTGAAAGACACTTGCTCACAACAATGTCCATGACCCTTAGAATTTTCATGCTGTTTAAGTATATTCCAAATGAAACAACTATTTAAATAAAAAAAATACACAAATGAGAAAAATAACTTATTACCTTTATAACTGTACCTTCAGTTAACTTGATGGATTCCAGCTCTCTTATTTATCTATTAATATTATATTTATGTTTTTATTAGAAGGTGAATAATATTCCATTGAAAAATATATATTCCTTCCTCCGCATATGCCTGGCTATGTGGCAGACAAACTTCTAGGGATTGTCTTGTGTTTATCTCCCATACTCTAGGTAATCACTGGTTTACAAGTGTTCACTCAAATTTCTGGAGAATTGTATTCTGGTCCTCACACTTGCACCTAAAATCTTTCCCCTTCTGAACCATATCCTCATCTTTATAACCAACAATGAAGAAAAATACTTACCCTCTAAAAGATCCCACATTCCATGTACATAGAAGAATTTATTTTCACATTAGAATAAAAGTGTTCCTTTTGAAAAGAAATGTTTCATGAAGGTTATAAATTATTTTTTGATTTCATAGCTAAGTACTTCATACTGGACATACATAGGACATACATTAGGATTTCACAGAAACCAGTCTTATTTAGTCATGTTGTAGGGATAAATATGAAAGAACATTAATTTCTCTTTAAACATATGAGAAAAGAGAGAGAGAGAGAGAGAGAGAGAGAGAGAGAGAGAGAGAGAGAGAGAGAGAGAGAGAGAGAGAGAGACGGAGACAGAGACAGAGAGACAGGGGCAGAGACAGAGAGAATGGGCATGGTCATAGAAGAGAAAAAAAAACTACCCATCTGATGTAGTTTTAGTTAATTCCAGACTCACTGAAATTGACAAACAAGATTTACCACCAGTCCTTCATAACAGGTTGGAGAAAGACAGGAGAGAGGGTCAGAAAGCCAGAAGAATGAATGGAAACTTGCAGTTGGGGTGGTGGGCGTCTTCTATCATTTGCTTTTAGAGATCTGCTGAGATTTAAGCTTGCATACCATGAGGTGCATTTCTTTAAACCCAAAGAATATTTTCTTCAAAGTTAACAATAGAAAAAATTATTTGTATCTAAAAATTTTGGGAAACAAAAAACAAAGACCTACATGATGTTAAGCAGGATGCATACATGGAGATAAGACATCTGGGAAATACATGAAGGACTAAGATTAAAATAAGAATGAAAGAGAGAAGCAGTCAAAAAAGTTTTGTAAATATTTTCATCATTCTTTTCATTTCAAAAAATATCAAAACACAACCATGGAATTATTCCAATTAGCTAAATGCTTGCCATGTGTGCATAAGAGCATGAGTTCACTCTCCAGTACCCAGTACCAATAAAATTCCAGAAATGTAGGATTGCTAGTGAATCTCGTTTGCAAATTTTGCTGAACTGGAAATCAACCAAATCTCATCAGATGGGAAGAGATTTTTTGTTTAGTGTTTTTTTGGTTTTTTCTTTTTTTTGATTGGATAGTTTGACATGAGAATCACCCTAAATCCAGACAAAAGTTTCTGGCTACAGCCCATATAAAGGCTTATTGCTTTATACAATAATCCATAATTATATTTACATTTCCTTTGTTCCTTACATAAGATTTAACCAGTTATGATAACTTAAAAGAAAATTCCAATTAGAAAACTGAATTATAGGGGCACTGGAGAGATGGCTCAGTGGTTAAGAGCACTGACTGCTCTTCCGAAGGTCCTGAGTTCAAATCCCAGCAACCACATGGTAGCTCACAACCATCCGTAATGAGATCTGATGCCCTCTTCTGGGGCGTCTGGAGACAGCTACAAGTGTACTTACATGTAATAATAAATAAATCTTAAAAAAAGAAAAGAAAAGAAAAAAGAAAATTAAATTACAAGTTCCCTGTCCCCACTCTAGGGCATTCCATCTAAGATCTTTCCCATCTGGTGTAGTATTAGTTAATTTAATTCATTTAGTTAATTGACAGGGCATCAAGTGATAAATGGGTTTGCCATCCCAAAGTCAATATTCTGACCTATAATTGTTTCTAGTCGGAATAAACTGCAGAGACAAAAATGGAGACCAGCCTGAGGAAAAGGAGGTCCAGTGTCAGATCCAAAGTGGAATCCAGCTCAAGAGGAGGCCCCAAGGCCTGACACTATTACTGACTTATGGAGTGCTCACAAAAATGTACCTATCACGACTGCCCTTCAAAAGACCTAACAAGCAACTGAAAGAGTCAGATACAGATATTTATACCCAAACAATGGATAGAAGCTGCTGAACACTCTGCTTAAATTAGGGCAAAGCTGAAAGAAGCTGAGGAAGAGGGTGACCCTGTAGGAGGACCAGCAGTCTCAATTAACCTAAATCCCTGAGATCTTGCAGACACTGGGCCACCAATCAGGCCACACACACCCTTATTTGTCCCCAACAAATATACAGCAGAGGACTGCCGTGTCTGTGTTCGGTCAAAAAAGAGGCACCTAATCCTCAAGAGAATGGAGGCCCCAGGGAATGGAGAGGTCCAGTGGTGTGGGTAGGTCCTCGCAGAGACAGGGGGTAGGGAAGGGGAATGGGATAGTGAATAGGCAGAGGGTGGCCCAGGCATGGAATAAACAACAAATAAACTTATGCATATAGAAAAATGAGGAAAAGACATTGAAGAAACTGAGTGTGAGACATAATATTACGTATATACACAGAAAAATAGAACACCACATTAAAAACATATACAGTACATACACACAAATAAAAATTTAATCAGAAACATGGCAGAAAAATTTACACACTGTGCAGTTGGAGAGTTTTCATTGTCATCCAAATGTTTCCAAAGCTGATAGACAGTAGAAAATAACTTTGTAAATATATTGTAGGTAAAATATGGTTTCTGCTGAATAGACAAAATGAAAATTATTCCATCTAGAGAACAAAGCTTGAATTTTTGTGGTGAGGTTTGCTATGTTAATCACACATAAAATATATTAAAACATCTTCAACATTCAATGACTTTTCACATCTCATCCCTTTCCATCAATATTACATTACTTGATGATTTACTAACCCACAAAAGCCTCAGTCAAAATAGAATAATTTGAGAATGACCACACACCTTCATGTGTATGTTTCCTTTGATAAATTTCCATCCATAAATTCTCAGAATGGCTGTGAATATGTTTTCTAATTTTCTTTTATTAACAGGAAAATGTAAACAATGTTCTTCTCCTTCAGACCCCTATTGTATGGATATCTAGTGCTGTGGGAATTTCTACCTGGAATAAAGTATACCATATTTCCTTTAAAAAGAAAATAGGATTATTTTGTTCATTTAACTGAAGCAATAAATTCCAACCAAACTTGTCTTATACTGTCCCATAATCCTGAGGAATTCAGACATTCTAAAAGAAACATGTTTGATTAGCTACCACTTTGTTTAATGTGTATTGATAATATATTCATAATAATGAAAGAAAACATAGTGGAACTGAGACACTTGGAGACATAAATATTGAGAAATAGACTGAGGTTGAAAATTATTATTAGATGAACCATTAAGGGCAACTATCTGAGGCAGTTGAAGTTGTTTATGCAAATGCAAGATGTCCCAACTTCTGACATTCTGATTCCTTCAAATTAGCAGCATCTAATTTGAAGGCATAGTAACTCTAAATCATTATACCAAGCATTCATGAGTCAAAGTTGTTTTTAGTGGGATCACTTATTTATACAGAAAAGTAACTCAACTTGCATAATCCGCCTGATAAACTGGATCACCCTTTAATTGAATGTTTCTTCCTCTGAAGACCTATTATTGAAAATGATGGGATGCTGTAGATCGGCTAAGAGTAAAAGATTCCAATTATAAAATATATAAGCTAAAGTTAATAAAATAAAAATCTTTACCTTTTTAAGAGGAAAATATAATTCAAGAAGATATTTCAGAATGTAAGATAAGAATTGTCATAATAAAAAATGCAGGGAATAATCAAGTTTGATTCCATATATACCCTAACTCACATGAATTCTTAATTCTGAAAATTTATAACTGGAAAAAAAATCACTTACTGTAGGTAAAAATCCTTGTAGTAGTTCACCACATTTCCATAAGCAGTTCTGTTTGCAGTGTAGAAAGTATGAAGTGGAAAAAAAGCACTAATCACCACATCTCCTTCACAGTGAAAATTTTCTTTGACTCTGAAATAGCACTCGGAATATTGAAAGGCACACTGAAGATTGGGAATCTGCATAGACCATGGAATAAAAACACAGAAGATCCTATTAATATACATGTCTGTTCAGCCGCAAGTCTGATAGATGCACAACTTGCTGTGACTAGAAAATATATAGTCAGCTCACATTTTGTGAGTATGTGTACTGCTAATTTTGCTGATGAGTGAAACTATCACACTAATCATCCAAGTTCTTTCTGGATAATCTTCCATGGCCACTGAGAATTCTGAAACATTTTTCTTCCCTTAGGTTCTGCATCTGAGGCCCTGTATCTAAGTGGAAAACAAGCCGGAAATATTTTTGTAAATATTCTCTAGCCACAGGCATGGTGATTTCAGCAGAGATAACAGAGAGCAATAGCTCAGGGATTAACTACTCCTGGACTTAACCAAAACTGTAAAGCAGTAAACTTTATATGAAAACAACTGAAGATGAGGGAGAAAGTGCTATGCTAGACAAAAGGCAAAATGTCAAAATAAGTGGAGCCTTATGCTGAATAAAACCAAAGATTATAAATATCAGTCTTCCTTTTCCAGTTTGCAGGAGTCTCAGTACTTTCCTACTATGATATGTATGTCTACATGTCATTAATATGTAAAGCCTATCTCACAAAATTCATTTCTCACTTTGAGTAAACTAATTGTCCTACTAAATTCAAAATGACATATTTAATTACAGTGAGAAAATCATGTTTTCTGTTGACATTTTAAGCTTTGAGCTCCAGAACTAATGATCTCCTTTTTCATCCTTAGGAAATCATTGAATAGGTATATTGTCATAATTCATCCCTATACCTACAGCAGTGGGTTTACATACTATTAATTTTTTATAATTGATTAATATGTAAAAAAAAACCTTCTTCTCTCCCATAAAACCTAGTACATGAAAATCATGTTAGTATATTCTATCACCCAATATACAGAATGAAAATATCAGAAGCAAGGCTCCGTTTCTTAGTAGACAGAAGAAAGGTAAAACTATGAATACATTTGGTATTAAACTGTAGCAATTCATAGATGCTCCAAGCAATACATAAGCACCTTAAGAATAAATGGGAAAGTGAAGTGAAAGAAATTCCAGCATATGCAACAAAAATAATACTAAGAAATATAAATTTGTCAAACTGACACAAGTTCTTTTATTTAGATGGACAATGCGTAAAGAGTCAAAGTACAGTAAATACAGCCTCAACAAACCTATGTGCTATGAAAGCATGCAAAGAAAGGAGCTACTCAAAAGTCTGATTCAGGCCAGGTTCATCCTGACTCATTTATAAAGCCTATGCATTAATTCAGATCTCATTCAACCTTTAGAGACTCTATGACACATCCTAAATAAGACTCACATAAATCTTATTTAATGAGATATATTTAAATAAGACATTAATAAGAACTTCTACAAAACTTGAATAAAACAAAATCCTTTTATGCATGATGACTATAAAAGTGAAAGGTGTGTGTGTTTGATTAATGTCCTGGTCAAAGAAAAGAAAAAGCTTTAAGCACATTTTTCATCTTGACTTTCTGTTATATAAGTTCCACAAAAGGAAATGAGTGGTTATAAAAAATAATCTGTGGATTACTGACTGAGACAAAACTGTATGTAAAAGAAATATGCAGAGCAAACCTGCTGATAATTATTTGTTTTTAAGTCCAAAAATAGAAGAAAAGGAAGTTAGTGAGTAAACAAAATGAAATTGACAGTGGTATATAAGCTCAAATCAATTTATCTATCTGTCTGTCTGTCTGTCTATCTCTCTGTCTATCTATCTGTCTGTCTATCTATCTATCTATCTATCTATCTATCTATCTATCTATCTATCTATCTATCTATCTATCTATCTATCTACCTATCTATCATTTATCTATCTATTTATCATCTATCTATTTATCTATCTATCATCTATCTATCTATCTATCTTATCATCTATCTATCTATCTATCTATCTATCTATCTATCTATCTATCTATCTATTTTGCAGCTCTGGCTGCTCTGGAACAGAGTATGTAAACCAGGCTAGATTAAAACTTACAGAGATCTGCTTGCATCTGTCTCCTAAGCACTGAAATTAAAGGCCTGTACCACTACACCTGGCTCCAAATCTTCATTTTTATTTTTCATGTATAATGACACAAAGGCAAGCTATTTGTAACCTTTTACAGGCCCTTATAGATAAATAACAGTGCAAATGTATGAGATTGTTTTAGAATCATCCGCAGAAATTCATTTGGAATATAGCACTTGACCAGATATTTCACCTTAGTGGAAATGGAACATTTGAAAATGAACCATCAAGTTACAATGTGGCTGAGATGCCCACCATAATCTAGGTATTATCTGACCCAGCAATTCACATAAAATACATGCACAGCAGAAATCTACTATTAAATGGAAGTGGTATATATGTGGTTGGGCCTAAAAAATCTCTTGAAGTCACAAATAAATTACATGAGAAAGTTGCCTACTAAATGCCTGTGGTTTCTACTTTTGCAATTCCATCTTTTCCAAAGCATGTCTCATATCAGTTGACTGAGAAAAAGAAAACTAAGGCTGATTTTACTGATGGTTTTGCATCTTATGCAGGTACTACTCAGAAGTGGATGGCTACAGTATTATAATTCTGTTCTTGGACAACTCTGCCCAACACTGGCAAAGGGAAATTTTCACAGGGAGCATAACTTTGTGCAATACATATGGTGATACATTTTGTGCAGAAAGAAAAATGGTCACTATAGATCCAACTATCACTACATATTTGTAAAAACAAAACACAAGCAAACAAGCAAGCAAGCAAACAAACAAAAATCAATGATAATGGGATATTTTTAGGAACACCAAGATCTCTCCCTTCAATATCATCACCTCTAAGTGATAGCTATAGCAATTCTTGTGGAAAAAAATTGTGAAAAAAAGGGAGATGTTGATGAGATAAATTATTATTTTGTCAGTGACGTTTCTAGAGGACTAGAATGCTTAAAACTACCTTACTCCACTCTAATTAATGCACACTGTGCCTTCCTCAAATTCCATATCTTATCAGAATAGGCATGCTGACATGGTATATTCACTTGAGCCAATGTTTGTGATATTCATATTGTGATGTGTGTTTAGGAATTTTATTTATGTGTACCATATTGATGATGAAATTGACCATTCAATTTGTCCTTTCTTTTACATCCCACTCTAACTTTTACTCCTAACTTCAAGTATTCTTGTTTTCACTTACTTTACACATTTACATTTCTAAATTTTTGGTAAACACAGTAACCAAAAAATAAAAAAGAGGCAAGGCATAATTAAAAATGAATAAACAACTAAAAACAAGATAAACAAAATACTTCATACTTACTTGTTATGAGACGCACACACACACAGAAAGGTTACATGACAAATTTCACCTTTTCATATTTTATGTTGCTAAGCCTTTCTCACATTTTAAAGAAATAGAGAAGCTTTCTTTTTTTTTTTATTTTCCAAACTGTATATATACACCTAATTTCATGTAATTGTGTTATGTGCCCATGATAATTGCATTAATCTAGTTTTGGTTATTTCCATGTGTTGCTTCTTTCAAAGATTTTAACTCACTATGGCTACTTCAGATCTCTTTCTAAATTCATTTTAGTTAATACTAAAATTATTTTCTTTGGCATGCCCAATTTAAATGCAAACACAGATTATAATTTGATTATACGTTAAAGTCTAATAAATGCTATATTTTAAGTTGAGTACACATTTTTAAACACATTAAGTTATATCTTTGGAATACAAATATTTCATAAACATATATTTTATAAAAAGATTTTGATAAAGACTTCCTTGCAAAGAGAGTCTGTACTTACATATATATGTAAAATTTACCTATATAAAATTTTAGTGTTAATTACCAGTGATCTGCAGTAAGATGCAGAAGGCAAGCTTAAGGCACAGAGATTCCTAGTTGATGAAAGACTTCCAGTTCTTCTTGTCTTCCTTGTTTAAACTTGTACATCTCCTCAGGAGCCAACTGCATTTCCACCAAGAGGTCATCAAATGATTATAGGCTAAATTTGATGTGCAAATCCCAAGACTGAAGTGCTGAACAGTGAGAGATTGAGACATCCAGTCTCATGGACTGAACTGCTACCAAATTCTGTTCATCTCTAGAGCGAAAATAACTGTTTCTAGATAACTCAACCCAAATCATATAAGCCAATGTAATACACACCTTTTTAATATATAGACATGCTGTTTTCATGTTCCTCTAGAACCCTAACCAAGTCACTTTCAGCAGTCAAGTAAAATGATGTGTGACTCACATATTCCCCCTCAGGTCCAGCAGGATATTGGTTCTCTCTACTGATTTGGTGATGTAAAAACCAGGTGTTATGAGTTCATTAACTGCTGACAAAAACACGAGTTATTAGAAATCTGCTCAATTGTTGTGAAGAAAATTCCTAGGGACACTAATCCTTGATTGTCATTGCTGTCTTACTTATTCCTTATAATGGAAATGAGATTGTGCTTTAGTCTTGATTAAATACCTAGGAATTCTCAAAAAGTCAAAGATTTCCAGAATCATCAGCTCTTGAAACAGGCTTTTCATTTTTAAAAAAAATGACACAAGACATTCAATCTGTGGAGCTGCTGGGACAGGAGTTGTCTCTTCTGGCCACCATTTGCCTCAGGGAACCAGACAGCTCCACAGCCTTCTGTACACAGACACTGCCAGAAAAGTGTTGGTCTCCCAGGAGTACAGACACAGACTTACAGGCCCACAGGAGGGGCAAGCTCCAGCCAGAAACAACAAGACCAACTAACACCAGAGATAACCAGATGGCGAAAGGCAAGCACAAGAACCTTATCAACAGAAACCAAGGCTAATTGGCAACATCAGAGCCCAGTTCTCCCACCCCAGCAAGTCCAGGATACCCCAACACACCAAAAAAGCAAGAGTTGGATTTAAAATCTCATCTCAAAATGCTGTTAGAGGACATCAAGAGGGACACAAATAACTCCCTTAAGGAAATACAGGAGAACTTGGGTCAAATGGTAAAAGCTTTTAAAGAGGAAACACAAACATCCCTGAAAGAAATACAGGAGAGCATGGGTGAACAGGTAGAGGCCCTTAAAGAGGAAACACAAAAATCCCTGAAAGAATTACAGGAGAACACAAACAAACAAGTGAAGGAACTGAACAAAACCATACAGGACCTAAAAATGGAAGTAGAAACAATAAAGAAATCACAAAGTGAGACATCTCTGGAGATAGAAAATCTTGGAAAGAATTCAGGAGTTATAGATGCAAGTATCAACAGAATACAAGAGATAGAAGAAAGAATCTCAGGGACTGAAGATACCATAGAAAACATTGACTCAACAGTTAAAGAAAATGCAAAATGAAAAAAAGCACCTGAGTCAAAACATCCAGGAAATCCAGGACACAATGGGAAGGATTCTATACCTAAGGATTATAGGTATAGAAGAGAATGAAGATTTCCAACTTAAAGGGCCAGTAAATATCTTCAACAAAATTATAGAAGAAAACTTCCCTAACCTAAAGAAAGAGATGTCCATGAACATACAAGAAGCCTACAGAGCTCCAAACAGACTGGACTAGACCAGAAAGTCTTCCAGACACATAATAATCAAAACACCAAATGTACTAAATGAAGAAAGAATATTAAAAGCAGTAAGGGAAAAAGGTCAAGTAAACTATAAAAGCAGGCCTATCAGAATTACACCAGACTTCTCATCTGAGACGATGAAAGCTAGAAGATCCTGGGCATATCTCATACCAACCCTAAGAGAACACAAATGCCAACCAAAACTACTATACCCACAAAACTCTCAATTACCATAGATGGAGAAACCAAGATATTCCAGGATAAAACCAAATTTACACAATATCTTTCCACAAATCCAGCCCTACAAAGGATAATAGATGGGAAATGTCAACCTGAGGAGGGAAACTACACCCTAGAAAAAGCAAGAAAGTCATCTTTTTCCAACAAACCCAAAAGAAAGTAACCACACAAACATAAAAAGAACATCAAAAATAACAGGAAGCAGCAATCACTATTCCTTAATATCTTATAACATCAATGGACTCATTTCCCCAACCAAAAACATAGTCTAACAGAAATATTTTTCATGTGAATCTTCAATTTTATCAGAAAATGTTTGTGATTCCTCTTTCAATTTAGTAATGTTTTTATGTCTATCATTTTTTTTTTCTTATAAGGGACAACATTTAATTTGAGCTGGCTTACAGTTTCAGAGGTTCAGTCCATTGTCATCATGGCAGGAAACAGCACTGTCCAGGCAGACTTGGTACTGAAGAAGGGGCTGAGAGTTCTGGCATCTTGATCAGAAGGCAGCCAGGAGAAGACTGACTCTTCTGCACTGGATGGAGCTTCAAAGCCCACACCCACTGTGACACACTTCCTCCAACAAGGCCACACCTTCTAGCAGTACCACTCCCTATGGGGCGAGCATATTCAAACCACCACAGCTTCCTTTCTCTCTGCTCTTGAGTGTGAATGTAATGTGACCAGATGTTTTAAGTTCCTACCATCCTTACTTCCATGCTATGATGGGCTTACAATTCCAGGATATGTCTATCATTTTAACTGTAGTATTTTCCATGATAAATTTTAATTTTAACATTTTTTCTATATATTTCTTCAATTTTATCAGAAATATTTTCCATGTAAATTTTCAATTTTGTCAGAAAATATTTATAATTCCACTTTCAATCAATTTAGGAATACTTTTATGCCTACCATTTTATCGGTATAATTGTTCATGATAATCTTCAATTTTAATGTTTTTCTATATTTTTCTTCAATTTTATCGGAAATATTTTCCATGTAAATCTTCAATTTTATCAGACAATGTCTATAATTTTACTTTCAGTCAACTTAGGAACATTTTTATATCTTCCATTTTATCTGTATAATTTTCCATGAAATAGTTTTAACATGTTTTTCTATATATTTTTTGAATTTTATCAGAAATATTTTCCTTGTAGATCTTCAATTTTATCAGAAAATGTTTATAATTCCACTTCCAAAAAACTTAGGAATATTTTTATGCCTACCATTTTATCTGTATAATTTTGCCATGAAATATTCAATCTTAACGTGTTTTTTATATAGTTCTTCAATTTTATCAGATATTTTCCATGTAAATCTTCAATTTTATCAGAAAATGGTTATAATTTCACTTTCAACCAAGTTAGAAATATTTTTATGCCTACCATTTTATCTGTACAATTTTCCATGATAATTTTCAATTTTAATGTTTTCCCATATATTTTTTCAATTTTATCAGATATAATTTCTGTGTAAATCTTCAATTTTATCAGAAAATGGTTATAATTCTACTTTCAATCAATTTAGGAATATTTTTAATCCTACCAATTTAACTGCCTAAATTTCTTCAATTTTATCAGAGATAGTTTCCATGTAAATCTTCAATTTTATCAGAAAATGTTTTTACTACTACTTTCAATCAATTTAGGAATATTTTTATGCCTAGCATCTTATCTGTATAATTTTTCATGAAATAGTTTTAATGTGTTTTCCTATATATTTCTTGAGTTTTATCAGAAATACTTTCCTTGTAGATCTTCAATTTTATCAGAAAATGCTTATAATTCCACTTTCAATTAACTTAGGAATATTTTTATGCCTACCATTTTATCTGTATAATTTTTCCATGAAATAGTCAATCTTAATGTGTTTTTCTGTATATTTCTTCAATTTTATCAGAGATATTTTCCATGTATATTTACACAATGGAATACTACTCAGCTATTAAAAACAATGACTTCATGAAATTCTTAGGTAAATGGGGAACAGGGGGGAGGGAAGAGGGCTTATGGAACTTTTGGGGAGGGGGGAACCGGGAAAGGGGAAATGATTTGGAATGTAAATAAAGAATATAGAAAAAAGGTGTATTTATAGAGAAATTATATATACTAGTGCATGTAAACATGCTTAATAAATATCCATAAGCACATACTACATGTACATCTATCTATCTATCTATCTATCTATCTATCTATCTATCTATCTATCTATCTATCTATCTATGTATCTATCATCTATCATCTAATATGTATGTCTGTGTGCCTGAGTGTACAAATTTGCAAGACATTCCTGTAGAATCTCCAATGGTCAGAAGAGTGAGTGTATCCCCTTGAGTGGTAAGCTGCCACCTAGTTGTTGGAACCGCAAGTGATCCTCTAGACTTTCGCACGAGCACAAGTCCTGCTTAGATCTCTATAAGTTACTACAAGCTACTCTGCATACAGAGCCTTTTTGCCACCAGACCATTCTCTGGAAGCCCTTTCAATCCTGTACGGATACCTCAACTTCCTGTAAAATGGTGCCGCCTTGTGCTTGCTTTCTCTTTTTACACGTGAACAAGGTAGGACATCATTATTTCCGATTCCACCTTCCCAAAGGTGTTTACCTTAAGTCGTTTGAATTTGGTGAGGCCTGAGCTTATACTTACACATTGCTGTTACTGTAATTTTCCGAGTCATCCTTAGACAATAACTCAACAAGAAGTCTTTCGTTCCATACAGTTGATGCTCAAGGACGGCCACAAAACAGGGTGCAGCCATCTTGAGTCTTCGCCAAATCTAAAAACAATCTGAGCCTTCAAGGCCACCATAACACACAGACCTAAGTTATTAGGGTCGCTGTAGAGGGTCCTTCTGCGAGTTTTGACAGGCGGCCTGTTTATAAGTCCAGCCCCTTGGGTCGGCTGTTGGACTACTATGCATAGGGGAGCTGCCGAGTGCTCCTTGGTTATGTAAGTGGAATTCCGCTCAAGTGTCACTGAGATTCTCGCTCTTTTGTTGGGGGCTCCAAGGAATCCTTAAGGAGGCACCTTTGGCTTCAGTTCTTGTTCAAATAAGGACTGTAGTTTAAAGTCTCTGGAAACCAAGCAGTGAATGCTGAGCTCAGTTTTGGCATCTTGGCCTCTTCCTATGTAGGGCTCAGAGATCTTGAGTTGGTAGATGTCAGCTAAGGGAATATATGGTTCCGGCTTTGTCTCCTGCTTAAACTTCAGAGGAACCGTTTTGAGGGCTTTACTGACTTTGGAATCTGACTGTGTGGAGCTGGTGTCTGGTGCTGCTGTGTATGTAGAGGGTAACTGGAGTACCAAGGTTTGGAAATAGCCCTGTAGAGCAAATTGGCATAGAGCTCGCTGAGGTGTGCTCTTTCTGTGAGTGCTGGGATTAAAGGTTTACCCAACCACATCCTGTGCCTTTGTTTTCTGATACAGTGATTCATGTATTTCTGTGCTGGTGGTACATTCTATTACCTAAGTAACCTTTGTCTTATATTAGAATACTTCAATTAAACTTATGTTACGAATAGTCATAATTTAGATGAATTGTGTAAAAACAATTTTCTTTTTTAGTTTATTTCAGGAAATACTGTAAAATTAATATTTGAACTCGTGACATGAGTAAATTCACATTTACTGTATGCATACATTTGTATAGAACTAGAATGTGTAAAGGTATAGAAAGATCATGTTTATAAACAATTTATGTATTTACCAATCTATAGGTTTGCTTTTCAATTTAAGACTAGAATATTTACTTTCATCCAGATGCATTATTTTCCACTCTCCACAGATAGTGCATGTTTGCCAATATTCCCCTTTGAGGAAGTCTTATAAATATATTTTTGAGTTATTAGGGTTACTCCTTCCTTAAGAGTATCCTTTTCTTTACAAGTTCAGTAATTTTATAAAACAGATGCTGAACATATCCATTCAGTGCTACTTCTTTCCAAATTCTCCTATTTTCTTGATCCCATCTCCATTACTGCATATATATATATATATATATATATATATATATATATATATATATATATGAAAGCAGCCTATATATATGTAGTAGAGTATTAATTCTGAAGAAATGTTTTTTTCTTAAAATAAAATTAAATATTTTTTTAAAATATGCATGTGTTCCCAGGACCACTTGTGAAGGTCAAAGGATGTATTTTGGGATTAGTTCTCTGCTTCCAATATGTGAGATCTGGGAATTCAACTTATGTCATCAGGTTCTTGGCAAGTGGTTATACTGCTCACCTGTCTGATCATTCCAAAATATTTTGTTATTATCTGACTCTGTACCTATACAGGCTTTACAGTAGCATGGTGTGCAAACTTTCTCTTTCTTTTCTCCTCCTCACCATGTTTCTCTTCTCAAACACTTGTCTTCCCTTCTTTCTCTCCCACTTTCCTTGAGAGAGAATTTTGCTATATATTCCAAAGAGTCCTCAAACCTATGATCCTACTGTGTCCTAGCCTCCTGCTACTCAGTTAGTGGATATATAACAGTACTGGTATAGTGCTTTCTCAGTGATTTGCCAGCTGATCCTTCTTCGACTGGAGAAGCAATATATATGGTAGTCTCCCTATTGATATTTCAAAGGTGGAAGTCTCTTGTTCATCATTTATAGTTTATTAAGCTGTGTTTCAGACCTTTGGAGTATTAAATATGTATTTCATGGACTTAATTTAAGTGTATAGCGACCTGACATCCTCTAGACATAATGAGAATGTTGTGCTCTGCGTGACTTGTTCCACAGGTGCCATATAACCAAGGACAAGAGAAATCAGGTGAAACAAGAAAGAAGAGATTCTTTTTCTGACTGGATGAGAGCTGAGACCAGTAGCAACAAAGACAGAACAGTTCAGTGAAATATTTATCATCAAATTCAGAAGAAAATGATGCAGGCCCAGGTAATTTTTCTTTCTTCTCTAAAAAATTTGTAGAAGAATATCAAAATCAGTACAAATAAACATAAAGTTACAGTTTGTAAGGATCACTTTCTGGAGAAATCTGAGCAAAGGAGGATGAGGGATATTATATTGACTGGATTCAAGATAATGTCGTTGATATATGTGATATGTATTGTATTACTTTTGCTGGAGAATGTGAATAGTCTTCAGTTCATCCTAAGTAAGCACCAGTGAAAATCCAAAAATAAGATTCTGCCCAGTTATATCTGAGGAACTAGTGAGCTTATCAGGCTTATATATGGAAGCATGTATAAGCAGTTAATAATCAGGATTTTAGGTTACCCACAAGCACTGAAAAGTTCTACCTCCAGCATGGGTTACAACCTTCTGTAGGTAATGCTGAAAAGAGAGCAGTCCACTATAACCTCTAACAGTGCAGGCCTCAGAGTTACACTAGTTGTCAGTTTAAATCTGCTTTCTATGGCAGTCATTAAAAAGAATCATGAGAATTTACATAATCTATGAGAGAACAGGCCACTTTCTCAAGTGCTATTAATGTTTCATGGCACCTGTATTTGGGGAATCACATAAGTATTTTATGGACCTTTGGGTTATATGCTTTAGGTTTTCATTTCAGTCTTCTCATGAAGACAAAGGAAGTTATCGTTCTTTAATATAACTTTCCAAATTTTTTGAATGAATCAGCAACAATATCATTTGAAAATACTTTATTAAGATTCTTCTTCTGTATTAATAAATCACCCATGATTTTCCTATATAGTATACATGGATGGAATGTCTTCCTTTAAATTTTCCCCATATCCCCACATGAATATCCCTTCATTAATAGGATGGTGTTGTTACAGGAATCCCTGACCCCCTTTTTTTTTTTTTTGATGTGGCTGTGGTTTTCTCTTGGCATGAGTGGCAGTTCCTGAGCCATGCTCAGAGGGACTTGTACTGTGATGTAATGCTGGAGATCTACAAGATCCTGGGGTCAATGGGTGACGATGACTGTCCTGTGGTATTTGAAAGGCAGCTAGCCAAAACCCTTTGCTATTCTCAGCAACTGAACTCTTTGGAGCCTATACTCTGCTATACTTTCAAATTGTAGATTCTCTTATCCCTTTATACGCATAAAAGGATGTACTTGACTCTTCTGTAAGAAAAATCTGAATTTCTAGATGTGAAACCTGTTCAGGTTCAAAAATATAAGGTCCTCCTGTTTTTAACATACCCCATCTGTCTTATTTACTTTTTCTTTTATTGTGATAAAAACAACATGAAGGAGAAAGGTTTTATTTTGTTTGTCAATTCTAGAGGGTCATGGCCCATTGTAGCAAGAAAGGCATGAGAGCGGCAGTGAAAAGATTAGATAGGAGTAGGAGGATAGTTGGTCACCTTGCATCTACACTCATGATGCATAACCTAAACAGGATGAGGTGCAGACTGTGAAGCTATAAAGCCAATCTCCAGTGGCACACTTTCTTCAGTGATGTTGTGCCTCCTATAGGTCCTACTCAGCCTTTCCACCAGGACCATCAGCTGGGAATCCAATACTCAAATCATGAGGTAACTGGGGTCATTTCAGATTCAAACAACAATATAAGCCTAGTTTATTTTATCTAAGTCTTATGTCTTTTCCATGAGCAGGCAATCCAGCCAGCACATCAGATATGCTCTCCAAATTGGACATAGGAGGACTATGGACAATAGAAGATGAAATCCTCAATTTAATATATCCAGGTAAGAGGGAGCCAACAGAATTATATTCTGCATACACTGTGGAGTAACAGTGGTCTGAAGACATAGAACAAGCCTCTCTAGTGGTCTGAAGACACAGAACTTGCCTTTCTAGTTTTCTATGCCCATGTTAGATGACTTTTTCTAATTGGAGTGAGGAACATGTATGCCCTCATTTTCACTTAGATCTCACTTTTACTTTATACATTCCATGATTTGTTGTTCATGTTCTTTCTAAGAACATCTTTATTTACTTCATGGTATCTCTGGCTCTGTTACCCTCTCTCTTGCTATGAAATTCTTCTTTCTGGCTTCTTGAAATGCAAACAATATAGCTTCACCAACTTTTTCCTGAATTCTACAGTTTTCTATCCTACTAGGAAAAAATAATCACTTTTTATGGCATCCAATCATGGATTTCGTGTCCAGTGATTGCTTGGCTTCTCATTGTACATTTATACTTCTTTAACTTTATATTAATTAAAATTTTTAAATTAATTATATTAATTAAAATTAATTATATTAATTAAAAATTATTATTATAGCCAGGCAGTGGTGGTGCACACCTTTAATCCTAGCACTCATGTGGCAAAGACAGGTGGATCTCTGTGTTCAAAGCCAGTCTGGTCAACAGAGTGAGCTCTAGGACAGTTTTGGCTACATAAAGAAGCTCTTTCTCAATATGACCTCCCCCACCACCAATCCCCCCCCCCAAAATATGATCAAAGCATAACTTTATAAAGTTTGTTTTGTCCTTCCACCTTTACATGAGTTCCAGTGGTTGCCCAGATATATTGTTGGGTGGCAAATGCCTTTACTTGATGTAGTGTTTTAGATCAGAATATCCCCTGTAGGCTAAGAAAAGTATTTGCTGTTGTCACTCTTTGGGGAAGTTTAGAAGGAGCTACTGTGCTGGAGGTGGTATATTACTTTGAGAGCTTACAGCCTCAAGCCACATTTAGTTCGTTCTCTCTCTCTCTCTCTCTCTCTCTCTCTCTCTCTCTCTCTCTCTCTCTCTCTCTCTCTCTCTCTCTCTCTCTCTCTCTCTCTTCTGCTTCATGCTTGTGTTTGAAGATGTGAACTCTTAGCATCCTGCTTTGTCCACTATGCTTACTGCTTGCTGCCAACCTTTCCTGTAATGATGGATTCTATGCCTCTGCATTCATAATCCCAAATAAACTTTTCCATCTATTATTTGTATCTATTTGCAGTATTCTTTTAAGAGCAAGGAAAAGTAATTAATATGCATGTGGAACAATCTTGCTAGCACTTTTTCTGCTGAGAGTTTCTAAATTTTTCTTTCTTTTTCTTCTCTGATCTATTATCTCTTAAGAGTTTCCACCATTTTCTCTCCACTCTCCTAATTAACCTCTTCCTGTTCTCTGGAAAATACTTCAAAGTAACATCTTTCTCAAAATCAGATTTATCCATTTTTTCTCTATATATTAATTTTTATGGCAAATTGCTCATAAATTCTCTTTTTGTGCCTAAGGAATGAAAATCGTCTTCTCACCAAGAAAAATAGTTTTGGTTGTCTTGTTTTATGTCTTTTAACATGAGGGCATCTGTCTCCTCATTACATAGACAGTTTGTTTTTGACCTCATGAATTATGGTGATCTTCTCATCCCAGCCTTCAAAGTAATTGGAAATACTGCATGTATCACCTAATAGTAATCCACCTGAGATAGTTATTGACAACTATGCTGATAAAGTCAAATAAGAATTTCCAGGTTTTTTTTTTTTTGATAGTCAGACAGCAGTTGGTTTGAGTCTTGAAAAAGTCTCTTGGTGACCACATAGAGGAATACAAAGATTTTAAATGCAAAAACCACAAAGATACGTAAAGTTAGATGAGGGTCAGTGTAATCTTGAAATGTTCATTCCTTGCAGAGCACAGTAGTTATTTTAGACATAACCTTCCAATTATTTTGGTTAATTAATTTGGACCAAGATCAAGGTCAAGAAAACCTCAAATGTGTTGTCAAGGCACAGGTGTCTTTTGGAGGCTAGAGGCCTGAGAACTATCTAAGCAAGCACAAAATGGACTCAGAACAGGATGGTATTACCTTAGTAATTTCACACACTTTGTTTGACTCTATATTCTGATTTAAGTTGATTTGAAATTTATCTGTTTTGGAATAACACTAGATGTGCCTTACATGTTGAGCTCTCTTCTCTTTCTTTCTGACTCTGTCTCTGAATATCTCTGTCTCTCTGTGTCTCTCTATATATCTCTTTCTCTTTCTCCCTCTCTGTCTTTCTCTTTGACAAATATGTAGCTTAGCCTATCCTCAAACTCACTTTTCATGAGTCATTTCCCTCAATGCTGGGTATAAATGGGTGCACAATCATATTTTATTCCTTTATTCTGAACTCATTGTTTAATATTTTTTACATTTTCCTTTTAATTAGAGAAGATTAATAATCTATTAAATTTTAGTCCAAAGCAGCTCAGAACTTATACTTCTAAACATTGCTTGTTTCATAGTTTTGCTAATTCTAGACCTTTCTTTGGTTTACCTTAAGTCTTAAGTCTTCACGTCCTTAAAAACTTTTTTCCTTACTATTTTTTGCATATCAAAAAATTTCTCACAATGTTATTTAGCTCATTCTATGTGCCATATGAGTTACTCATTTAAGATAATTCATTTGGTTATTTATACTATACCTTATTTACTATACTATACTATATTTTACTATTATATATATATATTTAAGTGTGTAAGTATCACTTAATTGTACATAGTTTTGGAAGATTTTCAATATATAAGTACATATTTTTAAAGAACCTTTGAAAAATATTTTTTAATTTATTTATTTTTGATTCTGTGATTAAAATTAGTTTCTTCAGTTGCATTTTCAGGTGATTATAGTGATAGAATATAGAAGTACAATATTTTGACTTTATATTCTGGTGATATCTTTCCCCAGGTAATCATATTCTCTGACAAGAAATTATTTGCTTTTTATCAATGATATTGGTAATACGGTATTACCTTTTATATGAAGGTCTTTGTTTCTTTTTCTAAATACACAAGACACTGTGTTCAATAATTATCATTGCCAGACTATATTACTTTAAAACTTGTGTTTTAATAATCTATGTAAAAAATACAACAATGCACAAAACATTCTTATGTGTATTCTATACATTGCTTTCAGTTTCAGTGGAGTTAACTACAAAAATAAATGTACAAATAATAACTCTCAGGCTAAAATATACTATAAAATTAAAGCAACAGAAACAATTGGTTTGAGATTTAATGGTATTTCTGTAGGGTTCGAATGGATCCTTGATAGGGTGCCTTTCAACTAACTGAAATTAACAATTTAATTAACAATTAAAATGGGTAGCCCCACTGTGTGACATAATGCCAAGTTCACCTGAAGGATGTTTGAGAAACTTCCAGAAAGCTTGTGTGGCTGGAGTATAGTAAACAAAATAAAAGTGACCACTGATATGGGTAATGTGAAGTAGTAGCCAAAGAATCTGGTTCATGGGTTGTATTTAATCAAGGCCTGATTTTATTTCAAGTAAATTCTGGAAGGGATGGGGAGTTAAGAATAGAGGAACAGTATGGTACCACTACTTTAAAAATGGATATCCACATTTATTTAGCTTTATTTTTTAATTAAAATTTATTTATTATGATATATGTGAATTTGTTCCAGCATAGACACTTGTGGAATTTGGACAATTTTATGTAGAAAGTAGACATTTGTGAGGAAGGGAAGGAAGCTATTATATTAATGGTTACAATTTGTGATAGTGAAATTGTACAAATGAAAATCATTAGAATTAAAGCCAAAATCTACCAGTGATATCCTGCTAGTCGTAGAGAAATTGCCATGATGTTTGAGGACTTGTCTGAGTTCAATTCTGAGTAACATATGGAATAAACAAAACAATGACAAAAAACAAGCTAAAATAACCTCAAAGTGGGAAAGTGCATAGTAAGTATTTAAGTATTTAAAAGGTCCCCCTTATCTTTTGTTAACAAAGTTGTACAAATAATGCTGAATTTTGCTAATAGTAGTGAGACTACGTGTCTCACAGCACAGAGAACACTCAATGACTTGGCACATATTAGGTAGTTAAGGACATCCCCATACTCACAGGAATGTACTTCCTTCAGTCTCCCAAGAGCTGAGATGTGCAACACTATGCCCCCCTAATGATCAATTAGTTTTAAAAACACATGTGAAGTGTTGTAAGTATGGGAAACACTCTCAAACAGGGTGTTGCTTAATTCTTCTCTGTGGTAGTTTGGATTAGAATTGTCACCAAAGTCTCCTGAATTTAGGAGCACTGTTTACAATGGTTATGAATCCTTCAAGAAGGCAAACCTTGTTTGAAAATCTTTCAGTGGGGGTAGGCTTTGAAAATTTATAGACTTTACCCACTTGCAGTTTGTTCTCTCTTCTTATGGGGTGATAATGTGATGTGATTTCATAGCTTCCTGCTCCAGAAATACCTTTCTGCTGTGATGGGGTTTTGGAACTGTTAGAAAATTAAATCCTTTTATGAGTTGTTTTTGGTCATGGTATTTTATCACAGCAACAGAGAAAAAATAGGACCTCTCATGGTAAAACATAACACATTATGGAACAGTGCCTTGGGAATACAGAAACACAGGGGTACCACAGATTACCTTGCTAGTGGAAACGACTTGTATGGCCAAAGACCTTTGGCATAGAAAGGTATAACAAGCAAATATTCTAAAGAACCTTGAGTTTATCTTCCAGTAGCTAGTAAAAACCAGGTTGTTGAGGTGTTATCTTTTACATTGTATTTTAATGCTAAGCATGGGCCCCCAAGATGTGGAATCTGTATGTAGACCTGAGTGACCCTACCCCCAAGTTATATCTGATTCGTAAATAAAGATGCCAACAGCCAATAGCTGGACAGAAGAGACATATATGGGGTTTAGGTTTCTCACATTTGGGGTCAGAAAGGAATGATGAGGGAAAGAAGGTAGTGAAGGAAATGGGCCATAAAACCTGGCTGTGAGGACTGGCTAATTGGAGTTAAGAGCAGCCCTGATGAAACATAGTAATAACTTGTGGTTATTAATAGGAAACTATATTCTAATAGCATAGAGGGTAGGTATTTATGCAACTCTCTTGCTGCCTAAGGCTTATTTATTCATCACTTTGCATATCAATCATTGGCCCCACTTCCTCCTCTATTCCCAAACCACCCTTACAATTTCCTCCCCCCACTTCCCTTTCCCCTTTTCTTTGCACAGGGACATCTAGCCCCAGCAGGATTATTCACACCCTCTCTTTCTGAGGCTCAATCAGGCAGTCCAGTTAGAGGAAGGGGATTCAATGGCAGGCAACAGAGTCTGAGACAGCCTTGACTCCAAGTGATTGGCGATCCACATGAAGGCCAAGCTGCACATCTGCTGTAGATGTGTAGAGGGTCAAGTCTAAGTCCTCTGCGTGCTCTTTGGTTGGTGGTTCAGTTTCAATGAACCCTAATGGGCCCAGGCTATTTGACTCTGTATGAATTCTTGTAGTGGACTTGACTCCTCTCGCTGGCTCAATTCTATTCCCCTACTCTCCCACAAGACTCCCGAGCTTTTCCTGTTTCCATCTGCTGCTGGATGAAGCATTTCAGGAGACAGTTATACTAGGTTCCTGCCTGAAAGCATAGCAGAGTATTATTGATAGTGTCAAGGGTTGGCTCCTCCCTCCACCTCTGTCCCGTCTTTATCTCTACATTTTTTTGTACCTAGAACAAGTTTTGGGTTGAAGTCATTGTAGGTGGGTTGATGTCTTTCTCCCTCCACTAGATGTCCACCTAGCTACATGAAGTGGCACATCAATATGCGTATACCTCTCTGGTAGGAGTCTCATCTAGGGTCACCTCTAGATTCCCAGGAGTGTCTCCTATCCTAGGTCTACAGCTAGTCCCACAGATGACCCTGTAGTATGAATATTTTAAAATAAATTCCAGAGCAGGGTTCCCTCCTGCCTTTGACCTTTCAAGTTCATGATAAAAGATATGCACACTGCCTCTATATTTAAATATGCCTTAAGCAGCACAAGAGCAGGGCAACTGCTTAACCTCCATGCTGATAGAATACAGTTTCCTACTAATAACTCCATTCTTAATTAATATGTTTCATCTTGGCTGTTCTTAACTCTAATTAGTCAGCTCTCTGGGCCATGTTCTCTTGGTCCAAAGCCCAGGGTGCTTTTTCTGCTTCTCTACCCCATGGCAGCTCTGTCTCCTGCACACTCTTGTAAGACCTGGTTGCTCTCCTCTCTCCTTCCTTGTGGTCCCAAGCCCAGGAAACCTAAAGTCCGCCAGTGACTCTTCTCCTCAGCTCTAAGCTGCTAGACAAACTAGGGGCATGGTCGCTCAGTGTCTTACATGAAGACTCTCTCATGCAAACAGTTTTGGGGACCCAAATAAAATTCTGATACAAGCAGCATTAAGTTTTAGTAAAATTGTTTTTTAATTTTTTTCCATTTAGTTTCATGTTGGCTATTCATTTGCTATATATTGCTTTTATTATGTTTAGGAATGCATATTGAATCCCTGATATCTCCCATACTTTGAACATGAAGGGGTGCTGGATTTTGATTAGGGTAGATGATGTTGTTGATGTGTTCTTGGATTCAGTTTACAAGTATTTTACTGAGTATTTTTACATGAATGTTCATTAGAGAATGTTTTGTTGAGTCTTTGTGTAGTATCACAGTGATTGATTGTTGCCTCGTTGAATGAGTTTGGCAAGGGTCCTTTTTTTTTCTATTCTGTAGAATAACTTAAGGAGTATTGGTATTAGCTCTTCTTTGAAAGGGTACTAGAATTCTGGTCTTTTTTGTTTGTTTTGGCTGTGGACTTTAAAGGCTATCTTCTATTTCTGTAGGGGTTATAGCACTATTTAAATAGTTTATCTAATCTTGATTTAACTTTGATAAATGGTATCTATCTAGAAAATCATTTAGTTCAGATTTTCCAGTTTTGTGGGGTACAGGTAAGACCTATGATCCATTGAATTTCCTCATTATCTGTTGTTATATCTCCCTTTTCATTTCTGATTTTGTGAAACTTGATACAGTCTCTGCTTTTAGTTAATTTGACTAAGGTCATCTTGCTCATTTTCTACAAGAAAAAGGTCTTGTATTGTTGTTTTCTTGTCTTGTCTTGTTTTATTTTTATGGTTTTTTTTTTTTGATTCACTTTATTGTTCTCTTTGTTTCTGATCGATTTCAGCCCTTTAGCCTTGAAGTTGATTTTTTTTTCTTGCCTTCTACTTCTCCTGGCTGTTTGCTACTGCTGCTGCTGCTGCTTTTTCTTCTACTACTATTTCTTCTTCTACTTCTTCTTCTGCTACTTCTCCTTCTTCTCCTTCTTGTTCTTCTACTACTCCTTCTCTTCTTCCTTTTTCTCCTTCTTCTGTTCTTCCTGCTCCTTCTCCTTCTCTTCCTCCCACTTTCCTTTTTTTCTAGTATATTCAGCTATATGTTTAAATTCCTTGTAATAGAACTCTGCAATTTCATTATGAAGGCACCTTGTATTATGAACTTTCCTCTTAGCATTGCTTTAATTGTGTCCAATAAGTTTGAGTATATTGTACCTTCACTTTCATTGAATTCTAGAAAGTCTTTAATTTCTTTCCTGACTCAGTAAATATTGAGTAGAGAGTTGTTCAGTTTCTGTGAGTTTATAATCTCTCCGTGCTTCTGTTGCTTTTGAAGTTCAGCTTTAATCCATGATGATCTGATAAGATACAAGATGCTATTTAAATTTTCCTTTATTTGTTGGGGGAGGCTTTGTGACTGTCTATATGACAAGTTTGCAGAAGACTGTATAAGATTCTGAGAAGAATGTATAATCTTTTGTGTTTGGGTAAGATTTTCTGTAGATATCTCTTAGATACTGTTGACTCATATTGTCACTTAGATTTGGTATATATCTGTTTAGATTTTGTCTGCATGACCTGTCCACTGGGGAGAGTGGAGCGTTGAAGTATCCCACTATTAATGTTTGGCATTCAATGTGTGACATAAGCATTAGTGTCTTTTATGCATCTGATACCTTTGCAGTTGGGGCATAGATGTTCAGAACTGAGAAGTAATCTTGGTGTAGTTTTCCTTTGATGAGTATAAAGTATCCTTCCCCATGTCTTTTGATAAATTTTGATTAAAAGTTTATTGTAGTAGATATTAGAGTGGCTACTCCAGCTAGCTTCTTTAGTTCATTTGCTTGAAAAACTTTTTTTTCTTGACCGTTACTTTGACCGTTTATTCTTGCTGCTGAGACTCTTTCTTGCTTGCAACTGACCCTGTTTTTCATCCATTCTGTTAGCCTGTGTCTTTTTATTTGGGAATTGAATCTACTAATGTTGAGAGATATTAATGACCAATGATTGTTAATTCCTATTAGCTTCCTATTATTTTAATTCTCCGTGCTGTTAGTGTGTGTGTGTGTGTGTGTGTGTGTGTGTGCTTATTTTGTTTTTGGTGGTGTGTAATTACTTATTTCCTGTGTTTTCTTGTTTATAATTAACAAATTTTCCTTCCAGTATTTTCTGTATGGCTGGATTTGTGAATAGATATTCTTTCTTGGAATATCTTGAATTTTCTATGGTGATTGAGAGTTCTCTCAGGTGTCATAGTCTATAATGGCATGTGTAGTTTCTTAGTGGCTCAAGGCATCTGCCCAGCCCCTTCTAGATTTTAGAGGCTCTTTTGAGTAATCAGCTGTAATTCTGACAGGTCTGATTTTATATTTTACTTAGGCTTTTTTTTTCTCTTGTAGCTTTTAATATTATTTCTTGGTTCTGAAGATTTACTTTTTTGATTTTCTTTTCTGGTTCAATTTTCTGGTTCTAATTTTCTTTCTGTACACTTCTTTTAGGTTTATAGGCATCTCTTTCTTTAGGTTGGGGAATTTTTCTTCTATGATTTTGTTGAAAATATTTTCTAGACCTTAGTGCTGGAACTCTTCGCCTTCTTTTATCACTAGTCTTCTTAGGTTAGGTCTTTTCATAATATGGCATATTTCCTGGATATTTTCTGTCATGATTTTTTTTTTCAATTTAACATTTTCTTTGTTTGATACATTAATTTCTTCTATTGTATCTTTGGTGCCTGTGAGTATCTCTTCCATATCACATATTCTGTTGGTGATTACAGCACTTGTTGTTCCTGTTCTTTTGTTCTAGGTTTTTCATCTCCAGGATTTTCTCAGTTTATGTTTTCTCTATTCTTCTATTTCTGTTTTCAGGTGTTGAGGAGTTGTTCATTTTATTCACTTGCTTAATTTTGTTGTCCTATATTTTTAGTGGATTTTTTAGTTGCCTCCCTCAATGCCTCTATCTGTCAGAATGTATTTTTCTGTATTTTTTTAGGAGATTCATTTATTTCCCCTTTTAAGACTCTATCATCCTTCTAAGATTATATTTGAGGTGACTTTCTTCTGCTTTGGTTGTATTAAGATATCCAGTACTTACATTGAAGTTGCCATATTGTCCTGGCTTTTGTTGATTATTTACATTTTTTGTTGACTTTGTTTCTATTTTTATTGAAAAGGAAGTAAAAACATTTTATGATAAAATTGAAGATTTAAATGAAAAATATTTCTGACAAAATTGAAAAAATATAAAGAAAAAACACATTAAAATTGACAAATTTCATAGAAAATTAAAGAGTAAAATGATAGAAATAAAGAACATTGCTAAATTATTTGAAAAGGGAAGTAGAAGCATTTTATGATAGAATTGAAGATTTATGTGAAAAATATTTCTGATAAAATTGTAGAAAAATATAAAATAACATGTTAAAATTGAAGATTATCATGGAAAATTACACAGATAAAACAGTAGGCATAAAAATATTTCTAAGTTGATTTAAAATGGAATGATAAACATTTTCTGATAAAATTGAAAATTTACATTGACAATATCTCTGATAAATTTGAAGAAATTTGTAGAAAAACACATTAAAATTGACTATATCATGGAAAATTATACAGATAAAATGGTAGGCATAAAATATTTCAAAGTTGATTGAAAGTGGAATTAAAAACATTTTCTGATAAAATTGAAGATCTGCATGGAAAATATTTCTGATAAGATTCAAGAAATACAGAAAAACCTTAAAACTGACTATTTCATGGAAAATTATACAGATAATGTTTTTATGTCTACCATTTTATCTGTATTATTTTCCATAATAATCTTCAATTTTAACATGTTTTTCTACATATTTCTTCAATTTTATCAGAAACATATTCCATGTAAATCTTCAATTTTATCAAAAAATATTTATAATTCCACATTCAATAAACTTAGAAATATTTTTATGCCTGCCATTTTATCTGTTGATTGTTTACTTAAACTGGCCTGGTTATCCATGTATGTTCCTGATGTAGCAGGTACTGGGAAGGCATTCCTACTCTCAATGTTCTTGATACTGCAGGCCTCTTGTAGGCAGCTTTGATCTGAACTATAGAACTAAATCTGTAGTGCCTGTCTCCAGGCAACTGGGCATGCTTCAAGGAACATGATGAACACAGGATTTGAGGTGGGGGAAGGGTCTAATCTTGATGTTCTTTGATTAGCAGGCCTGGTAAATGTAGAAGGAGAGGTAGCAGGACAATTGAGCTGAGGTTGGTAGAGGACATTATGATACTCAGGGCATCCAGGTGTGCCCTGGTGGAATCTAGGGACAAGGAATTTGATAGGGAGATCTAACCTAAATGATCCTGTTGCTCTGGGCCAGGTAAGGTGCCTGGAGATGGGCAATCCTAGTAATGCTTTTTATTTCATTTTTGAATTATTTTTTGAGTAAATCCATAAAATTTTTTGAAATAATCTTAGCATTACTATTTTGATTTACCTATTTTCTATTCCATTTGTTGAACCAGTTAATGAAGTTTGGTTTTATATCTATTTCATTTTATTTTATACCTAGTAAAACCATGTTTCTAATATAGCATTTAAGTACAAACTGTAATCATGCTTTCCTTCATATCTCTTCCCTGTCTGTTGTTTTTGTATGATAGACTGGAAAGTCTGAAGCTCATGTTGAAGCCCAGGCTACACTTAGATGAATAGTACTCCTACCAATGTCATTGTAATTTTGGGATTATCGTCATGCACCACCATGCTCAGTCTTACATTCTCTTTGTTTCTTTATTTCTTTTCTTATTGGTTTGTCTTTCCATAACAAGAACTAAACCTCTATGAATATAAAGAATATATTTTTGTATTCCAATTATGAGCATGCAGCAAGATCTACTTAGAAAGTAGTTGAATCTGTATGGATTGGGTTTTTAATAAATAATTATTTTATCCATATGTGTGTGTTTATATATCCATATAAAGATACACACTCTTTCTTCTACTGATAAAAGTTTATCACTAAATTCCCCTTAATATCAAGAATCAAGATATCACTTTCTTTTTTTTTCAAATGTGTGGTCATGTGTTTCCATATATGAATATATGCACATAAGTATAAATCCCCAAAGATGCAAGAAGTGTATGTTTGTTCCCCTTAACTGGAGTTAAAGATGATTGTGAGCCTCTTGACATGGTTATATGGAACTGAATTCAAATTCCCTAGAAGGCATTATGGATTATAAATCCTATAAGCCATCTCCAAAGTTCTCCAAAGCATTTCTTTGGAGACATATTTTAAAGCAAAGTGGTGAAATTATTTCCTATTTTCTTCTTCCCTAGAAAACAGAGAAGTGGGTGATCCTCTGCAAGATCAATTGAAAGAAAACAGCATTCCCAAGAGTAATGAACAATGCTACAAACATAGAAAATTCATAAATATTTTTAATCACAGCAAAGATCATTCACCATTAAAGCAAAATTGCAGTGAGTTTGGTTTCTATGTAAAATCTTTGAACACAAATTTAAGTTTTGACAACCACAGCAGAAACTGTGATGCAAAGAATGCTGCTGATATATATAAGTGTCCAATCCCCTAATGTGCATCCGAAAACTCTTACAGGAGAGAAGCATTATAGCTGTACCGAGTGTGGAAAAGCTTTCACTAGAAAATATTTGCTCATTTATCATCAATGAACTCATACAGGAGACAAATCCCATAAATGTGACGTATGTGGCAAAGCTTTCTCTACAAAGTGTAGTCTCACTGCACATCAGAAAATTCATATGGGAGGGAAACCTTATACATGTAATAAAAGTGGAAAAGGTTTTATTGAGAAATGGTGTCTTGTTGCACATCATCGAACTCATACTTGTGAGAAACTATTTATATGCAAAAATTGTGGGAAAGGCTTCACACTGAAGAACAGTCTTAATACACATCAGTTGATTCATAGAGAAAAGAAAATACATATGTTCAATGAATGCAGAAAAGCATTTTCTACAAAGTTTAGTCTTGCTGTATATCAAAAACCTCATACAATAGAGAAACCTTATATATGTAGTGAAGGTAAAAAGGGCTTCATTGAGAAGGGATGTCTTCTTGGACATCATAGAACTCATACTGTTAAGAAACCCTTCATCTTCAGTAAGTGTGGGAAAAGCTTCACATTAAAGAATAGTCTTGTTATACATCAGCAGATACATTCTGAAGACAAACTTTTAGTATGTACTAGTTGTCAAAAATTTTGCCATGAAGTGTGATCTAATTGGACATCAGCAAACTCACACTGGGGAAAAACCATATACATGCAATGCGTGTGGAAAAAGTTTTGCTTTGAAGAGCCACGAGTTGTGCACCAGCATATTCACCCAAGAGAAAAACCCTGTATAAGCAATGAATGTCAAAAAGGTTTTCCAACCAAGGTACAACTGATCAAACATCAACAAACCCATACAGGAGATAAACCATATATTTTCAATGAGTGTGGAAAAGGCTTTGCCTTAAAGAACCACCTCATTATACATCAGAGAAATCACACAGGAGAGAAACCATATTTATTTCATGAATGTGGAAATAGGTTCACATCAAAGGTACAGCTGAGAATATATCAACAGACTCGTACTGGGGAAAAACATTATAAATGCAACCAATGTGGGAAGGGCTTTCCTGAGAAGAGTCACCTAAATGTACATCAGCATACTCACACAGGAGAGAAACCTTATGTATGCAGTGAGTGCAGCAAAGGCTTCAGTTAGAAAAAAATAAAAGCTCATTGCACATCAGCGAACTCATAGTGATGAAAAGCCTTACAAATGTAATGAATGTGGGAAGGGCTTCACCATGAAAATTATACTAGGTGTACATCAGCAAACTAATATTGGGGAATAGTCATACAAATGTAACGAGTGTGGTAAAATCTTTGAGAAAAAGACATGGTTCATAGTCCATCAGAGATTACATTCAGGAAAGACTTCCTTTGAATGTTCTGAATGTGGAAAATGCTTCTTGCACAAAAATGATCTAATCACCCATCAGCGAATTCACACAGGAGAGAAACCATATGAGTGCCATGAGTGTGGGAAAGCCTTGACTACAAAGTCTTGGCTCAATGCTCATCAAAGAAAACATACAGGAGAGAGGCCTTATGGATGTAGTGATTGTGGGAAAGCTTTTGTACACTTATTGACCCTTGTTAAGCATAAGAGAAATCACAGTTAGTCAACAAATCTCTTATTTTATATTATTGAATCTTGGTATCTGCAAAGAATAGTAATGAGTATAAAATTTATATTGCTTTATCTGAAGATATATGATCATATTTTATATCAGAGGAATTGTAAAATGACTGATTTGATTATTATTGAGAGACAGTTTAAAAATTATATAATATAAAAAGTATATGTTGAGAAAGTCACATGAATGTGACAGATAAAAGCATTAGTAGTAAGATAGGCACTGCAAAAAAAGAATGAGGAAAAGGAAGAGGAGGAGGAGGAAGAGGAGGAGGAGAAGGAGGAGGAGGAGACACAAAAACATGGAGTAGGCTTTTTTGGCCAACTACTCCTGATCATGAAGCCCTGCTCTGAAGTATTGACATATTCACTGTAACTCCTTTGAAAAACAACAACAACAACAACAACAAAAACCCAATGATTTTTCTTCTCCAAACAGATCAATTGAAACTAACTTCGTTGTTATATGTGGGACTTTGTGAACTCTTCTCTGTGCTAGTTTTTCTAGCTTAAATTTGTACAGGTTTGTCTGGTTTTCAAAAATTTTTGTGAGTTCACACTTGCATCAGCACTTTTGTGTCTCAAAGCTGTTGTTTCTTTAGACTTGCCCACCACCTCTGACTCTTAAAATATTTCCGCCATCAGTTGTGCAGAGATCCGTGAGTTTTGAGTGAAGAGATGTAATAAACAAATCTCATTTCCGACAGAGTGCTTTGAGGTCGTAGTGTCTATAAACTGTCCAGCTGTGGGTCTGTCAATTGCAATCTATTTCAAGAAGAAACATTCATGATGAAGGTTAAGGATTATACTAATACATGGGTAATATACTGTGTGAAGACATTCCTATTGAGATATACATTTATCCGAATAATAGCATTGTTTTCTTTCCTGGGCACATGACCTATCAGGTCCTTGGCTTCCTTTAACATCTTAAGGTTCATGTAAGGTGGGGTATTGTCTCCTTCATTATACGGTAACTCCACTTAATTTTACACAAACACACACACACACCATGTATATATATATATATATATATATATATATATATATATATATATATATATATATATATACACACACACACACACACATATGCTTCAACAGTAGCAGGTTTCCATATGGCTTTTCAACAGGTCTCCAATGTTAGTTATACCATCTCATATTACCCCATTTACTCTGATTTCCCACTTATTCCTCTTATTCTAGTTTCTTCTTTATGCATTTATAGCATTATAATCTGATTCTACTAACTTCAAAGATCCTCCTCTCTTCCACCCATTCTTTTACAATCTACATTGTGGATATTCTAAATGAAACACACTTCTTTACAATAAGACAAAAATATTTATTAATTCAATCATTCATTCACTTTATATTCTGATCAACACCTCAGTCTCTTCCCAGTTCCACCATTACAAATGCCTTTCACCATTAATCCCCACTTCTCAGAGAAGGGGAAGTCCCCCACCTTGGTTGCTGCTCCAGGTTGGGACATTCACTGAAGTAAGACTAATCACTTCGTCTCGCACTGAGGCCCAACCAGGCAGTCCATTGTAGGAAAAGGATCCAATTCCAGCAGCAAATTTAGAGACAGCTCCCATTCCAATCTTTAGATGACACAAATGAAGACCAAGCTCCATATCTTCTATAAATGTGTAGGGGGCCTATGTCCAGCCCCTGCACACTCTTTGGTTGGTTGTTCAGTCTCTGTGAGACCCCTGGATCCAGGTTAGTTAACTTGGTGCATCTTCCTGTGGTGTCCTTGTTCCTTCTTTTGCTCAATTCCTCTTCCACAAAGGTCTCCAGATGTTTTGCTGTGGGTTGCTGCATCTGTTTTTATCCATTGCCGGATGAAATTATTCTAGGTTCTTGTGTGCAAGCATAGCAGAGTATCAATAATGTGTCGTGGATTTGCTCTCTTATATGGGTGGTGTCACTATTGGGCAAGGCATTTTTTTGTACATTCCCTCAATCTCTGCTTTATCTTTATCCATGTGCATTTTGAAGGCATGACAAATTTATGATTGAAAGATTTATAGGTGAGTTGATGCCCCTCTCCCTCCACTGACTACAAGAGGTAGTCACTTCAACCTTCATCTCTCCTGATAGTATGAGTCAAGGTGGAGTCACTCCCAGAGAATCCCCCAAAGCTCCCCTATTCCTGGACTCCAGCTACTCCCAGAGACTCCTTGTATTAATTCACTCTCATTCTCACCATTACCATACTCACTCCCAGCCCTCTCCCACTTTTCCACTCCCCACACCTGATCCACATCCTCATTGCCTCCTTCCCTCCCTCTCCCACCCAGTTCCCTCCCTCCAGCCACCTATGATGATTATTTTGTTTCTCCTTCAGAGTGACTTCTGGATGTATCACTATCCCTGTTTTCAACATATACTACAGAGCAATAGTAATAAAAATTCCATCATGTTGTCATAAAATCACACAGGTTGATGAATCAAATACAATAGAAGACCCAAAAATAAACCTATATACCTACAGACACTTGAATAAGAAGCCAAAAGAATTAAGTGGAAAAAAATAAAGCATCTTCAAAACATAGGGCTAGTCTAATAGAATGTCTGCATGTAGAAGAATGCAAGTAGATGAATATCTATCACCCCGCACAAATCTCAAGGACAAGTATATCAAAGACCTCAAAATGAAACCAGATACACTGAATCTAATAGAAGTGAAAATGGGGAACTGCCTTGAACTCATTGGCATAGGAGATAAATATCTGAACAAAAACCAATAGCCCAGGTTGTATGATCAGCATGCATTTGTCCGACTTGTCTATAGCTTATTTCAATAAACAAAATGTCTCTGTGACTCATCAATAAATAAATGAATGGGACCTCATGAAAATGAAAAGCTTCAGGACTAAGGAAACTATCAATAGGATAAAATGGTATCCTAGAAAAGGAAAAGACTACATCCAAGGAACCCTACATCTGACAAAGGATTATTATCCAAAATAAATAAATAGCTCACAAAATTAAACCCCAATAAATGAAATAACTAAAGTAAAAATGGGCTGGAAAGCTAAATGAGGTATTCTCAACAGAGGAATCTTTAATGGCTGAGAAACACTTAAAGAAACCATCAATGTCCTTAGTCATCAGTGAAATGCAAATCAAAAATTATGAGATCCCAACTTACATCAGTCAGAATAGCTAAGATGAAAATCTAAAGTGACAGCACATACTGGCACTGTGTGGAACAATGGGAACACTCCATTGTTGGTGTGAGTGCAAACTGGTACAATCATTGTAGAAATCAATTTGGCATTTTCTTAGAAAATTGGAAAAAGTTCTAGTCTAAAACTCATCCATACTACCCCTGGGCATATACCCAAAAGATGCCCCACTGTACTACAAGAGCGTTTGCTCAACTTTGCTCACAGCAGCTTTATTTGTTACAGTCAGAAACTAGAACAACCTAGATGTTCCTCAAATGAGGAATGGATAAAAAACTATGATACATCTACACAATGGAAAAATATTCATTTATTAAAAACAAAGAAATCATGAAATTGGCAGACAAATGGATAGAACTAGAAAATAGAATACTGCAGGAGACAATCCAAACCCAGAAAGACATGCATACTATTTATTTATAAATGGACATTAACCATAAATTACCACAAAATCATGCTACAATCCATACTCCAGAGAAACTTAATAAGGAATGCCCGAGATAGCAAACATGAAAAATATGCATTTTTCTCTCTAGTTCTATATTACTTCACTTAGACTGTTCCTAGATCTATCATTTTACCTATTGTTTCATTCTTAGCATCAGAATCATAGTTACTTTTGCTATTATACCACATTTCCATTGTCCATTCATCTGTTTATGAACATCTAAGCTATTTCTGATTGCTGGCTATTAGGCCTAGATCAGCAAGAACGTGGTTGAGGATGTAGCTATGTAGTAAAATGGAAAGTCTTGTGTACATATTCAAGAATACTATAGCTACATTTTGTGGTAGATCTATTTTCAGTTTTTTGAGGAATCTATACCCTGATTTCTATGTTGTGTATGCTAGTTTTCACTACCACCAGCAATGAATAACCACTCCCTTTCTCCACATGCTCAATAATGCCAACTGTCATTTGTTTTATTTGCCCATTAAGACTGGAGCAATTTGAAATCTCAAGGTAGTTTTAACTTGCAATTGTCTGATAGCTAAATATTTTGAACATTGTAAAAGGTATTTTCCAGCAATTTCTGTTTTATATTTTGAGATCTCTTTTGCTCTCTGCTGCATTTTTAAATTGAGTTGTTTTGATATATTTGATTATTTTTTTACTGTTTTAATATTTTGTACACTAACTCTCTCACACAAACTTTGTACTCAGTACACACACACACATAAACATACATATATATATGTATACATATATTTATGTATGTATATATATGTATACATACATACATGTGTATATATGTGTATATAGAGTGTATATATATATATGCATATATATGGTAATTTTTTCCACTTGTCAAGCTGTTATCTAGCTTAAATGATGGTGATATTTGTCATATAATTCCATGATGTTCTATTTATTGTGAGTCTTAATGACTGTATTATCAAAGTCCTGTTTAGAAATTGTTTTCATTTTGCAAGTGAGTTCAAGTCTATTCTCTACTTTCTCTTCAATCAGACTTAGGGTACTGAAATGCTATTTTGAATTACTAGATTCATTTGCAGTTAAATTTTGAGCAGGGCAATATATATGGATTACATTCCATATGCAGTCACCCAGTTTGACGAGCACCATTTATTGAAGTTGTTTTTGAAAAAGTTCAAGCACATGTTTTCAACTGAACTATCAGTCATACCTACTGTGGGAGTAAAACTTAATATCCTTCAGTGAAGTGACACTGAATATATCAACCTATCTCAAACAGAGATCATGTTCAGGAGTAGTTGACAAATGTTTTGGGTGTTTTGTTTTGTGTGTGTGTGTGTGTGTGTGTGTGTGTGTGTGTATGTGTAAAGTTATGTGTTTACAAAGTGTACGTGCATATGCATAAATGTGTGCATTTATTTATTAGGTTACAATCTGGTGGGGTTTGCTTTGTTATGGTTTGTGGGTTTATTTTAGTGGGTGTGTTATTTTCTTGGTTTAGGATGAATTGCTCTATTATACTGTTTGATATTTTTGGAAAGAATTCAATGTTGGTTGTCTAAGGAAGGAAATACTATCTCAAAGCATTTATAGAAGGGGAAGAATATTATGAACATACACTTAAATTTATAAACTGCCTTTAATAGTAAACTTTTTTTAGAAAATATAATAGTTTATTTTTTAAATGGCAACTCAAAAGGCTGAATAACAGACGGCAGTCTGCTAGCATTGAGTTAATTCTTTGGGACTTTTGAATGACCCTGCGAATTTTTTTTTAATTTTATTTTATTTTCTAAGTTTTTTTTATTTACATTCAAAGTCATTTCCCCTTTCCTGTTTCCTCCCTCCCCGAAAGTCCCATAAACCCCCTTCCCTCCCTCTTTACCCCATTCAACCCCCTCTCGCTTCTCTGTCCTGGCATTTCCCTACATCCAGTCTTTCCAGGACCAGGGGTCTCTCCTTCCATCTTCTTGGAAATCTATTGATATGCGAATTGTGTCTAGGGTATTCCGAGATTCTGGGTTAATATCCCCTTATCAGTGACTGCATACTATGTGTGTTCTTTTGTGATTGGGTCACCTCACTAAGGATGATATTTTCAAGTTCTGACCATTTGCCTAGGAATTTCATGAATTCATTGTTTTTAATTGCAGAGCAGTATTCCATTGTGTAAATATATCACATCTTCTGAATCCATTCCTCTGTTGAGGGACATCTGGGTTCTTTCCAGCTTCTGGCTATTATAAATAAAGCTGCTATGAACATAGTGGGACACATGCTCCACTATGTTAATAGTAAAATTTTTAATAAATGAAAAAATAATGTTTTCCATGATGTTGTAAACACTGACATTTGTGTCATTTGTATCCCAATGTAATTAGTTATTCAATCAATTAATTATATCCCAAATGCTACCCACTACTATTCCTCCTTCACTGAGATCCAACTCTCAAGCCCCTTCCCTTTTTCTCTGAGAGAGTGCCCCCAGTGGGTATCTCACCACCCTGGCATATCAAGACTCTGTCAGAATAGGCACATTGTCTCAAAAGAAGCCTGAAAAGTCAACCCTGTTAGGGAACAAATAACACAGTCAGGCTACAATTTTATGAAGAGCCTCTTCTCCAGATGTTGGGAGACCCACATAGAAGGTGAGCTGCACAGCTACTACATATGTGCTGGGGATATCATTCTAGGCTCTCTGTATCATTTTATTGATTTTTCAGTTTTTGAGAACTCCCAGAGGTCCAGGTTAGTCGAGAATGTTGGTCCTCCTGCAGGTTTCCATGCCCCTCAGGGTCTCCAGTTCTTCCCCCAACTTGTTCATAAGAGCCCCCAAACATACTCAAAGATTTGGCTGTGGGTATCAGTATCTGGTCAGTCACCAGATACATAATGCCTCACAGAAGCATAATAGTGTATTAATAGTGTCAGGGATTATGGCTTACCCATGGCATGGGATTCAAGTTGGGCAAGTTATTGGTTGGCCATTTCTTCAGTCTCTTCTTCAACTTTGTCTCTGCATTTCTTTTAGACAGAACACATTTTGCGTGAAAAGTTTTGTGTGTAGGTTGGTATCTTTATCTCTCCAATGGTGGTCCTTTCTAGCTACAGGATTTGGCCTCTTAAATAATCCATGTTACTACTATTAGGCATCTTTGTAAATGTCACTCACATTGGCTCCTGGGAGACTATCCCATCTCAGGTATCTTCATAATGATTCCACCCACTCAGCAACACTGACAGCTGTGGATTTCAATTAATTCTCATGGACCTCCTGGTCTTTCTCCTCCTTCTCTTGACACCTAATGCCCATCCCTGCCCCCCATCCTGCTCTCACACACTTCCCTTCCTATTTCAGCCTGCAATGATTATTTTCTTCTGTTTTCTAAATATGATTTATCATGCTCACTTGGGCTTTCATTCTTCTGCAATTTCTTGGGTCTCTGGGGTGCACCATGGCTATTCTGAACCTTATGGCTAAAATCCACATATCACTGAGTACATATCATGCATATCCTTTCATGTCTATCTTACCTCACTTAGGATGATATTTTCTACTTCCATATATTTACCCACAAAATTTATGATGTTCTTGTTTTTAATAACTGCATAATATACAATTGTGTAAATGAACCACATTTTCTGTAAGCATTTTTTAGTTGAAGGACATCTGGGTTTCTAGTTTCTGGCTATTACAAAGAAAGCTACTATGAACATATTTGATCAAATATCCTTGTGGTATGGTGGAGGATGTTTTGGGTATATGTCCGGGAGCAGTATAGCTGGGTCTTCAGTAAGAACTATTTCCAATTTTCTCAGCAATTGCCAGCATTGCCTAATGTATGCAATTCCATGAGCAATGGAGAAGTATTTCTCTTTCTCCACAGCATAGCCAGTATGTGCTGCTACTTGAGTAGGCATTCTGATTGCTGTAAGGTGGAATCTCAGTGTCATTTTGATTTGCATTTCTCTGATGACAAAGGATGTTGAGCATTTCTTTAAGTGCTTCTAGACCATTTGAGATTCCTCTGTTGAGAATTCTCTACTTAACTATGTATACAATTTTTTCTTTAAAATTAATTTTTAACTTTTATTGGTTATTTCATTTATTTACCTTTCAAATGTTATCCCTATTTCCAGTTACACCTCCACAAACTCCCTATACCCTCCCCACTCCCCCTGCTTCTATGAGGGTGCTCTCCTACCCACTCACCCACTCATACCTCAGCTCCCTAGCATTCTTCTACCCTGGGTCATCAAGCTTTCACAGGACCAAGAGGCTCCTCTCCAGTAATGCCAGATAAGGCAAACATCTACTACATATCCAGCTGGAGCCATGGTTCCCCCCATGTGTACTCTTTGATTGTTGGTTTTGTCCCTGGGAGTTTTGTGGTGTCTGGTTGGTTGATAATGTTGTTCTCCTTGTGGGGTTGTAAACCCCTTCATCACCTTAAGTCCTTGCCCTAACTCCTCCATGTGGTCCTCTTGCTCAATCCAACGGTTGGTTTCCTTCATCCACATCTGTATTGGCAGGCTCTGGCATAGCCTCTCAGGGAACACCCATACCATGTTCTTGTCAGTAAGCACTTCTTGGCATCAGTAATCATATCTGATTTTGGTATCTGCAGATGGGATGGATCACTAGGTGGAGCAGTCTCTGGATGGCCTTTCCTTCAGTCTCTACTCCACCCTTTGTCTCTGCACTTCCTTTTGACAGGAGCAATTCAGGATTAATATTATTTAGATGGGTGGGTGGCCCCATCCCTCAACCTGGGGCCATGCCGGTCCACTGGAAATGGTCTCTACAGGTTCAATCTCAAAAAGTCACATGATTGTCCTATTAAATGCTGAAACAGCCCTTAATGAAATCCAAAGCCCCTTCGGGTTAAAAGTCTTCAAGATTTAAGGATTCATGGCACAAGACTAAATGTAATAAGAGCGATATGCAGCAAACCAATAGCCAACATCAAATTAAATAGAGCAACCTCACTAAAATCAGGGACAAGCCAAGGCTTCCTACTCTCTCCCTATATATTCAATAAAATACTTGAAATTCTTGATAGAGCAATTAGAAAACAAAAGGAGATCCAGGGGATACAAACATGTAAACAAGCCCAAAATTCCTCCAGAGAACTCCTACAGCTGATAAACAATTTCTGCAGAATAGCTGGATATAAAATTAACTCAAATATATGAGTAGCCTTCCTTTATACAAATGAAAAATTGACAGAAAAAGAAATTGTGGATAAAATACCCTTAGTAATAGCCACAAATTCTATGATATAACTTGGCATAACTCAAACAAAGCAAGTGAATGATCTGTATGACAAGAACTTTAAGTTACTGAAGAAATGGAAGAAAAAGTCAGAAGGTTGGAAAAATCTTGTATGGTTATTGATTAGAAGGGTGAAAATAGTAAAAATGGCCATCTTATCAGAAGCAATATACAGATTGAATGGAATCCCCATCAATATTCCAAAACAATTCTTCACAGACATGGAAAAAGCAATTCTCAACTTTTTTTGGAATAACAAAAAATCCAGAATAGCAAAAACTATTCTGATCAACAAAAGCACTTGTGTGGGAATCTCCTTCCCTGACCTCAACCTATGAGACAGAGCAATAGTGACAAAAACTGCATGGCATTGTTACAGAGTCAAGCAGGTCAATCAATGGAATGTAATGGAATACACAATAAACTTTGGACCTTTGATCTTTGACAAAGAAGCCAAAACTTTACAGTGGAACAAAAAAAGTGAATATTCAACATATGCTGCTCATCTAATCAGCAGTCTTTATGTAGAAGAATGAAAGTTGATACATATTTATCACCCAGCACAATGCTCAAGTCCAAATGAATTAAGGACCTCAATATAAAACAAGATGCACTGAATCTAATAGAAGGGATAGGGGAATTTTTTTCTGAATGGAACAGCAATGGCTCATGCTACAAGTTGCTAAATGTGACCTTTTGAAACTTAATAGATTCTGCAAGGAAAGGACATGATCAATAGGACAAAATAGCATCCTACAGGTTGAGAATAGTTATTCACTAACCGTACATATAATAGAGGGCTAATATCCAAAATATCTAAAGAACTCAAGAAATTAAACTGTAAAAACCCAATAACTCAATTTAAAAATAGGACACAGATCTAAGCAGAGAGTTCTCAACAGAGGGATCTCAAATAGCTGAGAAACACTTAAAGAAATGCCAAACATCCTTAGTTATCATGGAACTGCAAATCAAAAGGCCCCTGAATTTTCCATGTTACATCAATCAGGAAGGCTAGGATCAAAAGTCAGGCAGCAGCCCACATTGGTGAGGATTCGTAGAAAGGGGATTATACCTCCATAGCTTATGGGATTGCAAACTGGGACTGCAAATCCCACTAAATCTCTGGAAATCACTCTGGCTGAACCACAAATTATTGTAAATAGTTCTACCTGAAGACCCAGCTATACTTCTTGGCATATCTGCAAAAGATGCTTTACCATAGCACATGGACATGTACTCCACAAAGTTCATAACAGTCTCACTTGTAATAGCCAGAAACTGGAAACAATCAGAAAGTCTGTCAACAAAATAATGGATACAGAAAATGTGGTTCATTTATACAAGAGAATACTATTTAGCAATTAAAAAACAGTACATCAAAAATTTTGCAGGATGGAACTAGAAAATGTTATCCTATGTGAGGTAACCCAGACCCAGAAGGAAACTTTGGTATGTATTCACTGGTAAGAGGATATTAGCCAAAAAGTACAGAATGATATGCCCTACAGACAGAAGTTTAAAAAGAAGGTAGGTTCAAGTGAGGATGCTTAAATTCCACTTAGATGGGAAAACAAAATACAGGGAGGCATAGAGAGTGAGGGTCTTGGGTCAGAGAGGGAAGGGGCAGGGGGAAACTGAGGCAGTATCAGGTATGGGGTGAGAGAGAAGAGAAGCCAAGATTGCCAGGAGAGTGAATGGCTGCTGGGGGTGAGGAGAATCTCTAGAACTTCTGAGAGGCCTGGGGCAGGGAAAGCTTCCTGGACTCAATATGGGTGACCTTAGCCAAATTGATCATCAGTTCCAAGCCTGAAGAGACTACCTCCTGAAGCTAGAGAGAGTATCAGTGGAATGACTGGGCATCAACCCAACTTCAAATTTTTCTACTGCAAATTATTCCTGTCCAAAAGAAATGCAGGGGCAAAAATGGAGCAGATCCTGAAATAATGGTTGACCAGTCACTCACTGAACTTGGGATCAATTCCATTGTCAGGCGCCAAACCCTGACACTGTTACGGACATGGTATTGTGCTTTCATACAGGAGCCTGCCCTGGCTATTGTCTGAAAAACTTTACCAACAGGTGACTTAGATTCAGATACTTACAGCCAACAATTGACCTGAGGTAGGTAACCCCTATCAAATAGTTAGGGTAAGGGTTGAAAGGGCTAAAAAGAATGGCAACTCCATAGAAAAGTGTCAAAAATCTGAAACCCTGGTAGCTCCCAGAGTCTAAGCCACGCACCAAAGAGTATATAAGAACTGCCCGAAGGCCCCTGGCACATATGTACCAAAGGTCCACCTTGTCTGTCCTCAGTGAGAGAAGATGCAACTAATCCTGGAGAGACTTGATGCTTCAGGGAAGCGGGATGCCCCGTAGGTGGGACACCCATACTGAAGTAAAGACAGGAAGCGATGGATGTATTAATTAGGGTTCTCTAGAGTCACAGAACATATGGGTAGTTTCTATGTAGTTAGGGAAATTTTTTGATGACTTACAGTCTGTAGTCCCTCTCTACAAAGTTCAAGTGTGGATGAACGTCCAAGGATCTAGCAGTTGCTCACTCCCACGAGGCAAGCAGGCAAAGAAGAGAGAGAGTAAGTTTTCCTTCTTCCAATGTCCTTATGTAGGTCTCCAGCAGAGGGTGTGACCCAGATTAAAAGTGTGTGCCACAACGACTTTAATCCCAGATGACTTTGAACTCAGAGACCTTCTGAAGAGCAGTTGGTGCTCTTAACCTCTGAGCCATCTTTCCAGCCCTCCATAATAGGATCATAGGTGAGCCTTCCAATTCTGGATTGTAGTTCATTCTAGTTATAGTCAAGTTGACAACCAGGAATAGCCATTACAGATGGGGTAAAATACTTGGGGAGGGAGTCTGGGAGTAGTACACTATTTAGGTTGTAAATAAATAATTTTGGGACCATTTGCTTGTAGGATTGTTTTCCAACCTTTTACTCTGTGGTAGTGTTTGTCTTTGACATTGAGGTGCCTTTTCTGCACGCAGCAAAATGCTGGGTCCTGTTTATGTATCCAGTCTGTTAGTCTATGTCTTTTTATTGGGGAATTGAGACCATTGATATTAAGAGAGATTAAGGAATAGTGATTATTGCCACCTGCTATTCTTGACACTAACTTTATGTTTGAGTGGTTCTCTAATTTTGGGTTTGATGAAAGAAGGTTAGTATATCGTTTTTTCCAGGGTGTAGTTTCTCTACTTGTATTGGAGATTTCCACCTATTATCTTTGCAGGACTGGATTTGTGGAAAGATATTGTGTAAATTTCATTTTATCAAGGAATATCTTGGTCTCTCCATCTACCAAGAAGAACTCTCAATTCTGAACATCTATGCTCCAAATGCAAGGGCACCCTCATTCGTAAAAGAAACTATAGTAAAGCTCAAAGCACACATCTCACTTCACACAATAATAGTGGGTGACTTCAACACCCCACTCTCTGAAATGGAACACTCAGAAAAGCAGAAACTAAACAGGGACACAGTGAAACTAATTGAAGCCTTGGACCAAACGGAACTAACTAACTATAACTAACTAACTAACTAACTAACTAACTATATATATATATATATATATATATATATATATATATATATATATATATATATAAACATTTCATCCTAAAGCAAAAGAATATACCTTCTTCTCAGCACATCATGGTACCTTCTCCAAAATCAACCATATAATTGGTCACAAAACAGACCTCAACAGATATAAGAAGTTCGAAATAATCCCATGCTTCCTATCAGATCACTATGGAATAAGGGTGGTCTTCAATAACAAAAAAAAAAACAAAAAACAAAAGAAAGCCCACATACACATGGAAGCTGAACAATGCTCTACTCAATGATACCTTGATAAAGGAAGAAATAAAGAAAGAAATCAAAGACTTTTTAAAATTTAATGAAAATGAAGGCACAACATAACCTAATTTATGGGACCCAATGAAAACAGTGCTAAAGGAAAATTCATGGCCCTGAGTGCCTCCAAAAAGAAACAGGAGAGAGCATACACTAGCAGTTTAATGGCACACCTGAAAGCCCTGGAAAAAAAGAAGCACATATACTCAAGAGGAGTAGAAGGTAGGAAATAATCAAACGCAGGGCTGAAATCAATCAATTAGAAACAAATAAAACCATACAAAGAGTCAACAAAACTAGGAGTTGGTTCTTTGAGAAAATCAACAAGATAGATAAGCCCTTAGCCAGACTAGCCAGAGGGCACAGAGACAGTATATAAATTAACAAAATCAGAAATGAAAAGGGAGATAAAACAACAGAAACTGAGGAAATTCAATAACCTTAGTCAGCCAACTAAGTTAATTTCAAATATAGTCTCCATTCTTTCTGAGAAGTAACAGGTCTCTGTTGATTCTCAAAGCCACTTCCCCCCACACTGGGAAGCTAAGCTTTGTGGGGCTTTTTGTTGTTATTTTGGTTTTTTTTTCCTAAATCAGTTTTTACTTTTTATTTTTTTCCTATTTACATTCCAAATGATTTCCCCTTTCCTGTTTCCTCCCTACCCAAAAGTTCCAAAAGCCCCATCCCCTCCCTCTGTTGCCCATTCAACCCCCTCTTGCTTCTCTGTCCTTGTACTCCCCTACATCCAGTCTTTCCAGGATCAGGGATCTCTCCTTCCATCTTCTTGGCGATCTATTGATACGTGAATTGCTTCTTGGGTATTTCGAGATTCTGGGTTAATATCCCCTTATCAGTGATTGCTTATCATGTGTGTTCTGTTGTGATTGGGTTACCTCGCTAAGGATGATATTTTTCAGTTCTGACCATTTGCCTAAGAAATTCGGGAATTCATTGTTTTTAATTGCAGAGTACTATTCCTTTATGTAAATATACCACAAATTCTGACTCCATTCCTCCATTGAGGGACATCTGGGTTTTTTTCCAAATTCTGGTTATTATACATAAGGCTGCTATGAACATAGTGGAGCATGTGTCCTTATTGCATGCAGGGGAAGCCTCTGGGTATATGCCCAGGAGTGGTATAGCAGGATCCTCTGAAAGTATCATGCCCAGTTTTCTGAGGAACCGCCAGACGGATTTCCAGAGTGGTTGTACCAGCTTGCAATCCCACCAGCAGTGGAGGAGTGTTCCTCTTTCTCCACATCCTCACTAACAACTGCTGTCTCCTGTGTTTTTGAACTTAGCCATTCTGACTGGTGTGAGGTGGAATCTTAGGGTTGTTTTTGCATTTCCCTAATGACTAAGGATGTTGAACATTTATTTAGGTGCTTCTCAGCCACCAGATATTCTTCAGGTGAGAACTCTTTGTTTAGCTCTATACCCCATTTTTTAATAGGGATATTTGGCACTCTGGAGTCTAACTTCTTGAGTTCTTTGTATATATTGGATATTAGCCCTCTGTCAGATGTAGAGTTGGTAAAGATATTTTCCCAGTTTGTTGGATGCCACTTTGTCCTTTTGACAGTGTCCTTTGCCTTACAGAAACTTTGTAAGTTTATGAGGTCCCATTAGTCAATTCTTGACCTTAGAGAATAAGCTATTGGTGTTCTGTTCAGGAAATTTTCCCCTGTGCCCATTTGTTCAAGGTTCTTCCCTAGTTTCCTTTCTATTAGTATCAGTGTTTCAGGTTTTATGTGGAGGTCCTTGATCCACTTGGAATTGAGCTTAGTGCAAGGAGATAAGAAAGGATCAATTTTCATTCTTCTGCATGTTGACTTCCATTTGAACCAGCACAATTTCTTGAAAAGGCTATCTTTTTTCTACTGGATGGTTTTAGCTCATTTGTCAAAGTTCCAGTGACCATAGAAGTGTAGATTCATTTCTGGGTCTTCAATTCTGTTTTATTGATCTACATCCCTGTGACTATACGAATACCATGCAGTATTTAACACTATTGTTCTGTAGTACAGCTTGAGGTCCGGGATACTGATTCCTCCAGTGGTTCTTTTACTCTTCAGAATAGTTTTAGCTATCCTGGGTTTTCTGTTATTCCAGATGAATTTTTGAATTGCTCTTTCTAACTCTATGAAGAATTGAGTTGGGATTTTGATGGGGATTGCATTGAATCTTTAGATTACTTTAGGCAAGATGGCCATTTTTACTACATTAATCCTGCCAATCCACGAGCATGGGAGATCTTTCCATCTTCTGAGATCTTTTTCAATTTCCTTCTTCAGAGACTTGAAGTTCTTGTCATACAGATCTTTCACTTGTTTGGTTAGAGTCACACCTAGATACTTTATATTGTTTGTGGCTATCGTGAAGGGTATCATTTCTCTTACTTCTTTCTCAGCCTGCTTATCCTTTGAGTACAGGAAGGCTACTGATTTGCTTGAGTTGATTTTATATCCGGCCACTTTGCTGAAGTTGTTTTTCAGCTGTAGGGGTTTTCTGGTGGATTTCTCTGGGTCACTTAAATATCCTATCATATCTTCTGCAAATAGTGATAGTTTGACTTCTTCCTTTCCACTTCGTATCCCTTTGACCTTCCTTTTGATGTCTCATTGCTCTAGCTAGAACTTCAAGTACTATATTGAAAAGATATGGAGAGAGAGGGCAGCCTGGTCTAGTTCCTGATTTTATTGGGATTGCTTCAAGTTTCTCTCCATTTATATTGATGTTGGCTACCGGTTTGCTGTAAATTGCTTTTACTATGTTTAGATATGGGCCTTGAATTCTTGATCTTTCCAAGACCTTTAACATAAAAGGATGCTGAATTTTGTCAAATGCTTTTTCAGCATCTAATGAAATTACCGGGAGGTTTTTTTTCTTTGAAATTGTTTATGTAGTGGATTACATTGATGGACTTCCTTATACTGAACCACCCCTGCATCCCTGGGATGAAGCCTACTTGATCATGGTGAATGTTCGTTTTGATGTGTTCTTGGATTCGGTTAGCAAGAATTTTATTGAGTATTTTTGCATCGATATTGATAAGAGAAACTGGCCTGAGATTCTGTTTCTTTGTCGGATCTTTGTGTGATTTTGGTATTAGTATAATTGTGGCTTCATAGAACGAGTTGGGTAGTGTTCCTTCTGCTCCTATTTTGTGGAATAGTTTCAAGAGTATTGGTGTTAGGTCTTCTTTGAAAGTCTGATAGAATTCTGCACTAAAACTGTCTGAACTTGTGATTTTTTGGTTGGAAGACTTCCAATGACGACTTCTATTTCTTCAGGGGTTATAGGATGGTTTAGATGGTCTATTTGATCCTGATTTAATTTTGGTATTTCGTATCTGTCTAGGAAATTGTCCATTTCCTCTAGATTTTCTAGTTGTGTTGAATACAGGCTTTTGTAGTACGAACAGATGATTTTTTGAATTTCCTCAGTTTCTGTTGTTATCTCTCCCTTTCCGTTTCTGATTTTGTTAATATGGATACTGTCTCTGTGCCCTCTGGCTAGTCTGGCTAAGGACTTATCTTGTTGATTTTCTCAAAGAAGCAACTCCTAGTTTTGTTGATTCCTTGTATGGTTTTATTTGTTTCTAATTGATTGATTCCAGCCCTGAGTTTGATGATTTCCTGCCTTCTACTCCTCTTGGGTCTATTTGCTTTTTTTTGGTCCAGGGCTTTCAGGTGTGCCATTAAGCTGCTAGTGTATGCTCTCTCCCATTTCTTTTTGTAGGCACTCATGGCTATGCGTTTTCCTCTTAGCACTGCTTTCATTGTGTCCCATGAATTAGGGTGTGTTGTGCCTTCATTTTCATTAAATTTTAAAAAGTCTTTGATTTCTTTCTTTATTTCCTCCTTGATCAAGGTATCATTAAGTAGAGCCTTGCTCAGCTTCCAGGTGTATGTGGGCTTTCTGTTTTTTTATTGTTATTGAAGGCCACCCTTATTCCATAGTGATCTGATAGGAGGCATGGGATTAGTTCGATCTTCTTATATCTGTTGAGGTCTGATTTGTGACCAATTATATGGTCAATTTTGGATAAGGTACCATGAGGTGCTGAGAAGAAGGTGTATTCTTTAGCTCTAGGATGAAATATTCTATATATATCTGTTAGTTCCATTTGGTCCAAGGCTTCAATTAGATTCACTGTGTCCCTGTTTAGTTTCTGCTTTCCTGAACGATCCATTTCAGAGAGCGGGGTGTTGAAGTCACTCATTATTATTGTGTGAGGTGCAATGTGTGCTTTGAACTTTACTAAAGTTTCTTTTATGAATGAGGGTGCCCTTGCATTTGGAGCATAGATGTTCAGAATTGAGAGTTCTTCTCGGTGGATTTTTCCTTTGACCAGTATGTAGTTTCCTTCTGCGTCTTTTTTGATGTCTTTAGGTTGAAAGTCAATTTTATCTGATATTAGGATGGCTACTCCAGCTTGTTTCCTGGGTCCATTTGCTTGTAAAATTGTTTTCCAGCCTTTTACTCTGAAATAGTGTTTTTCTTTGACACTGAGGTGCATTTCCTGCACACAGCAAAATGCTGGGTCCTGTTTATGTATCCAGTCTGTTAGTTTATGTCTTTTTATTGTGGAATTGAGACCATTGATATTAAGAGAGATTAAGGAATAGTGATTATTGCCACCTGCTATTCTTGATGATATCTTTGTGTTTAAGTGGTTATCTACTTTTGGGTTTGTTGAAAGAAGGCTACTATTTCATTTTTTCCAGGGCGTAGTTTCTCTACTTGTATTGTCGATTTCCACATATTATCCTTTGCAGGTCTGGGTTTGTGGAAAGATATTGTGTAAATTTGGTTTTATCATGGAATATCTTGGTCTCTCCATCTATGGTGATTGAGAGTTTTGTTGGGTATAGTTGTCTAGGCTGACATTTGTGTTCTCTTAGTGTCTGCATGAGATCTGCCCAGGATCTTCTGGCTTTCATAGTCTCTGGTGAGAAGTCTGATGTGATTTGGATGGGTCTTCCATTATGTTACTTGGCCTTTTTCTCTTACTGCTTTTAATATTCTTTCTTTGTTTAGTACATTTGGTGTTTTGATTATTATGTGATGGGAGGTATTTCTGGTCTGAACCTGTCTGTTTGGAGTTCTGTAGGCTTCTTGTACATTCATTGGCATCTCTCTCTTTAGGTTAGGGAAGTTTTCCTCCATAATTTTGTTGGATATATTTACTGGCCCTTTAAGTTGCAAATCTTCAATCTCATCTATACCTATATTCCTTCGGTTTGGTCTTTTCATTGTGTCCTGGATTTCCTGGATGTTTTGGGTTACACGTTTTTTGCATTTTGCATTTTCTTTAACTGTTGAGTAGAAGCTTTCTATGGTATCTTCAGCACCTGAGACTCTTTCTTACATCTTTTGTATTCTATTGTTGATGTTTGCATCTATGACTCCTGATTTCTTCCCAAGGTTTTCTATCTCCAAAGTTGTCTCCCTTTGTGATTTCTTAGTTGTTTCTACTTCCTTTATTAGGTGCTGGATGGATTTACTGAGATCCTTCAATTGTTTGTATTTTCCTGTATTTCTTTAAGATGTTTTTGCCTTTCCTCTTTCAGGATTTCTGCCTGTTGACCCAAGTTCTCCTATATTTCTTTAAGTGATATTTTTTGTTTCCACCTTATGGGCTTCCATCTGTTGATACACGTTCTCCTGCATTTCTGTAAGTGATTTTTGTGTTTCCTTTGTAAGGGCATCTACCCATTGATTCATTTCTTTAAGCGATTTTTGTGATGCCTCCTTATGGGCCTCCATCAGTTGACCCATATTCTCCTGCATTTCTCTAAGTAATATTGTTTCCTTTGTAAGTGCTTCTATCTGTTGATTCATGTTCTCATGTATTTCTTTATGAGATTTATGTGTGTCCTTCTTGAAATCCTCTAATAGCATCTTGAGAAGTGATTTTAAATCCAGATCTTGCCTTTCAGGTGTGATTGGGTATCCAGGACTTGCTGCTGTCAGAGAGTTAGGTTTGAATGGTGCCATATTGCCTTGATTTCTGTTAGTAATGTTCCTAAGTTTGCCTTTTGCCATCTGGTTACCTCTGGTGTTAGTTGGTCCTGCTGTCACTGGCTGTTGGTTGGACCTCCTGTGAGCCTGCAAGGCTATTTCTGCCTGCCCTGGATTACTGGGATTCCCCTGGCACTGATTGCTGATGGGCTGCCTTGCTCCTGAGTGACTTTGGAGCCCTGATGTGCCTTGCCCCAAATGATGTTATACTTGGGAATCCCTGCACATTCGAAGGCTCAGTGTACTCAATCCCAGGAGCAGACTTCGCCAAGGGGGGCCTGGTGCACTCCCTCCCTGTGCGGTTGCACTCTCTCCCAGTCCAGGTATCTCTGCAGGGCAGATGTCCCATAGCAGCGCTGGCGCGTAGGTGACTATAGAACTGCCCAGCTCTTGGGAGCAGGGAGCACACAAGCTGGCTCAGTCCCAAGCGATATTATGCTTGATTATCCCTGTGCCTGCAGGTCCCAATTGCTCTACTTCTGGAGCAAAGATGGCAGAGTGCACTGTGCACCCTCTCGTTACAGATCACTCTGCAGTGCTCACAGCAGAGCCGATACACAGAGGACCACAGTGCTGCCCCGCTCTTGGACACAGATGGAAGCCCAAGAGGCTGTGTCCCAAGCTTTGTTATATTGGGGAGTACCTGGAGGCTCAGTGCAGTCAATCCCCAGATCAGAGGTCGCTAAGGGGAGGCTGGTGTGCTCTCTCCCTGTCCAGGTGCGCTCATTCCCAGTGTGTGTCCCTCTGCAGGGCAGATGTCCCACAGCAGATCTGGTGTGTAGGTGACCACAGAACTGCCCAGCTCTTGGGAGCTTATTAGAAAAGATTCATAGAACACAATATTTTTTTCAAAAAATTGTATTGTCATCATTATTGTCAAGGATGTTTCATCTTTGGGTCCATAATTTGGGTCTGAGTTCCATAACATCAATCTTAGATGAATACCAGCAGCCCGTGGGTCATAGTCAATGTAACTTTCCTCTAACTCACATTTATTTTTAGTGCCAATTGTTTTTTAAACATTTATTTGTAGATATAATTTGCATGTGAGTGTGTGAAGGAGAGCATGAATTAGCACTTCCTTTCAATATAAGATTATCTAAATAACTTTTTGAATCTATGATAACTAAATTTATGCTAGGTAATAAATATTTATTGTTTAGGAATAGGAAAATGTGAACATTTTTCTTATAGCATTTAATTTTTTATGCTAAAATTTCAAATTAGAAATGTATTCAGTATGGATTTATTTCCTGGTGCAGATGGTGATGGAGTCTCTTCTTCCCTAATATAAATGACTATCAAAGTTATCCTGGAAATGTACAATTAACTGTCTTCTCCATTTGCAATGTCTCATCATCACTTTTCTCATAGTAACAATGCTATATTTTAAATGCCGAATATTCAATCAATGATTACTTGGAGTTCTCTTTAGAAATGTGTACCTTTAAGGCTGGATCAATTTTATGGAAAGTTATTATGGTTTCCAAAATATATGTGATTTATGTCAGGATCTTGCTAAGATATACATATCTAGTTTGTTTTATTGAACTCAAGTGATTCTCTCCTACCAATCTCCTAGACAACAAAACATCAAATCCACCATATTGCTCAGAAAAACAAGTGTCACCATAATTTAAAGAAAAGGGTCCTAAATGACAAGATGGACTTGGGGAATTTGGCATTAGGAATAATGTTCTTATCACAAAGTGTGGTTGGAATTCTGGGAAATTTTTCTCTTCTATCCCACTATCTAATTATTTACTATAATGAAAACACATTGAAGCCTACAGATTTAATCCATATACATTTGATTGCAGCCAACTTCTTGATACTTTTGTCTAAAGGCATGCCTTACACAATAGCAACTTTTGGAAAGAAAGGGTTCATCAGTAATTTTAGTTGCAATCTTGTTTTATATATTCAAAGACTTTGCAGTAGCTTGTCTGTGAGTACTACCTGCCTCTTGAGTGTCTATCAGGCCGTCACAATCAACTGCCAGAACTCCTGTTGTAAGAATCTTAAAGTCATATATTGAAACTATATTGGCCTGTCTATTTTCTTCTGCTGGGTCATGTATATTACTGTAAATATCATTTTCCCTGTGCTTGTGCATATCACAATGATTCAAAATAATATCACAGAAAAAAAGGATTTTTTATTCTGTTCTTTTGGTCGTGATCAATTCAGAGAATCTCTGTACATTTTCATTATTTTTATTTCCTGAAGTCTTGTTTTCTGTGCTCATCATCTGGTCCAGTGGCTCCATGATTGGTTTTCTGCACAGACACAAGCAGCACATTCAACATATCAGGAGCACCTCTGTTTCTCACAGAACCTCCCCTGAGTCTAGAGCCACCAAGAATATCCTTCTTCTTGTGTCTGCATTTGTAGCTTTTTATAGTGTCTCTTCCATATTGAAAGGTTTTGTTGCTGTACTATATGAGCCCAGTTGGTGGTTAGGGAACATCACAGCCATCAGTTCTATGTTTTTTCCCACTTTGAGTCCTTTTTTCATGACTCAGGATTTCCTTGCACTCAGATTCTGATTATTCTGGACAAATAATGTCAAAATCAAATAATTGCTTCACAAGTGTGTAGATGATATAACTTTACTCTTGATTTATGTGTTTGATCACTAATTGAGAAAATGCCCCTCAACTGGATCTCATGGAGGCACTTCCCCAACTGAAGCTCCTTTCTCTCTGATAACTCCAGCCAGTGTCAAGTTGAGACACAAAACCAGCCAGTACAATCATTGCTTAAGAAGAAGTGGAAATATTGTAGGGGCTGCAATGATAAGTGAGGTTTTTTGTGATATTTTGTCTGCTCTGTACTTTTGGTTTCCTGCTGTTAGACTCTTGCCTTCTGTCAAGCAACACTAAGAACTTGACAACTATAATAGACTTGTCAATAGCAGAAATTTTCATCATCATTGTGTCCAGGGTGCCATAAACATTATGTAAACACATTAACAAAATTACTTCAGCCTCAAAAGCTAGTGAAAATAAGGCTCTTCTATTGGAGCTATCGAATCCTAATTCATTTCAATTGTTACCTAATAATTACTGCTTTAAGCTGATCCTCTACACTGCTAGAGCTGCTTTGAGCTTCTACACAATTGCTGTTGCTTATACTGATTGTCTGAAAAGAGATTATCACCTCTAGAAAAGAGAATCCTCTGTAAGTTTATGTCAACAAAAATAGTTGGCTACTATATGAACTGTGATTGCTTTTCATGTAAACATGGTGATTGGATTATGTATAAGATTTATTCATGCTATAGCAGAAAGTCATATATATATATAATGAAATATGACAGAGAATTACAACTTGTATACACCAGGGTATTACTCATAATTTTATTTGAGAATGTGGGAAACCATGTTTTTGGTAATTGATCTGAAATCCTGTAGTTCTGTGCCTGGTGACTCTCAATCTCTCCAGTTTCATTGTTACACCATAACAACCAATGAAGTAATTTGCTCAATACATTATTTTTGTATATAATCTTTTAATTAGAAAAAAAGACCAAGTTGGTTGCCAGGAAAGGTAACAAAATAAACCAACAAACAAAATTTCCTAGAGCTCCCATCAACAAAAGCAGCAGCAAAATAGAAGAGTTTGTATGTGCATCTGCATAGCAAAAGTGGTAAAGGAGTGGAAATGATAAAGTGGTAATATCAGAGTAGAGAAAGCAAAGGCTGCAATAATAGAACACTAAAAATACATCAAGAGAATTGTCAGGGATTCATACCCAGACTCTATCTACTAGGACCTTAGCCTGACACACAAGCCACTATGTCTAGTCATGTGTCACATCTAAAGTTCTTCAAACTCCAAAACGTGCTATCAACTATATATCAGAAGTATTTAAACCTTAAAATGTATCTGTAAAGAAATGGAAACTGTAGAAGGATGGCAGTAGTTTAGATAAAAAAGGAGAATTGGAAAATAAGGGAGGATGTGAAGGACAGTGAGCATGTGTAAATAACTATTTTATTTACCAGATGTAGTTGTCACCCAGAGTATTACTTCTGTGTTAGCTAACCTTTTGTAGCTCTTGCTGAACTATGGATTTGCTGATTCCACTCAGCTGTTCTGGCTCAGCTCCTGTCCTAGAGTACTGATTTAATCTGACTTCTGTCTGCTTTAGAATGAATTGCTTTCCTTGACCTCAAACAACCTGTTTTAATCTTCTGAATCCTTCCCATCTTCTGGCTTCAACTGCCTCTGCTGGCCTGACCTGAACCACATGAATTAACAAATGAACTAACCTCCCTTGAATGGGACTCACTGAACTGACTCATAACTAACTGACAGAACAGAACTGACTCCTGACTTATTCAACTCTGAGATAAACCAAACTCATTTGACGAACTCAATTCATAGAACTCAGTGAGCCTCTCCTCACTTATATGTCCTTGTTTGGGATTAAAGATGTGTACTAAAGATGTGCCTATATTCCAGCCAGAGGGATTAAAGATGTTTATGAAGGGCACATCTGTATTCCATCCAAATCACACAGACTTAGGTCTTTGGGATATTAAGACATGTTGATGGATTAAACTCATTATATAAAGATGAGAAAGTTAGAAGGGGCCAGGATAAATTTCTAAGGCCATTGAGCCATGCATCAAAGATCAGCATTTAGCATTCAGGTACAGGCATTAATGTCAAGAAATAATTGAAATATTTGATAATTGCATACCATTATACTTTGTTGGGCCCAGCATAGAGATATAAAGGGTTGAGCAATTTAAACTAAGGATAGGTACTGGATTTGTGGAAAACAACTAAAATAGTGATGGATTGTGCTTCCTTAAGGGGTGGGGTTGGGGGCACTGAACAAAGTTGAACCTTGTGAAGATGATAGGGTACAGTATATATCATATACTAGAAAGACTAGGTGGATAGTAGGGATAATGAGTATGTCTGATTTTCTAAAGGTCACAATGGTTAGGATATGGAAGACTGGACATGTGCTTTGGTCAAAATGCCTGACTTAAAATCATAAACATTTTATCAAACCTGGTGACCAATGGTGTTGGACTAGTGACGTTACACCACACAGCAGCTCCTGAGATTTCCAGCCTAACCACTAACTCTCCTAAGATATAGTGCTTAGAGTTAATAGATCAGGGATTTTACCATATTGTTGAGGTTGTACTATAAAAATCTCACCTTTCTTTGTATAAATTGGGAAGCCTGAGGAGGCTTAACAAGGTTACACCTCAGAAAAATGACAGGTTTTAGAGTGCGTACCACTGACTAGCAAGAATAAAGGGTTTTAGTTTGTTGAAAACACCTAATGTATACAATGCAATACCACAAACTTACTGTTAAATAAGTAGTCTGACGCTATGAATTGCTTACCAACACTATACCATCACTTTGTCAGTTATTTTCTTGTATTGAAAAGAACAGAGCCATTGACCTGACTGAGAGCCATATAACCACAGAACTGTGAATTCAATTGTGCCTGAAAAGTTGGTGAATATGACATTCTCAGTTGAACAAGAGGAGGCACACAGGGTCCTCACATAGCTGTGAAACATAAAGATGCACTTAGTCTTTCTATATGGATCACATAAAGGTACCTTTAACCAGTGAACCCTAGGGACAGGGTTCTTTAAGTTTGCATCGGTGACCAGGAGCTGACCATGTGCTACACACCTCTCCATAATAATCACACACATAGACTGCTTGACCCCAGTAGTTCTGACACAACCAGGCTCACAGGTGAGTTCACCACTACTGCCCCAATACCTGGCCTAACTGGGACCCACCTGTGGTCCAGGAAATGAAGGAACTCCCACCCACTTGGAGACACATGTTCACATCTACCCCAGGAGTGGATCCTGTGCTCCATCCCTCTCCATCACAACCCACCCCCCGGAAAAAGAGAGACCTCAAGGAATTCAGACATACCCAGACTCACACACCCAAAGACTCACAAGAAGAAAAGGCTCCAGTCAGAGAATGAAAGATCATCTAACACCACAGATAACCAGATGGCTAAAGCCAAGCACAAGAACATATGTAATAGAAACCAAGGATACTTGCATTATCAGAACCCAGTTCTCCCACCACAGCAAGCCCTGTATACACCCAAACACTCCTGAAAAACAAGATTCTCATCTACAATCCCATCTAATGATAATAATTGAGAACTTTAAGAAGGACATATAACTTCCTTAAAGAAATACAGGAGAACATGGGTCAACAGTTAGAAGCCCTTATAGAGGAAACATAAATTGTACTATTTATTATTATATATTTGCTTTATTTATATTTCAAATGGTATCCCCTTTCTGTGTTACCCCTCTGAAAAGCCCATATCCCATCCCCCACCCCAGCTTACTGCCCCCCCTCCCACCAAATTCCTGACTTGCATTCCCCTATTCTGGGGAATCAAGCCTTCACAGGACCAATGGCCTCTCCTCTCATTGATGTCTGAAATGGTCATCTTCTGATACATATGTAGCTGGAACCATGGGTCCTTCCATGTGTACTCTTTGGTTGATAGTTTAGCCCCGGGCAACTCTGGTAGTACAGGTTGTTACATATTCTTGTTCCTCCTGCAGGGCTGCAATCCTCTTCAGCTACTTGGGTCCTCTCTATAGCTGCTCCATTGAGGACCCTATGCTCATTCTATTCATTGACTGTGAGCCATGGGTGTTTTGATCCACTTTCCAATAAGGATCAAAGTATCCACACTTTGGTCTTCCTTTGCCTTGAGCTTCATAAATTCTTTAAAGAAGTACAGGAAAACACAATCAAACAAGTGAAGGAATTGAAAAAAAATCCAGGATTTAAAAATGGAAATACAAACAATAAAGAATTCACAAGGGAGACAATACTGGAGATATAAAAACCTAGGAAAGAGATCAGGAGTCATAGATGCAAACATCACCAACAAAATACAAGAGACAGAAGAGATAATCTCAGGTGTAGTAGATAATAAAGAAAACATTGACTCAATAATCAAAGAAAATGTAAAATGCAAAAAACTCCTAACCCAAAATATCCAGAACATTTGTTCTGTGAAGCCACACTTACACTGATACCTAAACTACACAAAGACCCAATAAAGAAAGAGAACTTCAGACAAATTTCCTTTATGGATATCTATGCAAAACTACTCAATAAAATTCACTCAAACTAAATCAAAGAACACATCAAAATGATCATTTAACATGATCAAGTAGACTTCATCCCAGAAATGAAGGGGTGGTTCAATATACAGAAATCTACCAATATATTCTACTATATAAACAAATTCAAAGGGGGAAAAACACATGATCATCTCATTAGATGCTGGCAAGGAATGTCATAAAAATATAACACCCCTTCATGTTAACTGTCTTGGAAAGATCAGGATTTCAAGCCCATATTAAAATATAATAAAAGCAATATACAACAAACCAATAGCCAACATCAAACTATATGGAGAGAAACTTCCAGCAATCCCACTATAATCATAAACAAAACACCGCTGCCCATTGACTCCCTATTTATTCAATATAGTATTCTAAATTCTAGCCAGAGCAATTATATAACAATAGGAGGTCAAATGGATATAACTTGGAAATAAAAAGTCAAGATATTACTATTTGTGGATGATATGATAGTATACATATGTTACCCAAAAATCTCAACCAGAGAACACATACAGCTGATAAACAACTTCAGCAAAGTGGCTGGATAGAAAATTCACTCCAGAAAAATCAGTAGCCTTCCTCTACTGAAAGGATAAACTGTCTGAGAATGAAATTATGGAAACTAAACCCTTCACAATAGTAATAAATATTATAAAGTATCTTGGTGTGACTCTAACCAAGCACATGAAATATCTGTGTGACAAGAACTTCAAATGTCTGGGGGAAAATTTGAATAAGTCCTCAGAAGTTGGAAAGATCTCTCATGCTCATGTATAGGCAAAATTAACAGTAAAAATGGCCATCTTACCAAAAACAATCTATAGATTCAATGCAATCCCCATCAAAATTCCAACTCAATTCTTCATAGAGATAGAAATAGCAATTCTAAAATTCATCTAGAATGACAAAAACAAACAAACAACAAACAAACAGAATATCGAAAAATATTCTCAAAAATTAGGGAACTTCGGGGGGAATCACCATCTCTGATTTCAAGCTGTAATACAGACCAATAGTAATAAAAACTGCATGGTATTGGTACAGAGAAAGACATATCGATCAATGGAATAGAATGGAAGATGGAGAAAAAACCCACATACCTATGGTTACCTGATCTTTGACCAAGAAGCCAAAACCATCCAGTGATTAAAAGATGGTTCTGTTCAAATGGCAGTCAGCATGTAGAAAGATAAAAATTGATCCATTCTTAACTCCTGAACAAAGGTGAAGTCTGGATGGATCAAGGACCTCCACATAAAACCAGATACATTGAAACAAATAGAAGAAAAAGCAGGGAAGAGTGTTGAATACATCAGCATATGGGGCAATTTTCTAATTAGAATACCAGTGGCTCAGGCTTTAAGATCAACTATTGCCAAGTGCGATCTCAGAAAAACTGAAAATCTTTTGTAAGGCAATGACACTGTCAATAGGTCAGAATGACAAACTACAGATTGTGAAAGATCTTTACCAACCCTACATATGATAGAGGGATAATATACTAAACAAAATGCAGGGTCAAACAGTTGAGCAGAGACTGAAGGAAATGCCTTCCAGAGACTGCTCCACCTGGGGATCCATCCCATCTGCAGACACCAAGTCCAGACACTATTTATGATACAATACAGGAAGCACTTGCTGATTAGAGTCTGGGATAGCTGTCTCCTGAAAGGCTGTACCAGAGCCTGAGCAAGACACATGTGAATGATTGCAGTCACCCATTGAACTGAGTACTGGGACCACAATGGAAGCATTAGGGAAGGACTAAAGAAGCAGAAGGGGATTGCAACCCCATAGGTAGAACAACAATATCAGCTAAAAGGATTCCCCAGAGCTCCTTGGGACTAAACCAACCAAAGAGTACATATAGAGGGAACAGTTGCTCCAGCTGCATATGTAGCAGAAGATTAACTTATTTGGCATCAGTGAGAGGGGAGGCCCTTGGTTCTGTGAAGGCTTGATGCCCTACCATTAGGTTATGCTAGGGCAATGAGGCAGGAGTGAGTGGGTAGGTGGTTGAAGCACACTCATAGAGGAAGGAGGAGGGATCATGGGCTAGGAAGATTTGTGGAGGGGAAACCTCCAGAAAAAGGACAGCATTTGAAATGTAAATAAAATAAACATTAAAAAAATCTAAGAAAAAAACAAAAACAAATAAAAAAACAACAACCAAAAACCCCAGTGAACTCTAGAAATATCTACCCAAGTACAAATACCAAGTTTCTGACAGTGCCTTTCTTTATTCCTGTCTTTATAGAAACTCACTTGAAACCTATGTATTACTGATTATAAAATGGGACTTCTGAAAATTAAGATCTCATATATGGTGCTATCAAATCTGACCTCAGAGAATAAAATTAATTCAGACATCACCAACATGTTGATATTTTATAGCCACAGCTCATCCATAATGACACAGAGTTTTTGTTCCTTACCTAGATTTCAAAGGATACACTCAATAGCAGCTTCCAAGACATTCAGGTACCATTTGTGGCTATATCTTTCCAGTAAGACCTTAGATATTGCATATGACCACTCTGTATTTGAAGCTCATCACTATGGAGACATGGCAGTCATACATATTTGAAATGGCTTAAAATTTGCCTTCAATGTGACTTTGTAAAATATTATATTTTATAATAATATTAATATAGTTTACAACAAAATATATAATATTAAAATAATAAAATATTAGTAAATATGTTTTTATTTAAAGATATATTTTATTCATATTTTTTCACCTGTGACTTGTCCTTTTCTTTCTTGTAATTTTTTATTCTGTAGAAGACATTGTTTCATTTGAAATCCAACCCATTGATTTTCTCTTTCATATTGAGGGGAAGGATACATTTGTGAAATCTTCAGTGTATAAAAACTTACAATACATGCAATTGTAAACATGCTGGAGAAATATTCTGCTGCCTAAGAATGTGTAGTTTTGCATGAGTAAACCCTACACCTCTAGTCCTTTCCACACACCAACTTTTATATCAAAAAATGTTATGCCATGCTATCAAGTGACTAGATAGCACATCAGTCATAGAGTTAACAAAATGCTAACATTTTGTTAATTGCAAGTAGTATTATTGCATTGAGTCCTCTTGACTTATTACTAAAACTGTAGTTCACAATATTTCTTAATATTTCTTAGATGAATTTCTTTATGTAGATGATAATTAACACAGGCCTGCTATTCAGTGATGAATGATCAGAAAAAATAAAGGAATACAGTATTCTGCTATATGAATGGGGCATACATATTGAATACACCAATTGAGATTCATTGATCTTCTCTAAAATATAAGTGGAAAGATAATTGCTGGGGGCCAGCCCCTACATGGGGTTCTTCTTTCTTGGCAGTTCTTCTTGAGGCAGAATGGGGGAAAGAGCATCTGTGGATGGTAAGCATTTTTGTACTAGATATTTAGGGTTGCTGTATAATAATAAAAAATTATTTATCTAAGTCTAAGTTACTATGCTACTGTAGCTGACCTGAATTCTGTGGTCCTTTGAGGCCAGAAACTATTGTCTCTGGCATTAAACACCTTATCCTAAAACAGCAGTTGATAAAATAAAGGATTAATTGTCCAGATGCCTCTTGCTTGTCAAGCTAGGGGGAAGTTTGGAGCAGTAAACTTCTATTGAACAAGGAGAAGAGAATAACAAGAATAACATTTGCAGAAGGAAAACTTTTACATAAGCAAATATGCATAATATCACATAAGTTCATATACAGATTTGTGCACACTCATTTAAAATTCCATTCAAATGAGTTGGGTCCAACTTTCACACACTCTCACAATTACATACTTACACACATATGTCCGTACGTTCTTACAATATCATACTTACATATACACCCATGCTTATATATGCATATGAAGCAGGAGACCAAGCACCGGTGCAGAAAGAACTCACTCATTCTGGATGAAAAATAAGATCCAACCTTTATTGGATAAAGAAAATGCTTCTACCCTTTTAATGCTAAATGAAGTAAACCCATGATTGTAAGAAAAAAGCTTTGTTCCTTTTAATAATATTAAGCTTGCCTATTTATTAAGAAGGGCCTGTTCTGTCATGTGGGAAGGAGAAACCGGCCTGCTCCTTCTGCTCTGTGTAGCTTCTTCTTTTTTCCTCTTTTCCATTGCATACTTCACCATAGTCTCTTAGCTTTTTTATGTTACCTCTATTCTCTAAGTTATTCCACTCTGCATTCTCCTAATCTTTTTCTTTCCTCCTGCTCTAAAGTAAGAAATGCTCTTACTCTCAATGCCATTTCGATGAAAGCTAAGCCTATACCTCTAAGTTCTTCTTGAATTCAATTTTGTCTAAAAGATGTTCTGTCTAAAAACTTCCTCTCAGCTCAGTTCCCTCTCACAGCTCATTTCTTCTCAGATCAGTTCTCAGTTCAGTTCCTCTCACCTCAGTTCCGACTCTTCTCTTTGTCCTCAATACTTAAACATCTTTCAGATTACATGATCACATGTTACATAGTTCATCACAAGTTCACACAAAAAAATCAAATCATAAATTGAAATAGAAGTTTACAACAAAGAATGTCTACATGAATATCCATTAGGAATAATTATCAAGCTAAACATCCATCATCCACAGATTCAATGAATGTTTAACCATAACTAAGTTACTAATGAAGTTTTGTAAAGATAAATCCAGTAAATATTTTATCTTCTGTCCTAGCACCTATAATAAATTGTTAGGTCTCTCTTTATGACCTTTGGCTAGTTGTTTTACCACCACTTCAAATGTGTTCAGAGTAGGAGAAAGTCTGGTTACCATCTAAGAGCACTTGATTGGTGACAATTGGGGGACTGGCAGAGGCCTCATTGGAATTTTGACTATCAGAAAAGCACCTAATAGCAGTCCTACTATAAAAGTGCTTAATATTAACAGATGTAATTTTAGGAATCCTTATAGGGTCATCATTAGGGCTTACATTATCTATTTTCTATATAGCATCACTATAATAGAGTACAACTTCATGGATTGCAGAGATCTCCTTCAAGGGTGTGTGCTACTACTTAGTGATTGTTATATATGTTTAATAATAACAGGAAAAGTATAATAGCAGGAATATTTCCTAAAATGAATTCCTTACAACCTGGCTTAATAAGGGTGCACCTGAGGCAGATTATATAATAATTCCAAGCAGGTCATTTCAGGATGATCTCCTGCTAGTTATTAGCTTGTCCCATTATGGCTCTTCACAGATATTAAGAGATAAAATCGTTCAAAACATCTAGGATACAATATATTCTAGACATAATTTGCCATATGCAGATGTGATTTTCTACAAGCATGAAACCTTAATGAAGGCATCTGCATGGCCAAGATTGGAACAAATGACAAAATGGAATGGAAAAAGTGGGGAAGCAATTGGACACACAGTTGAGGAGTTATTAGCATTTGATAGCTGTTGGAAAAGGAAATGTCCATTTGTTTTCTCTACTGAAAAGACTCCTGATAGATGGGCAGCAGATAAAGCCCTACTATTGGTACATTGCTGCTCTCAGAATTGTAACTGTAGATTTCTCCATTTATTCTGTGAATATATTGCAGTACTGATTATTTCCATCTAAATTGTTTTCATTCGTAGACCACATCTATCAGGAAAAGAAACTTTAAGTCACAGAATATAAATAATTTTTCAGAATCGTTTTTCATCAGTCTCATTCTTTGGCTAATTTTAATTAAGATAAAGTTCCTGTGATATGATGGAAACATAATTACAATTTTCTGTTTCAAAAACTATTCTAATGAATTATAGAATCTCTAGCAAATTTGTGAGCATAGGGAAGAAAGGATGACAGAAGTGATTCCTCTTTAGATTAGACCTGACTAATTCTCTAAATGCTTCAGCCTTTCAACATTGGGATCTTTAGAGAATAGACGAAGTATACACACAAATTTATGAATGTTGAATGATCATTATTTTCTTCATAAGAAACAACTGTAGTTTTCTCTGGTGTTTATTTTATGATTTTTAGATTACAAATGAAGCAGTCGGTTATGTGGAATTTAATGAATACTGGTGATTAGTTTTGTGGGGTATAGTTATATATGTAAAAGTAGTGACTTTTTGCCATTGCTGGTGTGATATTTGTAATTATGCTACTACATTTAATCACCTTCTAATTTAGATAATTTGCAACATTTGTACAAATAAGGTAATAGTTTCCAGTGTATATTATGATGTCATGTTTTTCTGTTACTGATACTTCATTAGCTATCCCTAAATTTTTGACTGTCACTTTTTTGTTCTATATTAGTGCTATAAAGTGAAAGAGTTGTGGGATCTGAAAATTAATAGTTTACTTTGTGTAGACAAACCCAGAGAAGGGTAAATTCCAAGAAGACACACAGACTTCTGTGCAAGACTCTTGACAATTCAAAGCCTGATGCTGCAAGAACCTTTTCTTCCTGCCTGCTTTCAGCAATCTTGGGATTCTAAGAGACTCTCAAAACACTTTACCTCTTTTGAGACAATCACAAGAAACAAGAAATCAGCTCTAATGATTAGGAACTGGAAGAAGTCTTAGAAAAGTTATTGTCTCCCAGAGCAAACGCTGTCATTGTCAATGCAAGGGAGGTAATTATTCCCATTCTAATTGAGATGAAGTCACAGAACTATGAACATTTATCAAGGATTTTCTCCCTGGCTATCCTACAGTGCTGACAGCATGCTAGCAGCTGCACACTGAGGTGAAGGTTCTGCTGAGGAAGAGTGAAGGATGTATTTTGTACTGAGTCTGTAAAACAGAGAAAATAAAGGAGGACTGGTAAGTATGAGTTATACTCAGTAGAGGGGATTCTGTGGTGAAAAGACCTGTCAATAAATTTCAGCTATGGAAGAAGAAAACTTTCTGGGCTATAAGCAGAGAGCTAATGAGAAGTATTTCTGTTAGTTGGTACTAATTCCTGGTTTTGCCAACAAGTGATAAAATCTCTGCTTCTGACTCTTGGTGATTCATCCCAATGATATAGTAAATCTGATTTCAAAGATGTGTTGTGATTATAGTAATTATGTCATTTGTGTTTCCATCTTTTAAATTTTACATTATTCATGAACAAAATTTTTAAATATGAAAATCATAGATGCTGGGATCAAAGTATCTCATGCTTGACACAGACTATAATGAAATTATTGTCACACAAATCTGTAAAAATCTAGAATCTGAGTCAGCTTCTATAGTTAAAAGAAGCATGAATAGACAATGATGTTATGATTGCAAGGGTCACTTTCCTCTTTGAATTTGGAGACATTCCCTGAAGGGAAGATGACATCATCATTGAGAGTTTTGTACAATGTTCAAGGTAGGATGAATTATATGCTCATTATTTCATTCTCTCTTGTTTGGAGGTACTCAATTGTTCCTACAACCCTAATATTGTGTATCCCAGTTTTCAGACTTTATGTTGATGATACCTGAAATTACGGTCACTGCAGGCAAATATTTAATGATAAGAATATGTCCACATGAATATTTTTCTTTGTTTAAATATATACAATGCACAATTTTTCATATTTCAGATTATTTTTGTATGTTTTATAGTTAAATGACTTTCATTAGGTTTTTTTTTTATTTTTTACTTATTCAGTTTACATCCCACTCACATACCTCCTCCTGGTCACTGCCTCCTACAATCCTTCCCCCATCTACCCTCCTATTCTTTAAGGTAGTGGTGGGGCACCTAAATAACCTGCCACCCTGGCACTTCAAGTTTCTCTGAGGCTAGTTGCTACATCTCCTGCTGAGGCCAGACAAGGCAGCCCAGGTTGAATAACATATCCTGCATACAGGCAACAGCTTTTGGGATTGGATCCATTCCAGTTGTCTGGGACCCACATGAAGCCTAAGCTCTACATCTGCTACATATGTGCCAGGAGGTCTAGGTCAAGCATGTGCACATACTTTGTTTGGTGGTTTAGACTCTGAGACCTCAAAGTGTCCAGGTTAGTTGACCCTGTTGTTCTTCAAGTAGAGTTCCAATCCCCTTAGAGGCCACAATCCTTGCACATACGCTTCCTTAAAGCTCCCCAAGCTTCATTCACTGTTTGGCATTATACCTAAAATGTTTGACTAAATCTGTGGATTCATAACTCAAGTCTTTAATTTTAAACTGCTAATAATAATATCTTTTGTTTTGGTACATGTATTGGTTTGTATTTTCTATGTAAGTTCAGATGCATTCTTCATTAACTGTGTTCATTTATTCATAGCACAATCTCATTTGGAGTTCCTTAAATGAAGTTTGTGTTATTACTTTTGGGAATTTTAAGATATTGTCTCTCAGTTGATGCCAGCTCCAATTAGATCAGCTTTTTCATTGAATCCAAGTAACTTTTGATTCAATCTCTTCAATGCTTAGAAAAAGTGTATGACATTAACATGTATATTTTCATTTCTGTGATGTTCAAGGTTTTATGTGTATACTTTCTGACATTCCTTGGAGACACAGTCTCAAAGCAAATTATTCTTGCTCAGGTTACTATAATCTTACTTATTTCTTTTCTAAATGGTCGGGGAGCCTTATTTGCAAGCATTGAACTGAGAACATCTTAGTAAGACATTGGCTCCTAATTTTGCATTTCAATTTGCTTTGGTCTTTCTGTTCTAAATGGTCAATGCTGTTAACATTCATACAGGAGAAAATGATGTAATTAGATTATAATAAAAACATAATAATGATGTACTTTTAGAGATTACATGACAACACATTAGTTATTTTATTTGAGTTCTAGAGATTGAATATGGACTTTCTAACTGTGGTGCAAGCCCTTTAACAACTAATCTTCCCCGCAGTACTAATCTGTGCCACAGTGTTATTTCACATATTAGTTTTCATGTTTCATAGTTGATAATGAGTTTTGAACAATGTTAATGAAAATAATACTGTGCTAATCTTTATCTGAGATATCCCATCATGTTTTCATTATTAAACCACAAAAATATTTTAATGCAAAAATATTGAATCTGTCTTAACATATCGAATTAATATTAGACATAGGCAATTTCCATTGATTTACAATGTATAAAAATTGTATTTAGAGATTATGTGGGAAATTTAAGATACAGTGGAAATAAAATAAATATCAGATGAACATTTCAAAATGTAGCTCACATAGTATTATTGAGCACAAAATTATGTGACTACCTGTGCAAGCATTCAGATAATGTTCTCATTTCTTAAATCACTAAAATTCCTCAAATTACCTTTCGAAAACTGGCAATCATCTACAAAGTCTTCTCTAAGATTTTATAGATGGTGTGAAATAGCCTTAGCTAAATAGTGATTATTGCTACTTCTCTTTGCAGTTTTCAATTAAATTTAGAAAGCCTTTTAACATTTCTTAATTAAAATTTTGAGACGGGTGTGTGCCCCCATCCCTCGACCTTGGGCAGAGCCTATCTGCTGGAGGTGGTCTCTACAGGTTCTACCTACCCCTTCTCTGTGCATTTTGGCTAGATTCATCCCTGTTGGGACCTGGGAGCCTCTCTTTTCCCTGGTGTCATGATATCACATGAAATAGAAATAGGATATGCATAACTATATTTGTTACAATTTTCTGTCATTAAATCAATAGGTAGTATTATTTGGTGTGTGATTACAAGTGTATAGGTTCATGTCTAGGTTAATATTTACCAATCACTGGATATAGATAGAGATGTAGATATAGACATAGTCATTGATAGAGATAGAGACAGAGTTAGAGATAGAGATAGAGGTAGAGATATTCAGATAGACAAGTAGCTTAGAAATAGTACAACTATTTTCATTTGAGATCACCACAGAGTGAAGATTTGCTGTGGCACTCTCCCACCATCTGATGCCATTTGAACAAGCATTAATATATCATTATGTATGAGTTTTTATGAAATGTGTTGAGTGCTGTTCATCAGAGTAATATATTCCATTTTCTTAAACTGTCTTATTTATTTACATTTCAAATGCCCCCCCTCTCAGTCTCCTCTCCAAAGGTTCTTTACCCTCCCTTTTGCTCCCCATCCCCTTCAACCATCCACCCACCCATACCCAACTCACCCATATTCACCTTTCCTGGGGCATCAGTTCTCCACAAGATTAGGTTCCTACTCTCCCACTCAGGCCAGACAAGACAGTCCTCTGCTACCTGTGTGATTTGGGTCATGGAGGGACATGAAACAACCCATTTATGCTCTTTGGTTGGTGACTTACTTAATCTCTGGTAGTTGCCAGGGGTCTGGGTTTGTTGATACTGTAGGCCTTCCTATGGGGTACATGTTCCATTTTTTTTTAAATTTATGTGTAAAGTTTTGCTACTTGCATATGTGTCTATATATTAAGGATGTGCCTTGTGTGCAGGAGCCATAAGTGGGCTTTAGATCCACAGGAGCTAGAGCTACAGATGGTTTTTAGATACCATGTTAATGCTGAGAACAGAACTTCAGCATTGTGGAGGGGAGTCAGTGCTCTTGAACAGTGGTCCATCTCTGGCTTTCTAAATGTGCAGACCAGTTTGTCCTTGACTCCTGATCTTTGTTCTCCCATCTCATTAGTGATGCTTACCTAACAGTGAGCACTATTTCAGCTGGATATATTTTTATTTTCTCCTCTTAAAAATAATTATTTCTTTTATGCTTTGAGATTGTAACTGCATCATTTCTCACTTTGTGTTTCTCCTTGAAAAGATTCTCATATAACCTTCCTTGTTCTCTTTCAGACAGATGGCCACTCTTTCATAAATACACAAATTCATATGTTACTGAATTCATAGTACAACCTTCTAAGTATGTATTATGCTATTTGTACTTACATGTTTTCAGGGCTGACTAGTTAGTATTGGATAACCAGTTAGTGTGCTCATCCCAGAGAATGACTATTCTTTCCTCTCTTAGCATTCCTAGTTGCTATAGTTCTTTTGTAGGGTAGAGGTCTCATAAATGTATTCTTTTTTAATTTTTATTATTTATTTATTTATTTATTTTACAGTTCAAGTGTTATCCCCTTACTCAGTCCCACCACTGCCCACACTGAAACTCCCTATCCTATCCCACCTACTCCTGCTTCTATGAGGATGTTCCTATTCCCACCCACCCACTCCTGCCTTCCTGACTTTGATTCCCCTATACTGAGGCATACATAGAACCTTCAAAGGATCAGGGAACTCTCTGCCCATTGATGCCTGACAAGGCCATCCTCTGCTATATATGCAGGTGGAGCCATGTGTACTCCTTGGTTGGTTGCTTAGTCTTTGGGAGCTGTGGGGTTTCTGGTTGGTCAATATTGTTGTTTCTTTGGGGCTGCAAACCCTATCAGTTCTTTCAGTCCTTTATCTTTTCCACTGGGGACCCCATGCTCATTAAAATGGTTGGCTGCGAGCATCTAAACCTGTATTTCTAAGGCTCTGGCAGGGACTCTCAGGAGATGGCTATATCAAGTTCCTTTCAACAAGACTTTCTTAGCATCCACAATAGTGTCAGAGTTTGGTGACTATATCTGGAATGAAGACACAAGTGGGACAGTCTCTGGATGGCCTTTCCTTCAGTCTCTGATTTGCACATTGCCTCCATATTTGCTGCCGTTTTTATTTTGTTCTGCTTTCTAAGAAAGACCAATGAACCCACACTTTGGTCTTCCTCCTTCTTGAGTTTCATGTTGTCTATGAATTGTGCCTTGGGTATTCAGACTTTTGGGGCTAATATCTACTTATCAGTGAGTGCATACTATGTGTGTTCTTTTGTGATAAGGTTACTTCACTCAGGATGATATATTGTATGTTTTTCCTCAGAAAATTGGACACAGTATACCTGTGGACACATCTATACCACTGCTGGACATATACTCAAAATATTGTCCAACATATAACAAGGAAATATGCTCCACTATGTTCATAGAAGCCTTATTTATAATAGCCAGAAGGTGGAAAGAACCCAGATGTTCTTCAACAGAGGAATGGATGTAGAAAATGTGGTGCATTTACACAATTGAGTTTTACTCAGCTATTAAAAATGATGAATTCATGAAGTTCTTAGGAAAATAGATGGAACTAGAAAATAATATCCTGCATGAGGTAACATAATCACATGCTCCAGTTCTTAACATGAACTTATTGTTACACTCTTCTAGTTCTTATGATATGTGACTTTCTTGAGGAGTACATTTTCACACTGCTGTATAACATGTGCAATTTTAAGGCTTCAGTGTCATATGAGTAAAATAATAATTTATTTCATACTGAAATGGTAACTAATGTTTATTTTCTTCCAGTATGACCGTCTACTCTTGACTATAGAAGTGAGCATTCATTCCATTTGAATTCACTAGCCAGTGCTTACCACTGAATGGAACACCATTTTTCTTAATGCTAACATTTCATTAAAATGTAGTAGAAGTTCAGTTCATAAATATATGCACTTATAGACTTCAAAGTTTTCACTGGAAATTATTAATGATGATAAAATATTTGCTTGTAAACAGTCTTGTTATACTCTTGAAAATGGATTTGAAAATAGTTGTCTTGTGATTCTAACACACATACTTCCCAATCAAGAAAACTTCAATACATGCTTTGGCTCAGAGATTTTATTGTTGCCATGATGTCTAAAAATGCATAAATAAATAAGAATTGTTGAATAACAGAATGGACTTGAGGACCATGACAGTTGGAATAGTGCTCTTCCTTCAGATGGCACTTGGTATTCTAGGAAACTTCTCTCTTCTTTTCTACTACCTAATCATTTACTACAAGGAACACACATTGAAGAAAATAGATTTGATTCTTATACATGTGCTCACATCCAACTTGTTGATTATTATCTCCAAAGGACTCTCTGAAGTAGTGAGAGCTTTTGGATGGAAGCAGTTATTCAATAATGTTGGGTGCAAACTTACTTTTTATTTTCAAAGACTAGCTAGGAGTATGTCCATCAGCACCACCTGTTTCTTGAGTGTCTTTCAAGCAATCACAATCAGCCCCAGAAACTCCTGCTTGAAGGAATATAAAACCAAATCTACAAAGTTCATGGGCCTGTCCATTTCTTTCTGCTGGATCCTTTCCATTCTAGTAAATATGCTTTTTCCCATGTATACAGCTTCCAATATGAATAAGAAAAATAATACACAAAAGAGAGACTTTGCATTCTGTCACATTATAGGTCGTGACCAAAAAGTAGCTATAATGTATACAGCATTTTGTGTATTTCCTGAAGTCCTATTTTCTCTTCTCATTGTATGTTCCAGTGCTTTTATGATTGTCATTCTTTATGGACACAAGAAGAAGTTTCAACACATTCTCTACACTCATACTTCCCTCAGAAACTCTGTTGAAAACAGAGCAATGCAAACCATCTTGATTCTGGTTTGCACATTTCTAGCATTTTATATGCTCTCTTCAATTTTACAAGGCTATATTGCTATTTCAGATAATCCCAGTTGGTGGGTAATGAATATCACAGCCATAATTTCTATGTGTTTTCCGACATTATGCCCATTTGTCATGAGCCATGATTTCACTTTTTCCAGATTCTGCTTTACCTAGATGAAAAATTTAAAAACGCTGTATCATAATAAAATGATAATTAGTATATTTAATAATGAAGATCGAATATTAGGTCACATGTGTCATTCTAAGCATCTCTGTAATGGGGAAATAATATAGCATGGATGATATAAATTTAATGATTATTTTACTTTGGAATAGTGCTATATACTCCCTTATAGATTACAGACAGGAAAACACATTCTTAACCAAATTAGCTGTGCTAAGTGTATGTGCCATTTCAATTAGTGAGCCTAAGATTCTATTATAATATGGTTGGTTTGTTGGGTTATATTTTTTCCACCATTGTTTAAGTGAAACCACTTGTCAGCTGTTTTTCTTTCACAAGTTTCATAATTCAGTCCTTTCTTTCTGCACTAGGCATAACAACTATCAGCATTATGAAAACTAAAAAATACAGATAAGTATAACTGCTTCATTTCTTCATGCTTTATGACTCTAGTGTTTTGCATTTAAATACATGTCTACAAAGTTATTGTGTGACAGCATGCTAAAGACCTGTTTGTGTTGAAGTAAGACAATATCCCAACACTGATAGAAGGGGAAGATAGGCATGTATTTCCAACACTACATGGAATCCTATTAACATTGTGATTCCATTTCACACCAGTCAGAATGGTTAAGATAAAACACAAGTGACAGCATATGCTGGCAAAGATGTGGAGAAAGAAGAGTAACTCCTTTATTGTTGGTGTGATGGCACACTGGTACAAACACTGCAAATCAATCTGGTGGTTCCTCAGAAAATTGGAAATTTTTCTACCTGAAAGCCCAGCTATACCACTCTTGGGCCACAGGGACACTTGTTCTTCTATGTTCATAGCAGCCTTATTTGTAGTAGCCAGAAGCTGGAAAAGCATAGATGTCCATTAACTGAAGAATGGATACATAAAATGTCATTCTTTTACACAATGGAATATTATTCAGCTTATTAAAAATGAGAACATCATGAGTTTTGCAGGCAAATGAATAGAACTAGAAAACATCATCATGAGTGAGGTAACACAGACCTCAAATTATATGTATGCTATGTACTGACTCATAAAAAGATATTAGTCAAATAAGTACTGAAGACCCAGGATACAACTCACAGACCATAAGAAGAGTAACAAACTGGAAGAGCCAAATGAGGATGCTTATATGCCACTTAGTAAGAGAAAGAAAATAATCACAGAAGTCAGAGAGAGTGAGCAACCTGGGTTTGATAGGGGAGGCGAAGGGAAAGGGAAACAGGATCAGCTATGGGGGTGTAAGAGAGAAGTCCAGAGGAACAGCAAAATGAACGGAAATAAGCAGCCTGAGGGAAAGGGGTTCCTCTAGAAAGTACCTGAGACTCTTGAGGTGAAAGATTCTCAAGACTCATAGTGAGTGACCTAAGCCAAAATACCCAACACTGGGGAAAGGGAAATCAAAAAGTCTTCCTCTGGTAAATAGACAGGGCTCTTAATGGAGGGACAGAGTGACCAACCCACAGTCAAAATTTCTGACCCATTATTGTTCCTGTCTAAAAGAATTGCAGAGACAAAAATGGAGAATAGACTGAAGGAAAGGCAGCCCAGTGACAAACCAACTTGGAAGGCATCTCATGGGAGGGCAACAAGGACTGACACTATTACTGATGCTATGATGTTCATACAGATAGAAGCCTGGCACAGTTGTCCTCTGAGAGGTCCTACCAGCAGCTGACTGAGACATATGCAGATACTTATACCCAACCATTGTCCTGAAGTCGGGTTCCCCTATGGTTGAATTGGGGGAAGGATTGAAGAAGCTGAAGGGGAAGGTGGACCCTGAGGAAGACGAGCAGTCTCAATTAACCTAGATCACAGGGAGCTCCCAGAGACTGAGCAAACAATGAGGAGCATACAGGGGCTGTTCTGAGGCTCCTGGCACATGTGTAGCAGTGGCCTGCCTGGTCTGGCCTCAGTGGTAAATGATGAGCTTAATCATGGAGAGACATGAGACCACAGGGAAGGGTGAGACCTGCAGGTTGGGGAAGCATCCTCTTGGAGGCAAGGGGAGGATGAATGGAATGAGGAACTGTGTGAGGGGGACCAGGAGATGGGACAATGACTGGACTGTATATTTTTAAAGAATACAGTGGTGAGTTCTACATTGGATATTCAAGTAATGCCTTGTTGGCAGAAATTCTAAGTAGTTTTCATTGAGTGTATAAATGAACTAGGTCATAGCTCCATAAATTTATAAATGGACATTATGTTTAAGAATTTAAGGAAGAGATAATTGAAGTTTGTAAATATAATAAATGTAGAAAGCACAGTAAAAAAATGTGATAAAAAATCCCCTCACATGCCATGTGCCAATTAAATACAGAGAAATAGAAACAAATTCTAGGGAATCATCTCTCTCTAGATAGTTGATGAATTTATGAATGTTCCATAATATTACAGAAGGTTTTGCTATTGAGAGACATTCCAGGTAAATGCTCTTTTTTTCTTTAGGATTATTTAAAGGTAACTTTAATTTTTTTCACCTTTGGTTGACATCTGAGTGATCACAGCCTTGTGCCCCATGGCCTGATATCTCATAGCTACAATAGAATGCTAGTATATATAAGTCACTGTTATCAGATAATTTCACAGGCACTTCATGAATCTTAAAAGCTAGGGAGCTATAAATGTGTGGATGTAACTGGTGAAATTTAAATCTGTATATTGCATGTACTATTTCTTATGGTAAAATAAAGAGGCTCTTCACTTTTTTTCTTCAGTTAATAGGAAAGTTTATACTCCTAGGCCTAATCTCCTTACTCATCTTGTGTTGTAGTATTATTCCCACATAAGGTTTATATAAAATGTTATCTTCATACTTACTCTGTTTTAAATGGACATGACAGAATGAGAATGCTGCCTATATAAAACATAATTCTGAGGAGGTTTCAAAAACAGGATTAGTAACAATTGTGAAAAAATTCTAGATTAAGTCACACAAATGGCACTGGAAATTAAGAGATATCTGAAATTCATAATCAGGATTCCAGAACACTAAAATAGCCCTACAGATCTGCCAGGGATTGAAACACAAAAGTCTTCCTGCACAGGTCTGAAAAAAAAATACTTTCATGTTTTTTCTAGATCTCAAACATTCCAGATACTCCTTAAAATATGACATCAGTTAAGAACCATGTATTCAAACTCTGATTATATATGAAGAATTTTATTCAAACCTTATCATTAAAATTAATTAGGATAAGAGAAATGAAAATGACATTGAAGATAAAATAACAAAGAAAAAATAAAGGAATTTGGGAACCACAGCATCCAGAAGGGACGTAGGTTGTTGTTGTTGTTGTTATTATTATTATTATTATTATTATTATTATTATTATTATTTATCATTATTTTTGTGTTCTAGTAAAATACCATGGTCAATCAAACTTAACCAAATTATTTCTTTCAGACTATTGTTTAAAGAATGAGTATGGATAAATGAGAGAGAAGCATGCAAATAGTTAGCCAAATTGGAGGCCAAATAATCACATTAGTATAAACAGTTCCCAACGAGAAGGAAATGAAATGAAAAGGGGCTATGAAATCCTACAACATACTACAAGTAAATAATTATTCCAGAGAGCCATTTTTATTAATATATTTCTCACATTCCTCACAGATCACAGGCAACTAGGATCTATATGTTCACAAATCTCAGACTATAAAATAAATACATTTATATATCAAACAACTAGACTTCTTTTGTTGTTGTTATCATAGACTCATAGACATCTTATACTACAAAAATATACTTCATCTAAATTTACAAGTCTTGACTTAGTTTAAAAGTCAACCTAAAAAATTTCTGAGACACAGTAAAATTTCTGAAGTGTGATACCCTTTAATAACTTTAATGTTTCCCATAAAGAATTGTAGAAAATATCCATTTCAATTTACTGTAAGAACTGAGCACATAGTAAGGAAATACTGGATCTAAGCCATACAGAAACTCAGCAGAGATATTACCAAAGCTTGTGCCTCCATATTTACTCTCTGGAACTTTAAGTTTAAAGGCTTAGATCAGCATACACCTCCAATTATTTGACATAGCATAAATATGTGCCAAATATTATGTCTATTCCATTTTGCAGCTTATTTTATATAGAATCTTAAACATAATATATACCAAATATCCTGTGTTCCATATTTCAATACAGCATCCAAATTTACAGATGTAGATAACTGATTCTTATGGTGTCCACAGGCCTCTGTGATAAAAACTGTCTCTTCTCAGTGTCTCTCTAAAATTCTAATGGAAATTTCAGTGAACCACTTACTCTTGCATTTGCCATGATTCTATTGATAACCTATAAGAAAAGACCAGATTGCAAGCAGGTACAACCACTGGAAATCACTCTGGCCCTTCCTCAAAAAATTGGAAATAGTACTCCCTGAGGAACCAGCTCTACTGCTGCTGAGAATATACCTAAAAGATACTCCAACATATAACAAGGACACATGCTCCACTCTCTATATTCATAGCAGCTTTATCTATAATAACCAGAAGCTGGAAACAACCCAGATGCCCCTCAACAGAGGAATGGATACAGAAAATGTGGTATATTTACACAATGGTGTACTACTCATTTATTAAAATCAATGACAATAAAATTCTTAGGCAAATTGATGTAACTAGAAAATATCATCCTGAGTGAAGTAACCCAATAATAAAAGAACACACATTGTGTGTACTCACTGATAAGTGTATATTAGGAAGAAAGCTAGGAATACTCAAAATTCAACTCACAGACCATATGAAACACAAGAAGGAAGACCTAACTGTATATGTTTCATGCCTACTCAGAAGGAGGAAGAAAATAACCAGGGTAGAGAGAGAGAGAGGGAGGCATCTGGGATGGAGAGAGGAGGGAGAGAAATACAGTGGGTCAGGAATTGAATGTAGTTGTGTAGCAGTGGGGGATGGAGAACTGGGACTAGTCACTAGAAAGTCCCATATTCTAGGAACCCAAGAATTTGACAGGACATAATAGGGATGACATTAGTGGAAATACCCAACAAAGGGGAGAGAGAAATGTACAGACCATATGGTCTGTATGTGGTAGCATTGGCTCCATGATATGGTTGGCATTGGCCCCAGGTTGAGGAATGGGGCCATACTTCCATCTCAAAAATATTAATTCATAATTGCTTCTTTCAAAAGTAAATGCAGGGACAAACAGTAGAGCAGAGGCTGAAGGAAAGGTCATCCAGAGACTGCCCCACCTAGGGATTCATTACATCTCCAATCACCAAACCCAGATGCTATTGTTGATGCCAAGAAGTACTTGCTGATAGGAGCCTGGTATAGCTGTCCCCTGAGAGGCTGTGCTAGAGCCTGATCAATATAGATGTGAATTCTCAAAGTCAACCATCGGATTGAACATGGGGACCCCAATGGAGGAGTTAGGGGAAGGACTGAAGGACCTGAGGGGTGAGTAATGCAACAGGAAGTACAACAATATTAACTAAGCAGACCTCTCAAAGCTCCCATGGACTAAACCACCAGCCAAAGAGTACACATGGAGGGACTCATGGCTCCAGCTGCATATGTAACAGAGGTTGGCCTTATCTAGCATCAGTGGGAGTGGAGCCCCTTCATTCTGTGGAGACTTGATGTCCCCGGATAGGGGAATGTTAGAGAGCTGAGTTGGGAGGTAGTACTTGGATAAGGGGGCACCATCATAAAAGCATGGTGATGGAGAAGGGGATAGGGGACTTAACTGTGAAGGGGGATGTCATTTGTAATGTAAATAAATAAAATAACCAACATAATTTTTTAAAAAAAGGAAGAAATGATCTAAACATGCTTCCAATGTGGGATGACAGCATCAAGAATATTGCAACGACTTCATAATTTTAAAAGAATTAAATTTAAGAGCAATCAACATGTCAAGCTTTCTCTTTTCACACTCTAGAAAATTTGCTGGTTACAATCTTGTGGTAATATCACCCCTCTCACAGTTCAAATAATGACCAGGCGAACACCACCATTTTTTTCTTTTAAAATTTGTTTATTTATTTATTAAATTTATAACCAGACCCCAGTTTATCATCCTCCATTTTTTTCCAGTACCCCTCCTCCCATTTCCCTATCCAGTCCTCCAACCTTTCTCTTCAGAAAATTTGATGCTTTTCATGGATATAATTGAGTTTAGGCATATCAAGTTGCAGAAAATCTAGGCAAAACTTCACTGGAGATTAGCCCAGGAGGGGAAAAGGGTGGTAAAGCAGGCAACAGAGTCAGAGAAAGTTCCTTCTCTGGCTGCTAGGAAACACACTTGAAGGCCAAGCTATACAACTCTTTTTTATTATTATTATTTATTTTATTTTATTTTTTTAATTTACATTCCAAATCAAGTATTCTTTATACACCTAGTATTTAGTGTGTGACTCTGCATTTGTTTGCATCAGTTGTTAGGTAAAGCCTTCTGTACTTGGTTATGTTAGACTGCTGTTTGCAAGTGTAGCAGAGTATTAGGGGTAATCCCCAGTTAATTGCATTAGTCACAACCTGGACAAGTCTTTGGTTGGCTTTTCCCTCACTTTCTCCTCCATTTTAACCCATGGACACATCTACACCTTTTTAAAAAGTTATTTATTTATTTATTTATTTATTTATTCAATTTATATACCAATATCAACCCCCTTCTTCCCAGTATCCCCTTACACAAATCATCCCACCATTCTCCCTTTCCCTTTCATTCAAAGAATAATGAGCACTCCCTTACCCGATAGTAACTCCCTCAGGCTCATCAAGACACTGAAGCTATAGGTGCATTCTTTCTCACAGAGACCAGAGAAAGGCTGTTCAGTTTCAGCAATGGAAACCACAGGCTGTCACCAAATTGAAGGGACAACCCTCACTCCTGTTGTATTACCCACGTGAAGACCAAACTGTCCTTCTGCTACATATGCGCCTAGTGCATAGGACCAGCTCATGCTGACTCTTTGTATTTCAGTGTCTGGGAGCCTCCAGGGGTTCAAGTTAAGTGACTCTGTTTGTTTTTCTGTGGAGTCCCTGTCCTTTTCAGGTCTCACAATGTTTTTGAAACTCATCTACAATACTCCCAGAGCTCCATCTAGTATTTTTCAGTAATTTCTGCATCTATTTCCATGGGCTATTGGGTAAAAAGACAGTTAATTTGGGCACCTTTCTGAAAGCATTACAGAGTATCACTAATAGTGGCAGGGATTAGTTCTTGCCCCCGTAGGATCGGTCTGAATTTAGACCAGTCATTGGTTGGCCATTTCCTCCATCTCTGCTCTATTTTTTCCCTGCACTTCTCAGAAACAAGACATGTTCCCAGTCAAAGCTTTTGTGGGTAGGTTCCATTCCTTGTTGCTCCACTGGGAGTACTACCTAGCCACAGAAAGTGGTCATGTCAGTGTTCCGCCATAGACGCCCCAGGGCCTCTCATGTCCCAGGTTTCTGGAAAGTCCTAGAGATGAGCACACATACTCACACCCAACCTCCTGACACTGCAAATTTTGTTTTTCTCTACCCTTCTCTCCATATACCCAATCTCCTTATTCTGCCTAGCCCTTCCTCTCATCTCCCAATCATTGACTTTGAAATCTATCTTATTTCCCTTCTGAGAAAAAAAAAAACAAAAACAAAAACAAATATCTTTGTCTTTTAGATCCTTCCTATTATTTGGGATTTTTTTTTTGGGGGGGCGGAGGAGGGTGTCTGTAGTTGTAGCATGACTACACTCTACTTGCCAATTATTATCACTTATAAGTGAATATATACCATGCATGTACTTTTGAGTCTGGATTACCTCACAAAGGATGGAAATTTCTATTCTTCTCAGTTTGCCTAGAAAGTTCATGATGTCCTTGTTTTTAATCGGTGAATAGTATTCCATTGTGTAATTGAACCATATTTTCTTCATTAATTCATCTGTTGAAGGGTATCCGGTTGTTTCCAGATTCTGGCTACCATAAATAGAGCTGCTAAGACCATAGTTGAGCAAGTGCCCTTGGGGTTTGGGAGAGAATCACTTGGGTATATGCTCAGAAGTAGTATACCTGGGACTTGAGGTAGAACTATTCCAAAATTTGGGAGAAACCAACAGATTGACTTCCACAGAGGTTGTACTTTCAATCAAAATTAATCAACATATGCAAAGAAGGACACTTTACACTAATCAAAGGAAAACTCTACCAAAATGACTTCTAAATTCTGATCTCTAAATCCCTAATGCAAGGGCACCAACATTTGGAAAAGGAAGATTACTAAAGCTTAAATTGCACAATGAACCCTACACATTAAGACTAGGAGACTTTACAATTCTGCTGTCATTAATGAACAAGTCATTAAGACAGAAATTAAACAGAGAAATATTGAAACTAACTGCCTATGTGAATCAAATGGACCCGTCCAACATATAACTACTGAACATTTCACTGAAACAGAAAAGCATATAGGTTCTTCTCAACAGCTCACAGAAGGTTTGTCAAAACTGACCATATAATTGGCCTCACAGCTACAGGAAGATTGAGATATTCAGGACCATAGAGATTCAGAATTTACAGTTATTTTGGTAGATTATTTCTTTGGTAAGTGCAGTGTCCTTCCCAGCCTATTTTGATTAATTTTGATTAAAAGTACAATCACTATGGAAGTCAACTGCTTACATCTTTTCAGATCACCATCAAATTAGTGTGGACTTCAACAACAAGAGGTATGGCAGAAAGACTACAAATTCATGGAAACTGAATGACTCTGTACTCAATGACTACTGGGTCAAAGAAGAAGAAATGAAATTAAATACGCTATAGTATTCGATGAAAATGAAGGCACATTGTACCAAACTAATGGGACACAATGAAATTAATGCTAACTTTAATAAGTTATAAACATAAATAATACGTTGTGGTACAATTAATGCTTAGTGGATGAAAAATTTGTTGATTTGAAGGTGAAATGTCTAAGTAACTTGACCAACTGATATTCACTTGGATGTTCTGTTACTAGATGATTAGATAGGAGAACTTTGTTGAAGAAAGTTACTGTGGAGGGATTTGGTCTCAGTAGCCTTGGGCTCTTCCAGTTGGCTGTCTCTGTTGCTTTTGAATTTGTGAGCACAGAGTTCCCTGCTCTTCATCACAACCCTGTTTATTTTTTTCCTCTGTTTTCGAAGAGTGAAGAACTATCTAATTGAATACAAGTGCCCAAATAAACTCTGACTTCGTTATGCTGTTTCCAGTTATGGTGTCTTACTAGAGAAACTGAAAAGTAACTCATTCATAAATTGGTGCCAGTGAATGGAATGTTGCTCTGAAGAAACAAACTATAATTGAATATGGAAAAATATATATAAGTCTGCAAATTTGAATTTAAAGCAGCTGGTGGTTGACAACAGAGCTTATTGGTCCTTCTATATGTAATCTTTTGCTCTGAGAGCACAGTACATTTTAAAGGGTAGCTCAAGGTTCACTAATTTCAAAATGAATCAGTGAAATTAACAGCAACTCTCTTAAACATCATGATTTATGTTTTGATATATATATAGTTGACCAGTCCATGACTATTCTGTGCCACATACTAAGAATTTATTTGAGGTAGAATTTTGAAGTTACTGGTTAATATATGTGGCCCAGGAAATAAAAAAAAAAACAGTATAATATTTACTACATGGAATCTTAATTTCTTATAATTATTATCCTGGTTTACAGTGAAAAATAGCAGTTAAAGCAGAAACACAATATAAATGATTTGGAGAGAATTGGATCATAAGGAAGTTTAATGCTACAACCAAGTCATAGTCCAAAAGATTTGCTGTAATTGTTAAGACTAGGGTCATTAAAAAGTGAGACTGAAATAGTTGAGAGGGAACTGAATCCACTAGATCCATTTGCCTGTCAATCCTGAGTCAGCCTGAACTGTTTTTCATTTTTTTGTTTTTATCTCCAATTTCATCTTCTCAGTGGTGAGATCTACATTCCCAGATAGCAGTGTTCCTTTCCGTATTACTACTTCAGGCCTGTAGATCAGACACCAACACGGAGCAGTGGGATGGGGCTGTGTGTGTATGAATACAACTCATTGAATAGGCATATGGTTCTCCTGTGTTAGTGTTCCTGTCATAGGAGCAGAAAATGTCTTTGACCAGAAAAGGGCTAGAAGGATAGAGTTGAAGGGATCCCCCAGTCAAAAAGAGACACAGAAAGCCCTGGATCCTGCCACCTTGCCTTTCAGTGAGCCCTACACTTCCATTGCAGCTGTCTATGCTTCCTCATTAAAGTGGCACACTCCTTATCTTCAGGAGCTCTAAGGGGGTCAGGATGCTGCCTCTCACCCTGACACAATCCCTCTACTGACAGCCTTGCCTTGTTACAGGACATGGCAGGTTGACGTTACATTTCTCCCATTGTTAGGAGTGTTATCTAGTGTCATCCTTTTAGATTCCTAGGGGTTTCTTTTTTGTTTTTTATTTTTTTTATTTGATATATTCTTTATTTACATTTCAAATGCTGTTGCCTTTCCTGGACCCCGCCGCCCTAAAATCCCCTGACCCATCCCCCCTTTCCTTTCTCACCAATCTATCTACTACCACTTCCCTGTCTTGGTATTCCCTTATAATGGGGCATCTAGTCTTCTCAGGACCAAGGGCATCTCTTCCCTTTGATGTTCAACAAGCCTTCCTCTGCTGCACATGCATCTGGAGCCATGGGTCCCTCCATGTGTACTCTTTTGTTCATGGTTTAGTTCCTGGGAGCACTCAGATTACTGGGTGGTTCATATTGTTGTTCATCTTATGGTACTGCAAATGCCTTCAGCTCCTTGGGTCCGTTCTCTACATCCTCCATTGGGGACCCTTTGCTCAGTTCAATGGTTGGCTGAGAGTGACCTCCTCTGTATTTGATTCCTGGGAGTTTCCATTGCTCTAGGTTTCTAGTTTTCATACAGATCCACTGCCATTTCTATGGTCATTCCCAATACTTTCACTTTCAGTCCTTAACCTACCTGAACCTTCCTGTTTGCATGCCCACCTCCACGCCTTCTCAGTCCCTTTACTCATCAGAGGAAATAAAGGAGACCAATTTTGTGCTGTTGTTTTTAAAATGCACTTATTCCCTTTACAACCCCTTTCCATTACCCACAAATTCTAACCCAATTGTCTGCTCCATTTCTCTGAGAATGAGATCCCCAGTCTGGGTGTTACCCCCTTTTTTTGTCTCCTCCAATCCCTCCCACACACTTGTCAAGTAACTGCAGGGCAAGGAACATCCTCTTCCACTGAGGCCAGACAAGAAAGCTCAGTTAGGGCAACAATAAGCAGGCAACAGAATTAGACTCCAGGTCTAGCTGTTAGGGGACCACCATGATGACGAGGTTGCATATCTGCAACCTATGTACTAGTCAAGGTTCTCTAGAGTCACAGAATTTATGAAATTTCTTTATATATTTAGGAAATTCATTGTAATGACTTATAGTCTGTAGTGTACCTAACCCAACAATCAACAGTTGTGAATGGGAAGTCCCAAAATCTAGTAGTTTTTCACTTCTATCAGGCTAGGTTTTTTTTTTAAACCTGGTCTTCTGTATTAGATGGAATGCTGAAAAAGTAGGTTCTACCATATGTGCTGGCAGGTAATTACAAGCATGCAAAGAAGAGTCAGTCTTCTTTCTTCCAATGTCCTTACATAGGCCCCCAGAAGAAGGTGTGTCCCAGATACCACTATTTCTGAGTCAGGAACTGCTCTGTCATCTGCTTGCCTCAGTCTTCTGGTATTAATGTCATGTACTACTGTGCCTGGGCCTAATCCTTTCACACCTCCTATCCCAAGATCACCATATCAATATCCTTCTCAGAAGCCTGTATCCTCCAGTCTTAAAATCTGGATTACAGGTGTGCCCTCCATTTCTGGATTGCAGGTCATTCCAGATGTAGTTAAGTTGACAACTAGGAATAGCCATCATAGCCTAGTTTCCAGGTCATGCTTGCTCTTTCATTGCTGTTTTGATCTCTGAGACTAAGGGTAGTTTATTCTGTTGGTCTTCCTCTGAAGTCCCTGTCCTCTTCAAGTCCCTCAATTCTTCCCCCAAAGGCTTTCGACAACTCCATGAGTCAGCCTAATATTTGGCTCTGGGTCTCTGAATCACTTTTAATTGGCTGCTGGTTGGATCCTCTGAAAGGACGGTTATGTTAAGCTCCTGTCTACAAGAATAATAAAGTATCAATAATAATGCCAGGGTTTGGTTCTTCACTATAGGAAGGGAATCAATTTGGGCCAGCCATTGGTTAGTTATTTTTTTCCTTCTCTGCTCTAATTTTGTGTCTGCACATCTTATAAGTAGGACACATTTTGCATCTAAGGTTTTGTGGGTGAGTTGCTATATTTATCCCTTTGCATGGCTACAGGAAATGGCAACTTCAAGATTCATATCCCCCACTGCTAGGAGTCCCAACTAGAGTTGCTTCTGTGGATGCCATGAGTCTTCCTCACATACCCGGTCCCTGGCACATCTTGAAGATTGCCTCACCCCCTACCACAGATTTCCATTCTCCCTTCCTGTTATTCCTATACCTGATTCCACCACCATCCCCTTCACCACCATCTTCCCTCCCTCCATTAACTTCAGAGGTTGTTCCCCATCCTGACTCTGAGAAAGATTAAACCATCCTCTCTTGGGCACTACTTGTTACTTGTCTTCTTTTCATCTGTGGATTACCATGGTTTTCATGTACTTTATGGCTAACATCCACGTATAAATGAGTTTATACCATGGATGTCCTTGTGGGTCTGGGTTACCTTTCTCAGGATGGTATTTCCTATTTCCATCCATTAGCCTGCAAAATTCATGTTGTCCTTGCTTTTAACAGCAGAGTAGAATTCTATTGTGTAAATGAAACATAATTTCTTTACCCATTCTTCATTTGAGGGACATTTAAGTTGTTTTCAGTTGCTGGTTATTATAAATTTAGTTACTATGAACATAGTTGATCAAGTGACCATGTGGGATGATGGAGCATCAGTTTGGGTATATGCCCAGGAGTAGGATAGCTGGAACTTGAGATAGATCTATCCCTAGTTTTCTGAGAAAATGCCAAATAAATTTTCAGAGTGGTTATCCATGTTTATACTTCCACCAGCAAAGTATGAGTGCACATTCTTGCCAGCCTGTGATGTCCCCTGAGTTTTTTATCTTGGCCATTGTGACAGGTATAAAATAGAATCTCAGAGTCATTTTGATTTGCATTTCCCTGATGACTAAGGAGGCTGAACATTGTTTTAAGTGTTTCTCAAGAAATAGAGATTACTTTGTGGAATATTTTCTGTTTACCTCTGTATCCCATTTTTATTTGGTTATTTTTATTTGGGTAAATTCTCTGTTTACCTCTGTATCCCATTTTTATTTGGTTATTTTTATTTGGGTAAATTCTCTGTTTACCTCTGTATCCCATTTTTATTTGGTTATTTTTATTTGGGTAAATTCTCTGTTTACCTCTGTATCCCATTTTTATTTGCGTTATTTGGGATGTTGGTGTCTAACTTCTGGAGATCTTTATATATTTTGAATATTAGCCAACTGTCAGATATAGGGTTAGTGAAGATCCTTTCCCAATTGGTATTCTTTAATTTTGTCTCATTGAAGGTGTCCTTTGACTTGCAAAATTTATTTATTTTCAGGAGGTCTTGTTTATTAATTGTAGACCTACTGCCTGAGCCATTGATGTTCTGTTCAAGAAGTTGTCTCCTGCACCAGTGAGCTAAAGACTATTTCCCAACTTCTGCTCTTTTAAATTTAGTGTGTCTGATTTTACATTGAGGTCTTTGATCCACTTGTTTTTGAGTTTTGTGCAAGGTGATAAATATGGTTCTATTTGCATTATTCTACATACAGACATCCAGATAGTTTAGTACAACTTGTTGAAGATATTCTCCCTTTTGTATTGTATGGTTTTGTTTTCTTTGTCAAAAATCAAGTGTTCATTGGTGTGTGGGTTTATTCCTGTGTCTTCCTTTAGATTCCATTGATCAATTTGCATTTTCCTATACCAATGCAGTTATTCCTATTGCTTTGCAGTACAGTTTAAAGTCATAGTAATGATACTTCCAGAAATTCTTTTATTGTTTAGGAGTGTTTTAGCTATCTTAGGTTTTTGTTTTTCCACACAAAGTTGAAAATTTGTCTTTCAAGAATTGTAAAGAATTGTGTTGGAATTTTGATGAGAATATCATTGAATCTGTAGATTATTTTTGATAAGATTACCATTTTCACTATGTTAATCCTACTGATTTATGAGCATAGAAGATCACTCCATCTTCTGATATATTCTGATATCTTCTTCAATTTCTTTTTTTCTGCACTTGAAGCTATTATCACACATATCTTCCATTTGCTTATTTAGAATGTTGCTACTGCTTGTTTTATTTTATTTGTGGTCACTGTGAATGATGTTATTTCTCTAATTTCTTTTTCAGACCATTTGTTAATTTATATAAAGAGAGCTACTGATATCTTTTGAGTTAATTTTATATAAAGTCACTTTGCTGAAGTTGTTTACAAAACAAAGAAAGAATATTGAAAGCAGTAAGAGAAAAAAGCCAAAGGCAGACCTATAAAGGAAGACCTATCCGAATCACATCAGATTTCTTACCAGACTATGAAAGCCAGATGATCCTGGGAAGATCTCATGCAGACACTAAGAGAACACAAATCCCAGCCTAGACTACTATACTCAGAAAAACTCTCAGTCACCATAGATGTAGAGACCAAGATATTCCATGATAAAACCAAATTTTCACAATATCTTCCCACAAACCCAGCCCTGCAAAGGACAATAGGTGGAAACCGCCAAGACAAGGAGAGAAACTACACCCTGGAAAAAACGAGATAGTAACATTCTTTCATCAAACCCAAAAGTAGATAAGCACTCAAACATAAAGATAGCATCAAGAATAGCAGGTGGCAATAATCACTATTCCTTAATCTCTTGTAATATCAATGGTCTCAATTCCCCAATAAAAAGACATAGTCTAACAAACTGGATACATAAACAGGACCCAGCATTTTGCTGTGTGCAGGAAACTCACCTCAGTGTCAAACACAAACACTATCTCAGAGTAAAAGACTGGAAAACAATTTTACAAGCAAACGGTCCCAGGAAACTAGCTGGAGTAGCAATTCTAATATCAGATAAAATTAACTTTCAACCTAAAGTCATCAAAAAAGGCACAGAAGGACACTACATACAGATCAAAGGAAAAATCCACCAAGAAAAACTCTCAATTCTGAACTTCTATGCTCCAAATGCAAGAGCACCCTCATTTGTGAAAGAAACTTTACTAAAGCTCAAGCACACATCGCACCTCACACAATAATAGTGGGTGACTTCAACACCCTGCTCTTGGAAATGGATCGTTAAGGAAAGCAGAAAGTAAACAAGGACACAGTGAAACTTATTGAAGCCTTGGGCCAAATGGAACTAACAGATATAACAGAAATATATATAACATTTCTTCCTAGAGCAAAGAATATACCTTCTTCTCAGCACCTCATGGTACCTTTTCCAAAACTGATCATATAATTGGTCACAAAACAGACCTCAACAGATATAAGAAGTTCGAACTAATATCATGCCTCCTATCATATCACTATGGAATAAGGGTGGTATTCAATAACAACAAAAACAACAGAAAGTCCACATACACATGGAAGCTGAACACTGCTCTACTCAATGATATCTTGATCAAGGAGGACATAAAGAAAGAAATCAAAGACTTTTTAAAATTTAATGAAAATGAAGGCACAAAATACCCTAATTTATGGGACACAATGAAAGCAGTTCTAAGAGGAAAATTCATAGCCCTGAGTGCCTCCAAAAAGAAATGGGAGAGAGCATACACTAGCAGCTTAATGGCACACCTGAAGGCCCTGGAACAAAAAGAAGCAAATACACCCAAGAGGAGTAGAAGGCAGGAAGTCATCAAACTCAGGTCCAAAAACAATAAAGAAAAACAAATTAAACCATACAAAGAATCAAAAAAACTAGGAGTTGTTTCTTTGAGAAAATCAACAAGATAGACAAGCCCTTAGCCGGACTAGCCAGAGGGCACAGAGACAGTATCCAAAGTAACAAAATCAGAAACGAAAAGGGAGATAAAACAACAGAAACTGAGGAAATTCAAAAAATCATCAGATCCTACTACAGAAGCCTGTATTCAACACAGCTAGAAAATCTGGAGGAAATGGGCAATTTCCTAGAGAGATACCAAACACCAAAATTAAATCAGGATCAAATAGACCATCTAAACTGTCCTATAACCCCTGAAGGAATAGAAGTGGTCCTTGGAAGTCTTCCAACCAAAAAAAGCACAGGTCCAGACAGTTTTAGTGCAGAATTCTATCAGACCTTCAAAGGAGACCTAACACCAATACTCTTCAAACTATTCCACAAAATAGAAACAGAAGGAATACTACCCAACTCGTTCTATGAAGCCACAATTACACTAATACCAAAATCACACAAAGATCCGACAAAGAAAGAGAATCTCAGGTCAATTTCTCTTATGAATATTGATGCAAAATTACTCAATAAAATTTCTGCCAACCAAATCCAAGAACACATCAAAATGATCATTCACCACGATCAAGTAGGCTTCATCCCAGGGATGCAGGGATGGTTCAGTATAAGGAAGTCCATCAATGTAATCCACTACATAAACAAACTCAAAGAAAAAAACCTCATGGTCATTTCACTAGATGCTGAAAAAGCATTTGACAAAATTCAGCATCCTTTCATATTAAAGGTCTTGGAAAGATCAGGAATTTGAGACCCATATCTAGACATAGTAAAAGTAATTTACAGCAAACCAATAGCCAACATCAAACTAAATGGAGAGAAACTTGAAGTAATCCCACTAAAATCAGGATCTAGAAAAGGCTGCCCTCTCTCTCTCCATATCTTTTCAATATAGTACTTGAAGTTCTAGCTAGAGCAATTGGACAACAAAAGGAATTCAAAGGGATACAAATTGGAAAGGAAGGAGTCAAACTATCACTGTATGCATACGATATGATAGTATACTTAAGCGACCCAAAAAACTTCCCCGTAGAAATCCTACAGCTTATAAACAACTTCAGCAAAGTGGCCAGATATAAAATCAACTCAAGCAAATCAGTAGCCTTCCTATACTCAAAGGATAAGCAGGTTGAGAAAAAAATAAGAGAAATGATACCCTTCACAATAGCCACAAACAATATAAAGTATCTTGGTGTGACTTTAACCAAACAAATGAAAGTTCTGTATGACAAGAATCTCAGAATACCCTAGACACAATCAGCATATCAATAGATTTCTAAAAAGATGGAAGGAGAGACCCCTGGTCCTGGAAAGACTGGATGTAGGGGAACGCCAGGACAGAGTAATGAGAGGGGGTTGAACGGAGAAAAGAGGGAGGGAAGGGGGCTTATGGGACTTTCGGGGAGGGAGGAAACGGGAAAGGGGAAGTGATTTGGAATGTAAATTAAAAAAATAAAATTAAATTAAATTAAAAAAAAATAAAAAAAAATAAAAAAAGAACTTCAAGTCTCTGAAGAAAGAAATTGAAGAAGACCTCAGAAGATGGAAAAATCTTCCATGCTCATGGATTGGCAGGATTAATATAGTAAAAATGACCATCTTGCCAAAAGCAATATACAGATTCAGTGCAATCCCCATCAAAATCCCAACTCAGTTCTTCATAGAGTTAGAAAGAGTAATTCAAAAATTCATCTGGAATGACAGAAAATCCAGGTAACTAAAACTATTCTCAACAGTAAAAGAACTTCTGGGGGAATCAGTATCCTGGACCTCAAGCTGTACTACAGAGCAATAGTGTTAAAAACTACATGGTATTGGTACAGTGACAGGCATGTAGATCAATGGAACAGAATTGAACACCCAGAAATGAATCCACACTCCTATGGCCACTTGATCTTTGACAAAGGAGCTAAAACCATCCAGTGAAAAAAAGATAGCCTTTTCAGCAAATGGTGCTGGTTCAACTGGAGGTCAACATGCAGAAGAATGCAAATTGACCCATTCTTATCTCCTTGCACTAAGCTCATTTCCAAGTGGATCAAGGACCTCCACATAAAACCAGACACACTGAAACTAATAGAAAGGAAACTAGGGAAGAACCTTGAACATATGGGCACAGGGGAGAATTTTCTGAACAGAACTCCAATGTCTTATGCTCTAAGATCAAGAATTGACACATGGGACCTCATAAAATTACAAAGTTTCTGTAAGGCAAAGGACACTGTCAAAAGGACAAAGTGGCAACCAACAAACTGGGAAATGAGCTTACCAACCCTACATCTTACTGAGGGCTAATATCCAATATATACAAAGAACTCAAGAAGTTAGACTCCAGAAAGTCAAATAACCTTATTGAAAAATGGGGTACAAAGCTAAACAAAGAGTTCTCACTTGAAGAATATCTAATGGCTGAGAAGCACCTAACGAAATGTTCAACATCCTTAGTCATTAGGGAAATGCAAATCAAAACAACCTCACACCAGTCAGAATGGCTAAGATCAAAAACACAGGAGACAGCAATTGTTGACGAGGATGTGGAGAAAGAGGAACACTCCTCCACTGTGGTGGGATTGCAAGCTGGTTCAACCACTCTGGAAATCAGTCTGGCGGTTCCTCAGAAAACTGGGCATGACACTCCTGGAGGATCCTGCTATACCACTCCTGGGCATATACCCAGAGACTTCACCAGCATGCAATAAAGACACAAGCTCGACTATGTTCATAGCAGCCTTATTTATAATAGCCAGAAGCTGGAAAAGACCCAGATGTCCCTCATCGGAGGAATGGATTCAGAAGATGTGGTATATTTACACAATGGAATACTACTTTGCAATTAAAAACAATGAATTCACGAAATTTCTAGGCAAATGGTCAGAACTGGAAAATATCATGCTTAGTGAGGTAACCCAGTCACAAAAGAACACATATGGTATGCAGTCACTGATAACGGGATATTAACCCAGAATCTCGGAATACCCAAGACACAATTCACGTATCAATAGATTGCCAAGAAGATAGAAGGAGAGACCCCTGGTCCTGGAAAGACTAGATGTAGGGGAATACCAGGACAGAGAAGCAGGAGGGGATTGAATGGGGAAAAGAGGGAGGGAATGGGGCTTATGGGCCTTTTGGGGAGGGAGGAAATGGGAAAGGGGAAATCATTTGGAATGTAAATAAAAAAACTTAGAAAATAAAAAAATTCAATAAATAGAAGACTTAATTTTAAATTGATAATGCCTTAACAACTTTTGCTTGTGTACATGTATTGTTGGTTAGAGTCTATGTATGTTCTGATTCATTCTCAGTTGACTGTACTGGATTCTTTGGAGGACAATCTCATTTGGACTTCCTTAGATAAAATGAATGTTATTACTTTTGAACCACGGTCTGTCAGTTGCCTGTAACTCTTATTAGACAAAACTGGCTGTTCTGTGATTCCAGGTAACTTTTGATTCTGACTCTCCAGTGCTTCGACCAAAAGTGAATGACATTAACATATTTATTTCTATTCCTATTATCTTCAAGGACGTATGTGTATACCTTCTGTCATTCCTAGGAGACACAGCATGAAAGCAAACTATTATTTTCTCTGGCTCTTACAGTCTTACTTCCTTATTTCCTAAGTGGTCTGTGAACCTTATGTATAAGCATTGAATTCTAGACTTAGTAGGAACTCGGCTCCAAAATTTGCATTTGAATTTGATAATGTTTTCCTGTACCAAATGATCATGCTGACAACATACATACAGTTAGTATTTTACGGACTGTATTTATGTTTTATGAAAAAATATACAAACATGTATATGTGTAATATATGAATATATGCATTCAAATATATTTATATATAAACATATAAATAATATATGCTTATATATTTACATATACATGTAACATCAGTTTTTGAAAAAGGGGGTCATAATATGAAATTAAGCAAGAGTGATTTATGAGAAGCATTGAAGAGAGAGGAACAGCAAATTTATGTAAGCATGTTATACTAAAAAAAATTGTAGAACTAAGTTTTTAAAGATTGCGTAATGTCACACTAATTATTTATTTTATGTGAGTCCTAGAGATTGAATGCGCATTCTCCAACTGTGATGCAAGCACTTCAAAAACTATCCTTCCTGTTCCACTCAGTATTAATACATGCCATAATGTTATTTCACATGTTAGTTTTAGTGTTTCATAGCTGATTGTGAGTTTTAAACAAAGGGCGTGTAAATAATACTGTGCTGATATTTATTGGAACTGTGCAATTATGTTTTAATCATAAAATCATAAAAAGTATTTTGGTGCAAAAAATATAAGGTTTATCTTAATATATCAAATTCAAACTAGACATAGGTAGTTTCTGCTGATTTATACTGTATAAGAATATTGTATTCATGTACATTATAGACAACTTAGGATACAGAATATCGACTGAACAATTCAGAATGTATCTGGAATAATATCATTGAGCACAAAATTATAAAAATGTCTGTGCAAACAGCAAGTTAATGTTCTCATTTCTCAAGTCACCAAATAACCCCAAATTACTTTTTGAAATTAGGTAATCAGTTACAAAGTTTTCTCTCATATGATAGAGATGATGTGAGATGACTTTAGCTACACAGTGATTATTTTTACTTCTTTTTCTAATTTTCAATTAAATTGAAAAAGCCTTTTTAACAAAACACATCTCAAGTAATACTCTGCATTAAGATGATTAAGTTGATACAGTAAATATCACCAACCTGTGGGATCCAGTAGCTTTTACATAATAGCAGGTATTAGTGATAGAATGACTTATTCATTCAGAAGTCTGACTAGTTCAAATAATTCACTGTAAAGATGAAATCATAGTTACTCTCACTTCACATCATTTCTTCCTTTTTCTCTCCTAATGAGGGTTAAGGTCATTGTTGTTGTTGTTATTATTATTATCATTATTATTAAACATCTGTTTTATATTACTTACAAATCACTGATTTTAAGGTGTCTCTAAACTCAAGGCAATGTTTTCCAGTAACTATGATTCAGAGAACTGCCCCTAGGAGACTCTTCTGAAGAGACTTCTAAGCTTGTTTCCAGACACCACAAGAAGGCAAGTATTCCACGTGGGTGGACTTTAAGAAGCTGCAATGCAAACTGTGTTTTCAGCTTCTTTCTGTAAGTTGTAGTCTATTCTGTCTAATGTTTTCCTTTTATGATTTAATTATCTGAATAAACAAACAACATAAAGTGTAAGAAAGAATTACATTGTACAAAGGAGTATCATAATGAGTTCACACTATACATGAATTAATGTTTGTGACTGTGTATTTTTCTTTTTTTTCATTTTTAGTTTTCATTTGCTAGTCTCATGATGTAGCTCTGTGTCTCCATGTTTATTCTATAAAAATTCACTACTTCTAATGTATCGCTTTAAGCAACCCTTCTGTTTTTGTGATAGGTAATTAAAAGAGAAACTCACTGGAAACCACAAATGAAACTCATCTTTATCGTGTACCACTTACATCAATAAATAAAAGATTACCTGTGGGTGACAATTACAGAAATATATCGGTTGCAATAGCAGCATTTTAGAAAAGTTTAGCACATATCCTAATAATATTTAGAGTTAGACATTCCCTGAACTACTTCAATTCACAAATAGAAATAGGATATAGACAACTATATTTGTTACAATTATCTGTCATTAAATAAAGAGAATGTTCTCTGGAGTTTTGAGTTGGTGTGTAACTATGAAGACATAGGTTCATATCTAGGTTAGTCTTCAGGAAATATAATCAATGCAGACATATACTGTGCTTTGTAAGAATGCAATCATAATGTAAGAACTCATGCTTTCCTTGGTACTTTTTGAAGCACTTTATTTTCGTGAATGCTTTGGTCTTTCATTTACATTGTTGCAGAGAACCTCACTGTGTATCAGCTGGGTCTGTTCACTTCTGATGGATAAGTGGTGATGTCTCTGGTTAGAGACCACTATTTATTTATATAATGTGATTTTTGTCTTTGCAGACACCATCACAAGAGTGACATTTTTGACAGATACATTCATACCTATTCTTGATAAACATACTATCATTGGAAAAACTAAGACTAGTTCATGAGATGTACACCTTATCCTCATCCTTAAGGAGAGCTAACATCTCCTATTGTCTTTCCATTATTTATCCTACTGTATAATAACACCAAATAATGAGTCAAATAAGAACCAATGTTATTATTGTTTACTCACCATTAAATCTGTGTGTGTGTGTATGTTTATATATAGGTATAAAAACATATATCTATACATAGGTATATATACACATACATACACATGTGTGTGCACACACACATAGACACACACACACACACACACACACACACACATATATATATATAATGATCTGCAGTTTTAATCACCTATTCCCATTTAAGAGTTCATCACACAGGGAAGTTTTGCTATAGTTCTCTCCCACAATCTGACTCTAAATGAGCAAGTATGTATGTGTCATTACATACGAGTTTTGTGAAATTTGAGGAGAAATTTTTGTCAGAATAACATGTTCTTATACTAACATGAATTTATTTTATAATCTTCTACATCTAATAGTGCTTGTTCAAGGAATACATTTTCACTTTGCTGTGTAACATTTACAGTTTTATGTCTTTAGTATCATATGAGAAATGGATAAAATTCTTTCATTTTAAAATTGTGACTACAGTCTATTTTCTTCCAATAGGGCTGTTCATTCAGGATTGTAGAAGTGAGCACTGATTTCACTAGCCAGTGCTTCTCATTCAGTAGAGCACCATTTTTCTTAATGTTAACATTTCAATAAAATTTAAGGAAAACTCTGTCTGTAAATATGTGAATTTATTTCACTAGAAATTATTGATTATGAAATATTTGTTTTGAAAAAAATCTTGTGATGACAGGTTCCATGACCTTAAATATAGTTGGTTTTGTGACCTTACACCCACACATCCCAATCAAGAAAACTTCAATAATATGCTTTGACTCAGAAATTTGATTGCTGCCTTGATTTAAAAAAATGCTGAAAACCAGAATGGACTTGAGAAAAATGACAATTGGAATAATGCTCTTACTTCAGACAGCACTTGGTATTCTAGGAAACTTCCTTCTTCTTTTCTACTATCTATTCATTTACTTCAATGAACATACATTAAAGGTCATATATAGGATTTTTAAACATGTGTTCATATCCAACTTCTTGGTTATTATCTCAGTTGGAATCCCTGGGGTATTTTGAGCTTTTGGATGGAATCTGGGATTCAGCCATTTTGGGTGCAAGTTTCTTTCTTATGTTAAAAGACTTGCCAGGAGTGTGTCCATCAGCACCACCTGTCTCCTGAGTGTTTTTTTTTTGGGGGGGGGGTAATCACCATCAGCCCCAGGAACTACTGCTGGAAGGAATTTAAAACCAAAACTATAAAGTTTGTGGTCCTATCCATTTGCCTCTGCTGGATCCTTTTGATGCTAATAAATATGCTTTTCCCTGTCTACACAACTACCAATAAGAATTTAGAAAATGTGACACAAATGAGTGATTCTCAGTTCTGCTACTCTGTAGGCCATGACAAAATAGTAGATTTATTATATATAGCATTTAGTATGTTTCCGGAAGTCTTATTTTCTGTACTTCTTGTATGTTCTAGCATCTTCATGATTGTCATACTTTCTGGACACAAGAAGAGGGTTCAACACATCCTTCATGCTCACGCTTCCTTCAGAACCTCTGCTGAAATCAGAGTTATACAGAACATCCTGGTTCTGGTTTGCACCTTTTTAGTATTTTATAATCTCTCTTCCATTTTACTAGGCTATATTGCTCTTTTAGCTAATCCCAGTTGGTGGTTGACAATTATCACAGCCATAATTTCTATGTGTTTTCCTACATTAGGCCCATTTGTGATAGGTTATGATTTCACTGTTTCTAGATTCTGCTTTACCTGGATGAGAAATATAAAACTACCATAATCTTGCAATGAAACTATAAATAATATGTTTAATTCAATTTTATTTTTTATGTATTCACTTTATATCCTAGTCACTGCCTTGATCTCAGTCTCTCCCTCCTACAATCTGTCCCATCTCCCTTCCCTCCATTTCCTCATAGAAGGTGGCCTCTCCCTCTAGAGCTCCCTATCCTGCCAATTCAAATCTCTGAGAAGCTAGCCACTTCCTCTTCTACTGAGGACAGATAAGGGAGCTCAGCTAGAGGAACATATATCCCATACAGGAAATAGCTTTTGAGATAGTCCTATCTCCATTTGTTAGGGACCTGAGTGAAGAGTGAGCTGCATGTCTGCTACATATGAGCAGGGAGACCTAGGTTCAGTTCATGTATGTCCTTTGGTTGGTGGTTCAGAATCTGATATTTCCAGGTATCCACATTACTTGACTCTGCTGGTCTTCCATTGGAGTTCCTATACCCCTTGGAGTCCTTCAATCCTTCCTCCTATTTTTCCATAAGAGTCTCCAAGCATAAACCACTGTTTGAATGTGGGTGTTTATATCTGTCTGAGTCTGCTGCTGGGTGGGGTTTCTCAGAGGACAACACGCTCCTGTCTGCAAGCATAACAGAGTGTTATTATTAGTGTCAGGAATTGGTGCTTGCTGCTGTGATATACCATATACCCAGTATTGTGAGTCACAGCTAAGATCACTCCCATTGGTTTTTGGGTACCTCCTTTATCCCCGGTCTCTGACTTGTTCTGGAGATGACCCCACGTCTTCACCAGTCATCAGTTGCAGATTTCAGAGAATTCTTAACAGAGGAATCCTGAATGGCTGAGAAGCACTTAATGAAATGTCCAAATCCATATTGATAAGGGAAATGGAAATCAGATCAAATCTGATGTTCCATATTATACCCATTAGTAATGACTAAGATCAAAATCTCAAGACACAGCACATTGTGTTGAGGATGTGGAATGAAGGGAACAATTCTTCATTTCCAGTGGAAGTGCTTACTTGTATAACCACTTTGGAATGTAATTTGGTGGTTTCTCAGAGAACTGTGAGTGGTGCTACCTTACGATCCAGCTATACCACTCCTAGACATATACCCAAGAGATGATCCAACATCCCACAAAGACACTTGCCAATTATGCTCATAGCAGCTTTATTCATAATGACCAGCAACTGGAAACTAGATGTCCCTCAACTAAAGAATGAGTAAATGGGTAGTGGTGGTACAAGCCTTAAATCCCAGCACTTGGGAGGCTGAGGCAGTCAGATTTCTGAGGTTGAGGCCAGCCTGGTCTACAGAGTGAGTTCTAGGACAGCCGGGGCTACACACAGAATCCCTGTCTTGAAAAACAAAACAAACAAACAACAACAACAAAAAGAATGGGTAAAGAATATGTGATTCTATACAATGGGATATTATTTAGATATTAAAAACAAAGTAATCATTAATTTTGTAGGCAAATGGGTATAACTTGAGAATATCTCCCTGAGTGAAGTAACTTAGATCCAAAAAGACATGCATGGTATGTACTCACTTATATGCAGATATTAGCCATAATATACAGGTACTGGGCTATAGTGCACAGACCCAAAGAAACTAAGCAAGAAGAAAGGCACACGTAAAATGCCAGAAACACATGTGAAAAGGGGAAGGAAAAGTTGATAAGAGGAAGACGGAGTGAAGATACTGGGAGAGAGGAGGCATAGGGAAGAGAATGGAGGGTTTAGGATCAGCTACTGAGAAGGCCAGGAGAAATGGCTATATGGCCATCAAAATCAATGGAAAACTAGAAATAGTATTCTTTAATGATGCAGATGTAATCTTAGGCCTCTTATGTCATTCAAATTACAGTGTAATTATAAAATAACATATGGAGGGTCATATCCATTTAATTATTATTTTAAAGCAGAGTAGTGCTACATTCTACCTTATAGATTATAGCCTGTAGAATCCCAGATTCTTAGCCAAATTAACGTTGCTAAGTATATGTTAAAACTCATTGAGTAGACCTATGATACTATTATAAATTGTCTGGACACTTTGACTATATTTTTCTCACTGTTGCTTAAGTATTCCCACTTCTCAGCCCACTGTTTCTTTGTTCAAAATATATATACATGATTAGTTTCTTTCTTTCTATGCTAGAGGTCATAACAACTACCAGAATTATGAAAGGAAAAAAAATCAGATAAATATAACCACAAATATAAGTGCTTGATTTTTTCATGCTTTATGACTCTAGTATTCTACAGTTAAATATTTGTCTGCACAGATATTTTGTGACAGAATCCACAATACCTGTGCAAGCTGAAGTCAGACAATATACAAACATAGATAGAAGATGAAGAAAAGAATGAATTTCAAATGCTAATTAAAATCCTTGTATCACTGGTTAGCTGCTAATGAAGAGAGAGTTTCCTTTTATCATATTAGTGTGACTATCTGTTAGGCTGAGCACTTACTGTGTCAGGCAATAGACCTGAGTACTATAACAAAACAAAGTAAGCTTTATGGACTTTGAAATGAAAGAACTTGAAGAATGGGGTAGATATGAAAGAAATTGGGTGAGAAAATTACTACAAGAGAATTGATATAAATGTTTTGTTAAGAATAAAGAAAGAAAGAAATGGAAATTACATTAAATGTTTTTAAGAATTCATGGATGAATAAATAAATCCTGGCCTTTAATCTCAATGCTTAGGAGACATGGACACGGAGGTTACTTATGAGTCTGAAGGCACCCTAATCTATAAACAAATCCGTTCAGCTCTAGCTATACAGATAAACCCTTTCTTAATAAATAATAATAATTGTTTTAAATTGTTTTGTTTTAATTACCAAAATGAAAATGGTTATAAATTCGATGGTTATAATAGTATTACAAATTCTCTATCTGAAAGGTCAAAATAAACTAGATGTAAATAAATAGAAAGCTGCTAAATTGAATCAATCTATACTTTCGATGACATCAAAAGGCCTGAACCAAAAATAGAGTCAGACCAAGAACATTCTATTTTGGAAGAGAGGCTCTATATTTATGTTTTTTTTTTTCCTAAGTTTTTGTTCCTAAGTTTTTTTTATTTACATTCCAAATGATTTCCCCTTTCCAGTTTCCTCCCTCCCCAAAAGTTCCATAAGCCCCCCTCCCTCCCTCTGTTCCCCATTCAACCCCCTCTCACTTCTCTGTCCTGGCATTCCCCTACATCCAGACTTTCCAGGACCAGAGGTCTCTCCTTCCATCTTCTTGGAAATCTATTGATATGTGAATTGTGTCTTGGTTTAACAGGAAAGAAAAAAATGCCTTTGGAATCCTTCCAAAATAATAAATCTCGTAAAGATCTTGATTACAGACAGGATGAAAAAACATCAAGAAGACCAAGCAGAACAAATAACATGATTTACTGACCTGTCAACATGGGAAGAACTCTAACACTAGCTGAGACATAAAAAGTCCCTAGCCAAAACTTTAGCTATACGTAGCCTATGAGTGTTCTTAGATACAAAATCCTCAAAAATTGTCATGTCATCCTTTCATATGGCATGAATTAATATTTATTAGAATTTGTTTATTGATCAAACTAACTCCTAAAAAAATAATAGTCAGTGTACCATTATAAGAATTCCTTTCAACAGGAATCAAGTCAGGCAGCAATAAAACCATATATTATGTTGCCCATGAGAATTAAGAATAAGGAAATAAATGTTAGATGGATAGTTGACACAGGAAGTGATGGAAATATATATACAGAACTACAAGACTCTATACCAAGTGTGGAAAAACTAATTACATCAGGAGAGGCAGAAGAATCCATTGTACCAGTATGTAAGTTGGAATTAATGGTATTTGAAAAAATAATTCCCTTGGATTTTGCATATTGCAGTGAACCAGAAAATATTTTAGGGTTTCCAATGATTTTAAAAAGGTTTCCTGATTTTCTAAATGTTAAAAAGTTTGCCAAATTAAAATGTAATCTAGCAGAAGTAAAAATAGAACCTATAAGGCTATCAACAATTAAACCTTTGTTTATGCCCCATACCCAATCAAAGGAGAAATTGAGAAAATATCTGAAACCATTGAAACTCTACTAAAGGAAGGAGTAATTGAACCAACACAAAGCTTCAGTTTCAACAGTCCAATTTGGCCAGTTTTAAGGCGAAATGATAAATAGTGACTGACAGTAGATAATAGGAGAATTAATTAATTTTCCTGAAACTTTCCAGGACAATTACCAGATGTAGAAGACATATTCATGAGGATCAAGAAAGCAGTACCAAAAGGACTGAAAAGTATAGATTTGTCAGACATGTTTTCTGTATACTATTGCACCCACAAAGCAGAGAATATACCACATTTACCTGGCAAGGAAGACAGTACAAATTTCTTAGACTATCACGTGAATTCATAAACAGTGCAATAACTGCCCACGACATTATAAAATGTACCCTGCATAAGTTCACACCAGCACCTAACTGAATTGTATATTTATACGTTGATGTTTTGATAATAGGACAAGAAAAGGAAAAAATACACAAACAAACAAACAGAAACAAACAAAACCTAAAACCAGTATCGATATTGAGAGATGTAGATTGGACCATCAACAAGGATAAGGTATCTGGACCAGACACAAAGGTTAAGTTCTTGGGTGTAATGTGCTCCACTACAGAACCAAAAATACCTACAGAAGTCATAAGTAAATTAGTACAGCTTAAAATACCAACCAATAAATCAGAAGTACAACATTTTATAGGATTATTGGAATATTTTGGACAACATATACCATGTTTACAAGTCATTTTGCAACCCTTGTATAATAGTACAAGGAAGTCAAATGATTTTATTTGGGTTAAATCCCAAGAATAAGCTGTGAAAACAGTGCTAGAATAAATAATGGAATATTGTAAAATACAATACATCCAACTAGACAATATAATATATTTAAACATCCTTCACCTAAAACAGTACAGAAACTGGAATATCTTTGCCAAAATAAATGAAAGAGAATGGCCAGTAGGCTTCTATTTTAAACACCTTCCATGGTCAGAAAACAAATTCTCAATATTTGTAAAACAATTTGGATAGCAAATGAGACCTGAGAGAAGAGGCCTTGGTCCTGTGTAAGCTTGATGCCACAGTGTAAGGGAATGCCAAGACAGGGATGTGAGAGTTGGTGGGTGGGTGAGCAGGGGTGAGGGGATAAGGGATAGGGGATTTTCAGAGGGGAAATGAGGAAAGGGGATAACATTTGAAATGTAAATAAAGAAAATATCTAATAAAAAGAAAAGAGAAGAAAAGAAACATAGTAATAAAATTACTCCTAACAATAGCAAAAACTTTCCACTGCACACTGCAGAAAAAAACAAGTAATATTCAGACCAACCATCCTTATCCTAGATTGGATCAAGGCACCAGAAGATGTATGGGCTGGTCTACCCATGGAAGGGGAATTTCTACAATAGAAATGTTGCTTAGTGGAACTCCTTCATTCTGGTACTCTGTCTGCAAAGGTGTCAGTGCCAAATGCATTGAAGTTGATACTGCAGACTATCTTATAACTCCACAGGGATTATCAATCATCTAAAATGCCATCCCTCCCCAGAAACAGGTACCACAGAGAAAATGGGAAACAGGAGAGTACCAGATTTCCCTGTTTAATGCCTGGGTTGCAGATGGCTCCTCAAATGATAAATAGAACATAGAACATAGTCTTGGTTTTTGTTTTTGTTTTTTTTTTTGTATGTTTGTTTGCTTGCTGTTTTTTGTTTTTGTTTTTTGGAGGGCTGGTTTTTTGAGACAGTTTCTTTGTGTAGCCCTGGCTGTCCTGGAACTCACTCTGTAGACCAGACTGGCCTCAAACTCAGAAATCTTCCTGCCTCTGCCTCCCAAGTGCTAGGATTAAAGGCACATGCCACCACTGCCTGAGCAGAACATGGTCTTATGGAAGGTGGCAGCTGACAGACCAGGGAATGGAGTAGTGATTCCAGAACAAGGAACAGTTAATCTTCACAAAACACAGAAGTAGTAGCAGCCATGCTAGCAGCAAGACAAAGCCTCAAAGAAAAACAGAAGGTACTACATTTGTTCACCAACTCATGGTTTGTAGCCAATCATATAACCCTATGTTTAGGAAAATGGAAATGAATGATGGAAAATTAATCGCTAAGATATATGGTCCAAGGATTTTGTATATTATTACATAATATAGTCAAAAAAGTTAAGGTGTATGTCAATTACACAACCCACAACAACTACAACCACAATAAATCAATGCAAATCAATTAATAGGACAAAATGTTCTAGTATACCTGCTCAACGCTGGCTCCTATGATCCGGGATACCAACTTTGCCCAAGTCATAGGGTAATAGATGTCCCAATTCCTTGAAAATAAAACTATATGAAACTTTAAGACAGAAACAGGATACAGCAAATTGGCTATGTGTAGCAGAATTCCCTAATGTACCATGGTATGGCAACCTAATGCCATACAATGCACCATCCTAGGACTAGTATCAGAACTAAAAAGCTCCCAGACCTCAAACAATGGTGGAAAACAGTAGTACTGGGCATACAACAACATATGCTGTTAGGTAATGTAGCTGTTAAAGCTAACAGAGCCCATCCCACAATAATGGACAACAGTGTCACCATGGAGAAGACCACAATCTTGCATGTATAGCACTGCAAAATATATGTGTTACCTGTTAGGAGTAGAAGGCAACAGTGTCAGGACACAGATGCTCTATATAGCTTATAATTATCTGGGCAAAACATCAATACCAAATGGATACCAAATGGATGTCATGGGCCCACTTTGAAAAATTTAAACCATACCTTTTCAACCTTCAAAATATAGAAAAGTTTGGATGGAACACTAAGAACAAAATAAGGGTTATCAACAGTGTCTTATATTAGTAAATGTAATATCCCAGTACTATTTGGATGCCCAATGAAAGCAATACCATTCAAGCTCGATACTTAAAAGTGACACAGATAGTTTCCCCAGACAAAACTAAACTGAGAAATATTATAACAGACATTATGAATCAAATAGACCTAACAGATACCTATAGAATATTTCAGCCAAACATGTATGCCTTCTTCTCAGCACCTCATGGATCCTTCTTCAAAACCAATAATGTAGTAAGTCACAAAGCAAACCTCAATAGGTATATATGCTCAATTCTTAAGCACAGGTTGCATTCCATTTTCTTGTTATTTGATTTTGTGGAATCACAAAAGGTCTGAGCAACTTCTAAGTTGAAGCATTTTTTTCAGGGATTATAATTTATTTTTTCTCTACCCATGAATCTGATATGACAGCTCCATTTTTCTCTGAGTGATTTGGTCTTGAGCAAGCCAGAGACTACAGGTAGGTACAACATGAAAACCTAAAAATCACGCCATTTCACCCATGATTGTTTAAGCTTTATATGATGTGCATTTCCTTCTTTTTATGATTTTTGTCATTTAAAAGAGTGCCTATCACTATATCATAATGTGCAAGAACAAAATCACTATAAGTATTGCATGAGCATGGGAATGAGCTTACAATAGGAAGCATATTAATATTCATGAGTGTTTCTTGCTTGGACCATGATCTGGGTCTATTATCCCTTTAATCTTCTAAAGACACAAGTAGCCCTTCACACATATTCAAGGAAACTTACCTAGAGTTTACGGTCTGTAAAATATGATAACTGATTTTATAACAAAAAATATAGATTTTATATATGCCCAACTCATTAGAATTTATAAGTAATACCCTCCTAGTGTGAAACATATAGTTTAAGAAAATGGTAGTGGTCTATATACAATAATATTATTTTTACATATATTATGAAATTTGACATTGAAGACACTGTCAAAAGATTAAAGGTTTATATTCATTCTAATTACTCACAGATTCTCATATTCCAAAATGTTCGCAGTGTTCTGAATACCTTTTTGATAGTGAGAAGTAACTGTTTATCTTCAATGTTAACTAAAGATGATATCTCTCACCACTTATATTTAATTCTCCTGCTTCATGATTATCTCAGGCAGTGGATTTAACAAGAACATAGGGCATTTTTCATGTGTTTATCCCACATCAAATATGTTGTTTTTCTTTTAATGTTCTGATTTCATTTCTGAGATCCTACTATAATTACATTTCTCCTTTATTTTCCTCCCTCCAAATTCTCATTTACACCCCTATTCTTCTTCAAATTTATGCCCTTTTCCCCAACTATTTGCTATTGCAAATATATATGTATATAAATATATGTTTCTAAATATGACTTGATCTATATATGATTACATGTGTGTACATTTTTAGGGATGAACTTTTACCATTGAACAACTAAATATTTTGATCTTTCCTGATAAAGACCAAGTCTCCTGTTCATAGAGTTCCTCAGGTACCTATAATTCTTTGTGAATATTGTTTGGGTAATATTGGCTCACTGCATGCACTTTAGTATGTCTGGGGTCTTGTCCTTGTTCGGCTTACATTTAGAAAGTAGTTTGATGAGGTTTGGAAATTACTAGGAAACACAATCACACAATCACACACACACACACACACACACACACCTTAGTTTTGTGACTAGAACAAACAATAAACATGGCATGTATCTGTATAGTAAGATCTAATTAAGAAAATTTGGGTACATGCAAATGAGAAATAAAGATGCATGGTTTGGAGAACATATCTTTTTTTTTTCTTTATGAGGGTTCTCCATAGTGCTTTTCAGAGTGGTTGAATCATTCTGCACTCTTATCTGCGGTGGACGAGCGTTTCTTTTTCCTACATCCACAGGAAACAATGTTTCTTGATGGCTGTGTTGCTGCATTTAGTCACCCTCAGCTGATTGAGATGAACTCTCAAAGTTGTCATACTCTGCATTTCTATGATGGCTATGAATAGTGAAGAGTCCTTGGGGTATATATTTATAAATTTTATTCTGTTTGGGCCATAGACATTTTGTAATTGGGTCACTGGCTTTCTTCACTCTTTTTTTTTTATGTTCTTTTATATTGCAAATAAAATTGTTCTTCCAGATGTACAGCTGCCAATTATTTAGATGAGAAAATCCTCTTACACTGAAAATAATGACTTATATAAAATTTTATACAATATGAATTATAAATAACAGTTTATTCTGTAATTTAAATGAGGGTTCTTCCAATTGCCACCAACTCATCACTGTTTCCTCCAGGGAAACATGATTTTCTCCTTAATAATGAAATTCGCTCTTTAAATACGTAAGTTCAATGACTTCAGCAGTCCCAAGTTAGTAGTAATTAGCAGATGCTTTTCAAATGAGTTCTTTTTTTTAATTATTTTTTTTAATTTACATTCCAAATCATTTCCCCTTTCCCGTTTCCTCCCTCCCCGAAAGTCCCATAAGCCCCCTTCCCTCCCTCTTTTCTCCATTCAACCCCCTCTCGTTACTCTGTCCTGGCATTTCCCTACATCCAGTCTTTCCAGGACCAGGGGTCTCTCCTTCCATCTTCTTAGAAATCTGCTGTGTTTCCTTCACTGCCCTTAAAATTTTGAGTTCAAAGAAAAAAAAAAACACCTCCCACGAAAAATACATTTACAAAAAAAAATCACCATTTCACTCAGATATATGATTTATTCCTGTCATTAAAAAGGAAGCATAATTAATGGCAGGATGGATTCCAAAGATCTTGCGATTGGAATAAGGATCATCTTTCAAAGTGCAGTTCGAATTCTGTGAAATTTCTCTCTACTATCCTACTACCTAATGCTTCACATTCAACACCAAAAATTTTAGTGAGGGCTTCTTCTTTGTAAAGAGGCATACCTACATATTTTGGAGAAGGCCATCTCTCTCATAGTCTCCCTGTACTCTTGGCACTTGCTCAGAACCATAGCAATATTCACAGACTATGTATGCTCTTTCCCACCATGGAAAAATATGGACTGAGGACCCGAATAACTGACTGCATTCTGCCTTCCCTGAGTGGCATACATGAACTCCGTGCATTCCAGCAGTGAGGAAGAACCACAGCCTTTCCCTTTGCTGGATTCTGTACATGGGGATAAATATGATTATACTGGTGTATGCATAAACCAAGTAAAACAGTAATAACATGATACATAAAAGCACTATGAAATACAGTTTTACTATAGGTAATGATGAAGTCACAGTCTCATTACATAAAATGTTTTTGTTTTCCTTGAAGTCTTGCTTACTGTGCCTACTGTCTTGTCTGGGAGCTCAATGGTTGACATTCTGTATAGGTACCAGAAGCACTTCCACACACATCCACAGTACTTAAGCTGCCATTAGAACACTCTGTGAACTAAGAGCCACTATGAGCATCTTGGTACTAGTTTCAGTCTTTGTTTTCATTCACTCTTCTCCATCTTAATAGGTTGCATTACTCTTGAGTGATATGAGCTGGTGGATGATAAACATCACGTCCATCATTTCTCTGAACTTTCCTACTTTGGGCTCCTTTGTGGTGAGACATGAGTCTGATGTACCCAGATTGTGCTTTTCACGTATAAGGAATACAGAAAAACCATAATTTTTCATATATATGTAAATTATATATGATATATTTCACAATATTTATGTTTTTATCTCATTTTCAATCATCCACAGGAAACTATATAATAGATATCTCTTTCTAAGTAAAATTGTAATGTGTGATTAGATTTTATCTTGTGATGCATTATCACTTATGTTGCAGAGAAAAAGTAAATAAGGAATGTTGTCCTATACACAACAAAGAAGGCTCTGTTTGCAAAAGTCTTAAATAGATTTTCTCAAAGTTAAATGAATGGTGAAGTCTCCATTCCTCAAATGCTGGTTCCATAGTTTTCAAACAAAAAATATACACATCAATTATGCTTTTAGAAGCAAACATAGTTAACAGAGTGTTGGATGTTGTTAGAAGATAGATTTTTAATTCTGGACTTTCTGAAACAGCAATTCCTAGTTCAACTGTGTCTGAAATAACATCTTACAACTAATTGAAATCTATTAGACTAACAGACTGCTATCTTCCACTAATCCAAAAGCTAAGAATGTCACCATTTCAGCTCTTGTCTCTGATGTTTCCAACCTAGCACTTTATACTTGCCTTGACTTAAGCTATAAAATCTTCATATTCCTCTTATTACTATTTTAGTCTGCCTTTTAAGTGAGATTCAGGCATCCTTCCTTGTGCTTCCTGCTTGTTTAGCATCTTTGGGTATTTGGAGGGCAGATGGTACCCATATTTTAGACTAATATGCTCTTATAAGTGAATATGAACTATGCATGTCCTTCTGGGACTGGGTTACCAAACTTAGGACTATATACCTAAATTCCATCCATTAGTCAGCAAAAATCACAATATCCTTTTTTTTTAAATGGCTGAATAGAAATCCATTGTGTAGATGTACCGCATTGTCTTCATTCACTCTTCAGCTGAGGGACATCTAGGTTGTTTACAGTTTCTGCTATTACAAATAAAACTGCTATGGACGTAAAAGACAGATTTTTATTAAATATGCTATGTATGTTATTTTGTAAAATTTTACTCTGTACGTTTTATTATAATTGTGTAAAGAAAATCTCTGGGAGACCCATACAGTATCAATTTTTTTTAACTTTTTATTAGATATTTTCTTCATTTACATTACAAATATTATCACCTTTCCTGATTTCCCCTCAGAAACCCCCTATCCTATCCCCCATAACCCTTCCCCATGCTTCTATGAGGGTGTTCCCCCACCCACCCACGAATTCTCTCTTCCCAGTCCTGGTATTTCCCGACACTGGGGCATCAAGCCTTCATAGGACCAAGGGCCTCAAATCCCACTGATGTCTGAAAAGGCAATCCTCTGCTACATAAGGAGCTGGAGCCGTGGGTGCACCCATGTCCACTCTTTGCTTGATGGTTTAGTCCCTGGGAGCTCTGGGGCGTCTGGCTGGTTGATATTGTTGTCTCTCCTGTGGGGTTTCTTTTTTTTTTTTTTTTAATTTAATTTTATTTTATTTTTTTAATTTACATTCCAAATCACTTCCCCTTTCCCGTTTCCTCCCTCCCCGAAAGTCCCATAAGCCCCCTTCCCTCCCTCTTTTCTCCGTTCAACCCCCTCTCATTACTCTGTCCTGGCGTTCCCCTACATCCAGTCTTTCCAGGACCAGGGGTCTCTCCTTCCATCTTTTTAGAAATCTATTGATATGCTGATTGTGTCTAGGGTATTCTGAGATTCTGGGTCAATATCCCCTTATCAGTGACTTCATACCATGTGTGATCTTTTGTGATTGGGTTACCTCACTAAGGATGATATTTTCAAGTTCTGACCATTTGCCTAGGAATTTCGTGAATTCATTGTTTTTAATTGCAGAGTAGTATTCCATTGTGTAAATATACCACATCTTCTGAATCCATTCCTCCGTTGAGGGACATCTGGGTTCTTTCCAGCTTCTGGCTATTATAAATAAGGCTGCTATGAATATAGTGGAGCATGTGTCCTTATTGCATGCAGGTAAAGTCTCTGGGTATATGCCCAGGAGTGGTATAGCCGGATCCTCCGGAAGTGTCATGCCCAGTTTTCTGAGGAGCCGCCAGACTGCTTTCCAGAGTGGTTGTACCAGCCTGCAATTCCACCAGCAGTGGAGGAGTGTTCCTCTTTCTCCACATCCTCGCCAACAACTGCTGTCTCCTGTGTTTTTGATCTTAGCCATCCTGACTGGTGTGAGATGGAATCTCAGGGTTGTTTTGATTTGCATTTCCCTAATGACTAAGGATGATGAACATCTCTTTAGGTGCTTCTCAGCCATTAGATATTCTTCAGGTGAGAACTCTTTGTTTAGCTCTGTACCCCATTTTTTAATAGGGTTACTTGCCTCTCTGGAGTTTAACTTCTTGAGTTCTTTGTATATCTTGGATATTAGCCCTCTGTCGGATGTAAGGTTGGTAAAGATCATTTCCCAGTTAGTTGGTTGCCGCTTTGTCTTTTTGACGGTGTCTTTTGCCTTGCAAAAACTTTGTAATTTAATGAGGTCCCATTTGTCTATTCTTGATCTTAGAGTATAAGCTATTGGAGTTCTGTTCAGGAAATTCTCCCCTGTGCCCATATGTTCAAGGTTCTTCCCTAGTTTCCCTTCTATTAGTTTCAGTGTGTCTGGTTTTATGTGGAGATCTTTGATCCACTTAGAATTGAGCTTAGTGCAAGGAGATAAGGATGGGTCAATTTGCATTCTTCTGCATGTTGACCTCCAGCTGAGCCAGCACCATTTGTTGAAAAGGCTATCTTTTTTCCACTGGATGGTTTTAGCTCCTTTGTCAAAGATCAAGTGACCATAGGAGTGTGGATTCATTTCTGGGTCTTCAATTCTGTTCCATTGATCTACATGTCTGTTACTGTACCAATACCATGCAGTTTTTAACACTATTGCTCTGTAGTACAGCTTGAGGTCCGGGATACTGATTCCCCCAGAGGTTCTTTTACTCTTGAGAATAGTTTTAGCTATTCTGGGTTTTCTGTTATTCCAGATGAATTTTTGAATTGCTCTTTCTAACTCTATGAAGAATTGAGTTGGGATTTTGATGGGGATTGCATTGAATCTGTGTATTACTTTTGGTAAGATGCTCATTTTTACTATATTAATCCTGCCAATCCATGAGCATGGCAGATTTTTCCATCTTCCGAGGTCTTCTTCAATTTCTTTCTTCAGAGACTTGAAGTTCTTGTCATACAGATCTTTCACTTGTTTGGTTAGCGTCACGCCAAGATACTTAATATGGTTTGTGGCTATCGTAAAGGGTATTATTTCCTGTGGGGTTTCTAACCTCTTCAGCTCCTTCAGTTCTTTCTCTAACTCCTCCATTGGGGACCACATGCTCAATCCAATAGTTGGCTATGAAGATCCACTTCTGTATTTGTCAGGCTCTGGCAAAGCCTATCAGGAGACACCTATATCAGTCTCCTGTCAGCAAGCACTTCTTGGCTTCCACAGTAATGTTTAGGTTTGGTAACTGTATATTGGAGGAATCACCAGATTGGGCAATCTCTAGATGGCCTTTCCTTTAGTCTCTGTTCCACACTTTGTCTCTGTGTCTACTCCCCTGAGTATTTTGCTCCCCCTTCTAAGATGGATCGAAACATCCACACTTTGGTCTTCCTTCTTCTTGAGCTTCATGTGTTCTAAGAATTTTATATTGGGAATTCTAAGGTTTTGGGCTAATACCCACTTATCAATGAGTGCATACCATTTGTGTTCTTTTGTAATTGATTGGGTTAGTTCACTCAGGATGATATTTTCCAGTTCCATCCATTTGCCTAAGAACTTTATGATGTCATTGTTTTTAGTTGCTGTATAAGTACTCCATTGTTTATACATACCACATTTTTTGTATCCATTCTTTTGTTGAGGGACATCTGGGTTGATTCCAACTTCTGGCTAGTAGAGGTGGAATCTCAGGGTTGTTTTGATTTCCATTTCCCTGATGACAAAGGAAGTTGAACATTTTTTATGTACTTCTCAGTCATTCAAGTTTCCTCAGTTGAGAATTCTTTGATTAGCTCTGTAACCCATTTTTAATAAGGTTATTTGGTTCCCTGGATTATACCTTCTTGAGTTCTTTGTATATATTGAATATTAGCCCACTGTCAGATGTAGGGTTGGTAAACATCTTTTCCCAACTTGTTGGTTACTGTTTTATCCAATTGAGTGTCCCTTGCATTACAGAATATTTGCAATGTTATGAGGTCCCATTTGTCATTTCTTGTTTTTAGAGCATAAGCTATGAGTGTTCTGTTCAGGAAATTTTCCCTTGTGCCCATGTGTTCCAGGCTGTTCCCCACTTTCTCTTCTATTAGTTTCAGTGTATCTGGTTTTATGTGGAGGTACTTGATTCACCTGGACTTGAGCTTTTTAAAAGGAGATAAGAGTGGATTGATTTGCATTCTCCTACATGCTGACCTCCAGTTGAACCAGCACCATTTGTTGAAAATACTGTCTCTTTTCCACTGCACGGTTTCAGCTCCTTTGTCAAAGAGCAAGTGATCATAGGTTTGTGGGTTGATTTCCTGGTCTTCAATTCTGTTCCATTTATCTACCTACCTATCTCTGTAACAATACCATGCAGTTTTCTCACTATTGCTCGGTAATACAGCTTGCTGTCAGGGATAATGATTCCCCCAGAAATTCTTTTATTGTTGAGAATAGTTTTCAATATCCTAGATTTTTTGTTACTCTAGATAAATTTACAAATTGCCCTTTCTTTTTATTTACATTTATTTATTTATTTATTTACACTCCATATTTTTCACTCCATCCACTCTCAGACTGTTTCATACCTCATACCTACTCCCCAACCCCCTGTCTCCACATGGATGTCCCGATCCCCCAGCCCATCTGACCTCTAAACTCCCTGGAGCCTCTAGTCTCTTGAGGGTTGGGTGTGTCATCTCTTAATAAACAGAGACCCAGCAGTCCTCTACTGTATGTGTGTTGGGTGCCTCATATGGTGTATGCAGCCTGTTTGATGGTCCAGTGTTTGAGAGATCTCAGGGACCCAGATTTTTGAGACTGATGGTTCTACAGGGTTGCTCCTCCTCAGCTTCTTTCAGCCTCCTTAATTCAACAACAGGGGTCAGTCACTTCCTTCCATTATATGGATGCAAAAATCTGCATCTGACTCTTTTAGCTGCGTGTTGGGTCTTTCAGAGTGTGGTCATGCTAGGTCCCTTATTGCAAGCACTCCATAGACTTAGTAATAGTGTCAGTCATTGGGACCTCCTCGTGAGCTGGATCCCACTTTGGGCCTATCACTGGAACTTATTTTCCTCAGGTTCCTCTCCATTTCCTTCCCTGTAATTCTTTCAGACTGAAGCACTTATGGGTCAGACTTGTGACTGTGGGATGGCCCCTCACTCCCTCATTTGATGCCGTCTTCCTGTTCTACCAGAGGCTCTATCAGTTTCCTCTCTCTACTGTCAGGCATTTCATCTAAGTACCTACCCTTTGAGTCTCTCACCTCCCAGGTCTCTGGTGCATTCTGAAGGATCCCTCCATCCTCCTATCTCCTGAGGTTTCCTCTTTGCATTCTTTCTTCTGACCCTCAGGACTTCAGTCCTTTTCCCTCACCCAAGACCAGATCAGGTTTCCCTCTCCCCCCAACTGCCTGCCATGTCCACTTTCCCTCTCAGTTCCCTTCCTCCATTCCCCCTTGTGATTACTTTCTGCACCTTCCCAAGTGAGACTGAGGCATCCTCACTTGGCCACTTACAGCTTGTTGACCTTTTTGTGCTCTGTGGACTGTATTTTCTAGTTCCATTCAATTGCCTGAAAATTTCAGGATGTCCTCATTCTTAATAGCTATATTCATTTTTCTACATACATACATACAGTCAGTTAGACCAGTACCATTTGTTGAAGATGCTTTGTTTTTTTTCCCACTGTATATTTTTGGCTTCTTTGTCAAAGATAATATGTCCATAATGTGTGATTTTATTTCTGGGTCTTCAGTTCTATTCCATTGATCAACATGTCTGTCTCTGTACCAATACCATGTGGTTTTTACTACTATTGCTCTGTAGTAAAGCTTGAGGCCAGGAAGGGTCATTCCCCAAAGTGTTTTTTTATTGTTAAGAAGGGTTTTTGCTATTCTGGGTTTAAAAGAAAAAGAAGTAACACTATCGAACTCATTCTATGAAGCCACAATTACTCTGATACCTAAACCACACAAGGACCAAACCAAAAAAAGAACTTCAGACCAATCTCACTTATGAATATTGATGTAAAAATACTCAATAAAATTCTTGTAAACCGAATCCAAAAGCACATCAAAAACATCATTCACCATGATCAAGTAGACTTCATCCCAGGTATGCAAGGCTGTTTTAATATATGAAAATCCATTAACATAATTCAATATATAAAAATACTCAAAGGAGAAAAATCATGTGATCATCTCCTTAGGTGCAGAAATAGCATTTGAAAAACTACAACACCCCTTCATGTTAAAAGTATTGGAGATATTAGGAATTAAAGACCCTTACCTAAACATAATCAAAGCAATTTATGGCAAACCAACAGCCAATATCAAATTAAATGGAGACACACTTGGAGCAATCCCACAGAATACAGGGACATGACAAGGATGCCTACTCTCCACATATCTATTCAATATAGTACTCGAAGTGCTAGCTAGAAAAATAAGACAACAAAAAGAGACAAAGGGGGTAAAAGTTGGCAAAGAAGAAATAAAGGTATCAGTATTTGAAGATGATATGGTAATACACATAAGTGACCACAAGAATTCTACCAGAGAACTTCTTCAGCTGATAAACAACTTCAGCAAAGTGGCTAGATATAAAATTAAATCAAATAAATCAGTAACTTTACTTTATACAAATGATAAACAGGCTGAGAAAGAAATGAGTGGGCAGCTGGAGACCATTCTGTGCCACAGACCTCCATACCCAGGTGGCACGGGGAGATAGTTAGCCTTCCAGGAGTGTAGAGAGGCATGGGAGAGCAGGTAGGACAACCCTTCCTGCTCAGAGGAACCTGCCTGAAACACTGAAGACAGGAGAACCCAGGGGTATCCTGGGATAGGAGTCTTCTGATTTCTGTCTGAACACAGAGCTGATCCTGGGCCACAGAGCTACATAGAGAAATACCACCATGAGATTTGGTCTCCCAGGAGTGTCTATATACCTGCATGTACAGGTAAGACCACCACTTCTCTTCAAATTCCTGGCCCAAGAGGGACCTGCTCAGAGTCTTTGGGACATAGGATCCAAGGATTAGCTGAGAACAGGATTCTTCTGGTTTCTGTCTGCACCCCTCAGCTGACCCTGTACCACATCTCTCCATTCCTAAGTTCCTCAGAGAGAACTGGTCTCCCAGGAGTACTGATACACAAACTAGCAGGACAGACAAGTCACAATCAGAGACAGCAAGACCAGCTAGTACCAGAGATAACCAGATGGTGAAAGGCAAGGTCAAAAACATTACTAACAGAAACCAAAGTGACATCACTTGCACCCAGTTCTCCCATATCAGCAATTCCTGGAAACCCCAACACACCTGAAAAGCAAGATTTGGATTTAAAATCACATTTCATGATGCTGATGGAGGACTTCAAGAAAGACAAAAATAACTCCCTTAAAGAAATACGGGAGAACACGGGTAAACAGTTAGAAGCTCTTAATGAGGAAACAAAAATCCCTATTCCTTAATATCTCTTGACATCAGTGCACTCAATTCCCCCAATAAAAAGGCATAGACTAACAGACTGGATATGTAAACAGCATCCAGCATTTTGCTACATACAGGAAACACACCTCAGTGTCAAAGACAAACACTACCTCAGAGTGAAAGGCAGGAAAACAATTTTCCAAGCAAATGGTACCAGGAAACAAGCTGTAGTAGACATTCTAATATCAACCAAAAGTCATGAAAAAAATAAGAAAGGACACTTCATACTTACAAAGGAAAAATCTGCCAAGAAGAACTCTCAATTCTGAACATCTATGCTCCAAATGCAAGGGCACCCACATTCATAAAAGAAACTTTACTAAATCTCAAAGCATACATTGTACTTCACACAATAATTGTGTGTGACTTCAACACCCCATTCTCCTCAATGGACTGATCAGGGAAACAAACTAAATAGAGACACAGTGAAACTAACAGAAGTTATGGACCAAATGGATCTAACAGATATCTATAGAACATTTCATCTTAAATCTAAAGAGTATACCTTCTTCTAAGCACCTCATAGTACCTTCTCCAAAATTGACCAAATAATTGGTCACAAAACAGACCTCAGCAGACATAAGATTGAAATAATCCCATGCCTCCTATCAGATCACTATGAACTAAGACTGATCTTCAATAACAACAAAAACAGCAGAAAGCCCACATACACATGGAAGCTGAACAATGTCCTATTCAATGATAAATTGGTCAAAGAAGAAATAAGTAAAGAAATCAAAGACTTTTTTTAGAATTTAATAAAAATGAAGATGCAACATACCCAAACTTATGGCTCTGAGTACCTCCAAAGAGAAACTGGAGAGAGCATACACTAGCGCTTAACAGCACACCTGAGCACTCTAAAACAAAAAGAAACTAATACACCCGAGAGTAGTAGATGGCAGGAAATATTCAAACTGAGGGCTGAAATCAGCCAAGTAGAAACAGAAAGAACTATACAAAGAATCATTAAAAGCAGGACCTGGTTCTTGAAGAAAATCAACAAGATAGATAAACCCTTAGTCAACTAACCAGAGGGCACACAGACAGTACCAAAATTAATAAAATCAGAAATGAAAACAGTGGAAACTGTGGAAATTCAAAAAATCATCACATCCTACTACAAAAGCTTATACTCCACAAAACAGTGTGCAATGCATTATAGCTGAAAGAAAAGTACTTTAAATAAGACCTTACAAAAAACATAGTTCGACATGAATGTGTGCATATTTCTCTATATTTTAATATCAAGCAGAGTATTTAATTGTTCACACACCATGTTAGTTTAAATACGTTAAAAGGTAAGGGTGTGCTTTAAGAAAGAAACAAGAGTAGGCTCAAACAAGAATATTTATATTGGGTAGCCCAAGGCTCTAGAAGAATACAGCCAAGAAATATACTCCTTGAATCTTGCTCATCCTGATAAACCCCAGAAACCGGGACTCAGGAATTTTGTTTATTGCCTTGTTTTTTCCTTGACTACTTTGTTTATGTCTTGTATTTTCCTTGACTTCTTTGTTTATTGCCTTGTTTGTTCCTTGGCTACTTTGTCTTTGACCTAGAACTGACCCTCTTCGGTGCTGTACATAGAATCACCATATAAAAGCAGACAGAAGAAAATAAATTCATTTCAGAACTGGCTCGAGTCATGTTATTTAAAAAAAAAAAAGAAATTAGAGAAACACTTCCCTTCACAATAGCCACAGATAATATAAAATATCTCCGTTTAACTCTAACCAAACAAGTGAAAGACCTGTAGGACAAAAACTTCAAGTCACTCAAGAAAGAAATCAAAAAAGATCTCAGAAAAAGGAGAGATTTCCCATGCTCATGGATTGGCAAAATTAACATATTAAAATGGCCATCTACCAAAGGCAATCTATAGATTCAATGCAATCCCCATCAAAATCCCAACAAAATTCTTTAAATACATGGAAAGAGCAAATCTCAAATTCCTCTGGAAAGCCAACTTGCTCTTTCTACCTCTATGAAGAAGTAATTTCCAGAGTAGTTGTACCTGCTTTAAATCCCACCAGCAGTGGAAGAGTGTTCCTCTTTCTCCACATCCTCACCAGCATCTGCTGTCACCTGAGTTTTTGATCTTCGCCATTCTGACTGGTGTGAGGCAGAATCTCAGGATTATTTTGATTTGCATTTCACTGATGACTAAGTGTGTTGAATGTTTCTTTAGGTGCTTCTTGGCCATTCAGTATTCCTCAGTTGAGAATTCTTTGTCAAGCTGCACTACAGAGCAATTGTGATAAAAACTGCATGGTATGGATACAGAGACCAACAGGTAGATCAATGGGATAGAATTGAAGTCCCAGAAATGAACCCACACATCTATGTTCACTTGATCTTTGACAAAGGAGCTAAAACCACCCAGTGGAAAAAAGACAGCATTTTCAACAAATGGTCCTGGTTCAACTAGTGATTAATATGTAGAACAATGCTAATAGATCCATTCATATTATCTATTGTGAGTACATTCTATTTTTCTTAGAGTGAAAGATTATCAAAAAACAATATGTTCCTCCATACCTTTACATAAAAAATCATGTACCACAGGTAAAGAAAGCATATTATTCAATAGAACCCACATATATTTATAACCAACAAACTTGTTACAGATTAGCAAAGTAAGAGCAAGCAAAATAATTTTCTCAGCCACTTTTTTGGTTTTATTTGTTTTATTTTTTACTGGCAAGAAGCAATTTGTAGTTACAAACAAAGAATTATGATTTTCTTTAACAGCAATTATATAAAATCTTAAAGAATCATAAATCTAAGCTCTTATATAAAACAATCAGTCATTTTTACTTTCAATCCTCAGGGTGCATCTATGCATTAATAATTTTTATGAAAAAAATATGTTTTATGAAATACTATCAGGAAGCTGAGAGTAAAAATGGGTACAAGGAATTAGTAACCAACATAACTCTCCTTTGAGGTGCTCCACACAGCATCTGACTAAAACAGATGCAGATAAAAAGAGCCAAACATTGGACAGACTTCAGGAACTCTTATGAAAGAGATGACAGATAGGAACTCCACAAGATGATCAACAAAGGCAACTAACCTGGATATTTGGGGGCTCTCAGGGATTCAACTACCAACCAAAGAGCATACATGTGCCGGAGCTAGGTTCCCCCAAACATGTACAGAAATTGTGCTCCTTAGTCTTCATGTGGTTCCCCCAATATTTGGAGCAGGTGTTGTCCCTAAAGGTGCTGCCTGTCTGTGAAATATTTCTCCCAACAAATCTCCCCTGTCTGGACTCAGCTGGAGATTATGTGTCCAATCCTGCAAGAACTTGAAGCAGGGTTGGAAGGTACCCAGGACAACCCCCAACCTCTCAGTGGAGAAGGGAAAAGAGGATTAGAGGAAGGATTCTGTGAATGGGGGACAGGGAGAGGGATGTGACTGGAATGTAAAAAAATAAAAAATAAACAAAAAACTAATCATTACAAATCTAAACTCAGAAAAAGTCACATCAACCAATGCTAGTTAAACAAGTTTTCTTGTTCCATGACTTTAAGAAATCCCTGGCTCAACAATTAAGAGTGCTTCTCTGAACTTCAAATTGCTCTCTCATATTTTCTACATCATAGCCACTAGAAAAAAAATCTAAACACAACTTCACTAACAACTTAGTTTTCCGAATGCTTTCTAAGGTTGTTGGTCATTACTGACAATCTATAGCTCTAAGTTCTGTCGAAGTGTGCTGGTTGAATCGTTATTCTGCATAAGCAGTAGTGCTTGAGAATATGAGAGCCAGTGATACTGCTCTGTGAGTGGCTAGATGTTCTCTTAGAGTTCTCATAGAATTCTTAGATTAAAATGGATATGAAGGCAACAAGCAGACCAAAGTGCCACACCACCATGAAGTCCTTAGGACATATAGACCTTGGGTATCTAACTTTCTGAGTCCCACCCATGCTGGGTGTACTAACGAGTAGGCTGCATTTTATGAGTTCTAAAGTCATTTGTTGTTCCTCTCACCCAGGCCTGGATATATTGTCTCAATTTTTACTGTGCTTTCTGCATTTACTATATTTGCAGACTTCATTAATCCCCCTCTTTATACAGTGTTCCTTTGTCAATTTAAGGAGCTGTGACCTAACCCACCTTTTCCTTTTTTATTGGTTATCTTTTTTATTTATATTTCAAATGTTCCCCATCCCACTTTAAAACCCTTATCCCATACCCCTCTCACCTGCTTCTGTGAGGGAGCTCCCCTTCCTACCCAACCACTCTTGCCTCACCACCATAGCTTTCCTCTATGCTGGGTCATTGATTCTCTACAGGGACAAGGGCCTTCCCTCCCACTGATGCCAGATAAGGCAATCCTCTGCTATATAAGCAGCTGGAGCAATGGGTTCCTCCATGAGTACTCTTTGGTTGGTGGTTTAGTCCCTGGGAGCTCTAGCAGGTCTAGTTAGTTAATATTATTGGTCTTTCTATGTGGTTGCAAACCCCTTCAGCTTCTACAGTCCTTCCCATAATGCCTCCATTGGGGTCCGATGGTTGTCTGTGAGCATCTGCATCTGTATTGCTCAGGCTCTAGCCTAACCCACTTATACCCTCAAGAAAAACAGGTGAAGATTTCTGCCAACAAGCTACTTCTTGAATATGCAGAGTAGAGCTCCCCATTGAATTTATGATTGCTTTGTTCCTATGGGTACAAGCAAAGATCAGAGTCAGCAAGTACACTGATGATCAGTCAAGAATGGCAAGGCACAACAATACCAGTGTCATCCACTGTCTATTGGGCTATATTTATACCCTTTCAAAATATCATGTGTTCTTTCAAGCATCTGTCTTAGGAAAACATTGCATAAACTTTTTAAAGGCTTCTTCCAGAAAAATAACACATGTCTGTTCTAATCCAAACATCATCTCACATGACTGCTACAGCAAAAACATCTTCTCACAGTTTTCAGGAAAAAAAAACACACTGAATCTCCTAGGAAAACAGAAATTTCCAGTTAAGTAAAATGAATCCATTTCTTCACCAGCAGTTATCCAATCCTACTAAAATTTCAAAAACTGTTAGAAATCCATATCTATCGTCCACTTCCCTCAGTGCTGGGATGTTGTCTGATTACAGCATGCATGATTCTTATGCATGCTGTCACACAATAACTCTGCAGATATATATATATATATATATACATATATATACATATATATATATATAAAACTTCTAAATACTAGACTCATGAAGCAAGAAGAAGTCAATCAGTTATATTTATCTATATTTTCTATCATCCATAATGTGGTCCTTGTTATGTCCTCTACAGTAGAAAGAGTGAACTCAGTCATGAACATTTTGAATAACAACAAAATCACAATAAATGGTTGCTTGACAATGTGTCCACATAAGTAAGTATGGGAAAAATATAGCAAAAGTAATGAAAGACATTATAATAAAACCATCAGCTCAGTCAATGAAATGTAGTCTATACATAGCACATTTTATTGAGCTAAGAACCTGTGGATATCCAGACTATAAACTATAAGGGAGAATATGATGAAACAATAATTGAATGGACGTGATTTCCTCATATATTATTTCACTATTATACTGAAATTAGAATGATAAAAGTGACCCAAGATAAGATCATTAAAAAACACATTGTACAGCTTTATCACAAGATTATTGTATGTTTACATTTTTTTTGACCCAGGTGAAGCAAAATCTAGAAATAGTAAAATTATGACTCATAACAAATGGGCCTAAAGTAGGAAAACACAGAGCTATGATAGCTGTGATACTCATTACCCACCAATTGGGATCATGTGAAAGAACAATATAGCCTTGCAAAATGGAAGAGAGTGTATAAAACACTAGAAATGTGAAAATCAGGACCAGAATGGTCTGTGTGGCTCTGTTTTCAGCAGAGATTCTAAGAGAAGAATGTTTGTGAAGGATGTGTTGAACTCTTTTCTTGTGTCTGTAAAGTATGACAACCATGAAGGTGCTGGAAACTACAATGAGTAAAGAAAATAAGACTTCTGGAAACACACAAAATGCTTCATACAATAAATCTACGATTTTGTCACGGCCTTCAGAGTGGCAGAGTTCAGAATCACTCTTTTGTGTCTTATTTTTTCTATTACTCTTGGTAGATGTATATAAAGGGAAAAGCATATTTAGTAACATGAACATAATCCAGCAGAGGGAAGTGGACCGGCCCATAAATTTTGTAGTTTTGACTTTAAATTCCTTCCAGGAGGAGTTCCTGGGGCTGATGGTGATTGCCTGAAAGACGGTCAAGAGACAGGTGGTGGTGATGGACATACACCTGGTAATTCTTTGAACATATAAAATAACTTTGCACCCAACATCATTGAATAACTGCTTTGACCCAAAGGCTCCCATTACCTCAGGGGGTCCTTTGGAGAGAAGGATCAAGGAATTGGATGTGAACACATGTATAAGAATCATGTCTATGATCTTTAATGTGCGTTCTTTATAGTAAAAGATTAGATAGTAGAAAAGAAGGGAGAAGTTTCCCAGAATACCAAGAAGAATCTCAAGTGAGAGAACTATTCCTACTGCCATGTCCCTAAAGTCCATTCTGTCATTCAGCAGTTGTTTTCTTCGAATAATGAAAACAATCTTGTCTCTGAGCCAAAATATGGATTGAAGTTTTCTAGGTTGAGCCATTTGTGTTCAAGCATTACAGGAGCACCTATGTTCAAAGTCATGGTGTATATCATAGCAAGACTGTTTCAAAGTAGCTATTTTATCATCATTAATAATTTTCCATGAAATTATTGATGTCTGAATGCACATGCTTACAAACAGAATGTCCACTATGTTCTGGAGAAATTTGAGCTTTAAGAATAGTGATACTGCATCCAGTGAGAAGCGATTGCTAGTGAGTTCAGATGGAATGAATACTCACTTCTGCAATTCAGCCATATTGGAAGAAAATAGACTTTAGTCACCATTTTGAACATGAAAAAGTTCATACAGCCCTCATGTGACACTGAAGTTTTAAAATCATATGTGTTACACACAGCAATGAATATGTAATCTTAGAAAAATGTTTGTAATGAGGGATAGAATACTAAGTATAAGTCAATGCTAAAATTTAGAACATGTTACAGTGAAAGACAGCTTTTATCAAATTTCACTAAAACTCATACATATGTGTTTTGGAGTCAGGTTGTGGAAGGGAGTCACAGCAAAATTACTTTGTGTGGTGAACTCTTTCCAAATGACAATACAAAGAAAATAGATTATTCAAAGCCACAGAACCTTTTATATAAGAAACAAAACACAAAATGATATTCAAATTATGAGTAAACAAGGGAAGAATGCCTAGTGTTCTTATTAGATTCACTGTTTGGTGTCATTATACAGTAGCACAGACATAATTAAAAAAAATTGGAGATACCAGCTCTTATTAAGGATGAGAATAATGTAGGTATCTGGAACTGTTGATAACTTTTGCATAACTGAAAGTATTTATTAAGAATAGGTATGAACATATTTGTCAAAAATCTTACTGTTGTGATGATTTCTTCAAAGACAAAGTTCACAAAGTATAATTAAGCAGCCATTGCTAATAAGAGACATCCCCACTTGTCCATTGCAAGTGCACTAACCCAGGTGATACACAGTCAGGATCTCTGTAATAATACAAATGGAAGAGCAAACCATTCACAAAAGTAAAATGCATCAAAAACTTCCCAGGAAAATATGAGTTCTTACATTATAATTTAATTTTTATAAAGCACAGCACATATCCACACTGATTAAATCTCCTAAAGCTGGAAATAGAAATGAATCTATGTCCTTATAATAACACACCAACTCATAACACCTGAGAACAAACTATTGATTTAATGAGAAACAATGTTAATAAATACAGTTGCCAATATCTTATGTCTATATTGTGAGGTAGGGTAGTTCAAGGCAGTATCTCACTCTAAAAATCATTCTTATCTAGTCTAGATGTTTCTAATATCATACTGCTACCGCATATGGATTCCTGTAATTCCCACCCACAGGCAATCTTTTATTTACTAATGGGTGTGCTGTAGAAAAACAGAGTTTCATTTTTAAATTACAGTGAGTTTTTTAATTTTTCTATCACAGAATTAGAATGCAATTCTTTGGATGGGTTGCTTAAAGGTGATGCATAAGAAGTAGTTAGTCTCTTTAGAATGAACAGCATGGAGGCATAGAACAATCATGCAATGAATGAAAAACAAGTAACAAGATTTATAATCATTAATGTCCTGCATAATGTGAATTCATTATGTTGCTCCTGAATTTTTGTTACACTTGGGTAAGAAACTTTGTGTGTTCCTTCAAATAATTAAGTCTTGCAAAGAACAATTGACAGAAGGTAAAGCTTCTTACAGAAAGAACTTGCAAACATAGCATTCATGGGAGCACCTTAAATTCAACCCACCTGGAATACTTTTCTTACTAAGGCAGCTAGAAACACCCTCAGGAAATTTTATCCAAAGTTGCATCTTCCATGGCAGATCTGTGAAGATAGAAATAGTAATTGTAGTTACTGAAAGACTCTTCACCTATGAGATTGGAGACACCTTATAATCTGCAATTTGAAAGTAGAATTCAACCAATATTTAATAATAATATCATTAATAGTAATAATAATAATAACCATGATCCTCAGTCAATGAAGAGAATGATGAAATGATTACGAGAGAATACCTATGATTTAATTTTTATCCTGAATCTATAAGTCATTCTACCATTATCTAATGTCTGCCTTTTTTAAATCTACAGGATAATTTTAAAGGAGCACAAAGTTTAGTCATATTTACCACATTAATTTAAACCAAGAATTCTCCATGAAGAGTACTTGGTAGGATGTTATTTTGTTAAAAGTAATTTTGTTAAATTTCCTAAATTTAATTGAAAACTTCAAAGGGAAATAACAATAATTGCTGTATAGGTAAGGTTATTCCATACTATCTGAAAAAGTCTAAGAGAATATGTGTAGATTTTTGCTTAAATACAAAAGGTAATTTGAGGAATCCAGGATCTTTACTCTATTCCATGAAGCCACAGTCTTCAATACTTCCATGTAAGACTCACAGACCATTTAGAAAAGAAAGAGGTATGACTGTAAGAGTGAGAGAAAATGATAATTTGCTTTGAGGCTTTTGCTCCTAGGAATGTTAAAAGGTATACACATAAAGAGTATGTGCATGACTGTGTAAATATGAACAGCATAGGAATGGCAATAGACATGCTACTGTCATTCACTTTTGACAGAACACTAAATGGAAAGTCAGACACAAAAAATTACTTGGGAACACTGAAAAGCGATCTTAGTATAATTAGAATAACAGGCAATTGGGAGATCATGTTCCAAAAACAAAACAAATGAATTTTGTCTAAGGAAGGCTAACTGAGATTGTTCATTATGGCTGATGGAGAATGCATCTAAACTTACAGAGAACCTATACATAAATACAGGCACACAAACAAAATACATTAATATATTAGCAATTTCAAATTAAATGGTTCTATCTATGAATCCACATGTTTAGTCAAACTTTTTATTAATAAAGTTTGTGAAAGTCATTTAGCCACAAGACATACATAAACAGAATCTGAAAACACACCAAAAAAGATATTAATTGTATAAATTTAAACAAAGTAAAAATATGTGCTGTGAACATAGTGCTATGATCAACTCTTTGCCTGCCATGACCAAAACTGCAGCTACAAACAACATCAACCATGAAAGCTTGAAAACCTAATTTTAATAATATAGGGACAGTTGAGTCTTGCTAAGCAAGGGGCAATGACATAATGAACATCATGTTCATCCTAGATGAAAATTAGATGAACATTGTACAGAACTGCCCATGACAATGTCCTCTTCCATGCATCATGTGTCCTCAACTTTAAAGAGGAAAACATCCTCTGAATTTAGAACAGCACTGATTCTTAGATCTTTTTCCAGTCATACATGTTAGTCAACATACAAACAATTTTTTACTATAGAAGCTGACTTAGGTTCCAGATTTTTGTTTCAGAATTTAATTACTATAATTTCAATTTTTATCAAGCACTAGAAGCTATCTGGGATCTATGATTGCTATAGTTAAAAACTCATGCAATATTCATGCAAAATATGGAAACATGACTGAAATTATTACTGTCATTTCTAAACAACTTCGAAGTCAGATTCAATATATCACTGGAATGATTCACCAATAGTCAACATCAGACAAGATTTTGTCACACACTATTAGGTACATCATGGAATAGCACCCACTAGGTCAGGGACATTTTTTTCTTTAGCAAATTGGCTTATAATCCAGAAAATTTTCTTCTTCCTTAACTGACACTTTTCTCCACGTGTTTCTACAAGAGAAAACCTTTTCCAGATTTCCATACTTAGTAGATGTCTCATTTCTCTGCTTACCAGATTCAGTACAAATTTCATACCTACCTCTTTTCTTCAGCAGAACCTTCATATCAGTGTCCAAATAATGCCATGACTAATGGCTGTGTAGGAGAGAGAGGAAGAGAAACTCAGAGGTTCATAGCGCTATCACTTCAGCTCCCCCAGAATGGAAAAATTCATCTCACTTGAACTGACAGTGACAGAACTTGCTTTAGAAGCCAGGAATTTTTCCGAGACTTATAGCTTCTAATTACCGAAGCTGAATTCTTTCTTCTTGTGAGTGTCGCAAAAGAGACAAAGTCTTTGGAGAGTCTCTTAGGATTCCATTATCACTGAAGGTTTCTACAGAGAGAAAGTTCTGTGAATGTCAGGTTTGTATGTGTGAGAGTCTTGTAAGGAGGTCAGTGCATCTAATTGGACCCCAACCTTGTTTGGGTTCATCAGATCCCACAGCTGTTTAATTTTAGAGCACTAATATAGAACAAAGAAGAGTCAGTAAGGGATTCAGGAATAGCTAATGAAGTATTAGTAAGAGGAAAACATGACATCATAATTTGCACTGGAAACTATTGTGCTCTTTGTACAACATGTTGCAAATTAACTGGGATTGCGGGTACTTAATCACTCAAGGAAAAGTTACAAATATACCCCCAAAGTGACAAGAAGCCTGAAAACATTTCTATTCCTATAAAATTTACATATATTGTCAGGGAATTCCCAGTGGGCCCCCCACTCAGTCAGAGGAGAAATGTAGGGGTATGGGAGGAAAGTTTGTGGGAGTGGGTGACTGGAAGGAGATGACTACGCAAGATTTAAAGTCAATAAATAAAAATAAAATCAAAAATAAATGTATGTATATATATATATATATATATATATATATAGTCAGTATTCACTAAATGCCACAGAACACACTGTTTCATTCTTTTTTTGATAAAAGAATGAAAGAAGTAGTTTCTCTTAGACATACAAAGAGCCATAAAAATATCACAAAGTTACTACCAAACAAAAGATATCACCCAAAAGACCAACAGGACACTTTCATTTGTGGAAAATACAAAAACAGGAAAAAATAAGAAAGATGGTATAGAAGTATATACTAGGTGTGAAGTGACATGAAGTTATGAGGAAAGAGGAAGCAATTGTCATACATAAAAATGAGTGATGTGACAACAGGTTGGTCTTTCTTAATCCAAACATGGAATAAATACTTGAGAAACCTTTTGTTTTGAAGAAAGAACTTTCCTTATGAAGAAAATAATGAACATCCCTCATATCAGTAATTAGTAAATAAATTTAAAATCTAGAAGTTTATAGGATACAGCCTCTATCCACTAAGTACCCTAATGTTGAAAGGTTGAAACTAACAGAGAATTAGTGTGGTAGGGTCTGAAAAAATGTAATTACTTTCATAATTTCAGCTCTTAGCTCTCAGATTTCCCAGAGATTTTACAATTCACTAGAGTTTGCAATAACTTGCAAATAGAAAATGTTATATTCCAGCCCATTACAGTAAAGTTATCTTGATTAACATAAGCCAAAGCAAGAAGATGATGAGGCTTAATTGTGAAAATTTGTATTTTGTCAGTTAAAGATTGTTGTCCTCATAGGGATGTCCCGCTAATGAACTAACCCTTCGCAAAGAATGCACTTAAAATGTACAGCACAGAAAAATATTGGTAGAATAAATGAAGAAATCTTCAACACTTATAATTACAAGAACAGTAGTCTATGATTAGTGGGGCCTGTCCCAGTGTCCAAATATCAGGGTCACTACAGGAAAAAAGTGACACTCCCTTTCCCAACAACTACCATATTCTAATAGCGCCTTTGCTAAATGTCCTATTTCTCACCCACATTTTCCAGTCTATTTTGGGATTGTCTCAATCTGGGGTTTCCACATGTCTTCATTAAGTTATAACAATTGATGTAATTCACATGTGTATATGACCAATTATGTTTAGAGCATATTGTTTCCTGGATGTTATCAACTACCTCTAACTTTCATTATCTTTTCAATCACATGATGAAGAATATCAATGAACCTCAGTTAGTGTATTTATTATGCATGTGTCATATGTCTCAGTACTCTGTAGTCCCTTATTTTCTATGATCACTTATCACTTTGTGAGGATTTAGTTACCATCTACCTAAAGAAACTCATCTAAAAAGAATTGAGAGATATTGTAAACTATGGTTTTGTACTAAGTTAGTAGGAGTCTCTATAGAAATAATATTTTCATTAACCAAATTGTTAATAATAAGGTTATTGCTATGACCTATATGATAACTTGTCACATATGGTGGTATCTACTGATGCATATGTATTCAAATGTTTTATTCCTTGTAAGTAAACCCTCAGCAATATTTCTTTATGTAATCCCAATAAAATTCCTTGCCTCAATCCATAGGTGGGACCTTTCCTTCAGTCTCTGCTCCATTCTTTGTCCATGCATTTCTTAAAACAGGAGCAATTCTGAGTTAATATTTTTGAGATGGGTAGGTGGCCCCATCCCTCAGCCAGGGGCCTGTGTCTAACCTCTGCATATGGTCTCCACAGGTTCTCTTTCCCCTTGATTGGGTGTTTCAGCTAATGTCATCCCTGTTGGGTCCTGGGAGCTTCTTGCTTTTTCCTGACATCTGGGACTTTCTGGTGGCTACCTCCAGTTCCCTATCCTCATTGCTACACACCTCTGTTCAATTTTCTGACCCTCTATGCTTCTCCCCCATCTCCTCCTTCACCTGATCCAGTCCTCCTTTATCCATCTACATCCTCTCTCCCTCTCAGATACCTCATTCCCTCTACCTACCATGATAATTGTGTTTCCTCTTCTAGATAGAACTGAAGCATCTACCTTTTGATCTTCCATTCTTGGGTTTCATATGATCTGTGCATTGTATTGTGGGGATTCTGAGCTGTGGAGCCAATATCCTCTTATCAGTGTACATAATATGTTTGCTTTCTTGTGGCTAGGTTACCTCACTCTAGTCCCATCCATTTGCCTTCAAATTTCATGAAGTTATTGTTTTGTACAGTTGCATTGAATAGTATTCCGTTGTATAAATGTGCTACATTTTCTGTATCCACTCCTCTGCTGAGGGAAATCTGGGTTTTTTCCAGCTTCTGGCTATTATAAATCAGGCTGCTATAAATATAGTTGAGCATGTATCCTTCATATATGCTTGAGCATCTTTTGGGTATATGCCCTGGAGTGGTGTATTTGGGTTTTCAGGTAGAACTATTTCCAATTTTCTGAGGAAATGCCAGACTGTTTTCCAGAGTTGCTGTACTAGCTAGCATTCCCACCAGCAATGGTGGAATGTTCCTCTTTGTCCTCATCCTTGCCAGTATCTATGATCACCAGCAATTTTTGTCTTATTTGATTGGTGTGAGGTAGACCCTCAGGATTGTTGTGATTTGCATTTCCCTGATGACTCAGGATGTTGAACATTGCTTTAAGTGTTACTTAGCCATTCAAGATTCCTCAGTTGAGAATTCTGTTTAGCTCTGTACCCCATTTTTAATAGAATTATTTGTTCCTTTTGAATCTAAATGTATTTTGGATATTAGCTCTCTATCAGATGTAGGATTAGTAAAGATCTTTTACCGATCTGTAGGTGGCCATTTTACTCTGTTCGCAGTACCCTTTGCCTTACAGAAGCTTTTCAATTTTACAAGGTCCCATGTGTCAATAGCTGATCTTAGAGCTTGAACCATTGGTGTTCTGTTCAGGAAAAATTAATCTGTGCCAATGTGTTCCAGGCTTTTTTGAACTTTCTCTTCTATTAGATTCAGAGTATCTGGTTTTATGTGGAGGTTCTTGATCCACTTGGACTTGAGCTTTCTACAAGGAGATTAGAATTAATCAATTTGAATTCTTTTACATGCTGACTGCCAGTTGAACCAGCACTGTTTGACGAATATGCTATCATTTTTCATTGGATGGTTTGGATTATTTGACAAAGATCAGGCTTCTATTGGTGCATGGTTCATTTCTGGGTCTTCACTTCAATTCCATTGATCTACCACTCTGTCTTTGTACCAATATCATGGGGTTTTTATCACGATTGCTCTGTAGTACAGCTTGAGCTCAGGGATGGTGATTCCTCTCGAAGTTCTCTTATTGTTGAGCATAATATTTGCTATCTATTTTTTATTACACATGAATTTTTTTTATTATTTATTTTATTTTATTTCTTTTAATTTACATTCCAATTCATTTCCCCTTTCGCGTTTCCTCCCTCCCCGAAAGTCCCATAACCCCACTTCCCTCCCTCTTTTCTCCATTCAACCCCCTCTCGTTTCTCTGTCCTGGCGTTCCCCTACATCCAGTCTTTCCAGGACCAGGGGTCTCTCCTTCCATCTTCTTAGAAATCTATTGATATGCGGATTGTGTCTAGGGTATTCCGAGATTCTGGGTCAATATCCCCTTATCAGTGACTGCATACCATGTGTGTTCTTTTGTGATTGGGTTACCTCACTAAGGATGATATTTTCAAGATCTGACCATTTGCCTAGGAATTTCGTGAATTCATTGCTTTTAATTGCAGAGTAGTATTCCATTGTGTAGATATACCACATCTTCTGAATCCATTCCTCCGTTGAGGGACATCTGGGTTCTTTCCAGCTTCTGGCTATTATAAATAAGGCTGCTATGAACATAGTGGAGCATGTGTCCTTATTGCATGCAGGTAAAGCCTCTGGGTATATGCCCAGGAGTGGTATAGCCGGATCCTCTGGGAGTGTCATGCCCAGTTTTCTGAGGAAACGCCAGACTGCTTTCCAGAGTGGTTGTACCAGTTTGCAATTCCACCAGCAGTGGAGGAGTGTTCCTCTTTCTCCACATCCTCGCCAACAACTGCTGTCTCCTGTGTTTTTGATCTTAGCCATCCTGACTGGTGTGAGATGGAATCTCAGGGTTGTTTTGATTTGCATTTCCCTAATGACTAAGGATGATGAACATCTCTTTAGGTGCTTCTCAGCCATTAGATATTCTTCAGGTGAGAAGTCTTTGTTTAGCTCTGTACCCCATTTTTTAATAGGGTTACTTGCCTCTCTGGAGTTTAACTTCTTGAGTTCTTTGTATATATTGGATATTAGCCCTCTGTCGGATGTAAGGTTGGTAAAGATCATTTCCCAGTTAGTTGGTTGCCGCTTTGTCTTTTTGACAGTGTCTTTTGCCTTGCAAAAACTTTGTAATTTAATGAGGTCCCATGTGTCTATTCTTGACCTTAGAGCATAAGCTATTGGAGTTCTGTTCAGGAAATTCTCCCCTATGCCCATATGTTCAAGGTTCTTCCCTAGTTTCCCTTCTATTAGTTTCAGTGTGTCTGGTTTTATGTGGAGATCTTTGATCCACTTAGAATTGAGTTTAGTGCAAGGAGATAAGAATGGGTCAATTTGCGTTCTTCTGCATGTTGACCTCCAGTTGAGCCAGCACCATTTGTTGAAAAGGCTATCTTTTTTCCACTGGATGGTTTTAGCTCCTTTGTCAAAGATCAAGTGACCATAGGAGTGTGGATTCATTTCTGGGTCTTCAATTCTGTTCCATTGATCTACATGTCTGTTACTGTACCAATACCATGCGGTTTTTAACACTATTGCTCTGTAGTACAGCTTGAGGTCCGGGATACTGATTCCCCCAGAGGTTCTTTTACTCTTGAAAATAGTTTTAGCTATTCTGGGTTTTCTGTTATTCCAGATGAATTTTTGAATTGCTCTTTCTAACTCTATGAAGAATTGAGTTGGGATTTTGATGGGGATTGCATTGAATCTGTGTATTACTTTTGGTAAGATGCTCATTTTTACTATATTAATCCTGCCAATCCATGAGCATGGCAGATTTTTCCGTCTTCTGAGGTCTTCTTCAATTTCTTTCTTCAGAGACTTGAAGTTCTTGTCATACAGATCTTTCACTTGTTTGGTTAGGGTCACGCCAAGATACTTAATATGGTTTGTGGCTATTGTGAAGGGTATTATTCCTCTTACTTCTTTCTTAGCCTTCTTATCCTTTGAGTATAGGAAGGCTTCTGACTTGCTTGAGTTGATTTTATATCCGGCCACTTTGCTGAAGTCGTTTATCAGCTGTAGGAGTTCTCTGGTGGAGTTCTTTGGGTCGCTTAAGTATACTATCATATCGTCTGCAAATAGTGATAGTTTGACTTCTTCCTTTCCAATTTGTATCCCTTTGACCTCTTTTTGTTGTCTAATTGCTCTAGCTAGAACTTCAAGTACTATATTGAAAAGATATGGAGAGAGAGGGCAGCCTTGTCTAGTCCCTGATTTTAGTGGGATTGCTTCAAGTTTCTCTCCATTTAGATTGATGCTGGCTACCCGTTTGCTGTAAATTGCTTTTACTATGTTTAGATATGGGCCTTGAATTCCTGATCTTTCCAAGACCTTTAGCATGAAAGGATGCTGAATTTTGTCAAATGCTTTCTCAGCATCTAATGAGATGACCATGTGGTTTTTTTCTTTGAGATTGTTTATGTAGTGGATTACATTGATGGATTTCCTTATATTGAACCATCCCTGCATCCCTGGGATGAAGCCTACTTGATCGTGGTGAATGATCGTTTTGATGTGTTCTTGGATTCGGTTGGCAAGAATTTTATTGAGTATTTTTGCATCGATATTCATAAGAGAGATTGGCCTGAGATTCTCTTTCTTTGTCGGATCTTTGTGTGCTTTTGATATTAGTGTAATTGTGGCTTCATAGAACGAGTTGGGTAGTGTTCCTTCTGTTTCTATTTTGTGGAACAGTTTGAAGAGTATTGGTGCTAGGTCTTCTTTGAAGGTCTGATAGAATTCTGCACTAAAACCATCTGGACCTGTGGTTTTTTTGGTTGGAAGACTTCCAATGACAACTACGATTTCTTCAGGGGTTATAGGACGGTTTAGATGGTCTATTTGATCCTGATTTAATTTTGGTACTTGGTATCTGTCAAGGAAATTGTCCATTTCCTCAAGATTTTCTAGTTGTGTTGAATACAGGTTTTTGTAGTAGGATCTGATGATTTTTTGAATTTCCTCAGTTTCTCTTGTAATCTCTCCCTTTTCGTTTCTGATTTTATTAATTTGGATACTATCTCTGTGCCCTCTGGTTAGTCTGGCTAAGGACTTATCTATCTTGTTAATTTTCTCAAAGAAACAACTCCTCGTTTTGTTGATTTTTTGTATGGTTTTATTTGTTTCTACTTGATTGATTTCAGCCCTGAATTTGATGATTTCCTGTCTTCTACTCCTCTTTGGTGTATTTGATTCTTTTTGTTCCAGGGCTTTCAGGTGTGCCATTAAGCTGTTAGTGTATGCTGTCTCCCGTTTCTTTTTGGTGGCACTCAGGGCTATGAATTTTCCTCTTAGCACTGCTTTCATTGTGTCCCATAAATTAGGGTATGTTGTGCCTTCATTTTCATTAACTTTCAAAAAGTCTTTGATTTCTTTCTTTATTTCCACCTTGACCAAGTTATCATTGAGTAGAGCATTGTTCAGCCTCCATGTGTATGTGGGTTTTCTTTTGTTTTTGTTGCCATTGAAGACCACCCTTACTCCATAGTGATCTGATAGGAGGCATGGGATTATTTCTATCTTCTTATATCTGTTGAGGTCTGATTTGTGACCAACTATATGGTCAATTTTGGAGAAGGTACCATGAGGAGCTGAGAAGAAGGTGTATTCTTTAGCTCTAGGATGAAATGTTCTCTCTCTATATATATATATATCTGTTAGTTCCATTTGGTCCAAGGCTTCAATTAGATTCACTGTGTCCCTGTTTAGTTTCTGCTTTCCTGAACGATCCATTTCAGAGAGCGGGGTGTTGAAGTCACCCACTATTATTGTTTGCGGTGCGATGTGTGGTTGAGTTTTAGTAAAGTTTCTTTTACGACTGAGGGTGCCCTTGCATTTGGAGCATAGATATTCAGAATTGAGAGTTCTTGATGGTGGATTTTTCCCTTGATCAGTATGTAATGTCCTTCTGTGTCTTTTTTGATGACTTTAGTTTGAAAATCAATTTTATCTGATATTAGGATGGCTACTCCACCTCGTTTCTTGGGGCCATTTGCTTGTAAAATTGTTTTCCAGCCTTTTACTCTGAGGTAGTGTTTGTCTTTGACACTGAGGTGCGTTTCCTGCATGCAGCAAAATGCTGGGTCCTGTTTACGTATCCAGTCTGCTAGTCTATGTCTTTTAATTGGGGAATTGAGACCATTGATATTAAGAGAGAATAAGGCATAGTGATTATTGCCATCTGCTATTCTTGAGGCTATCTTTATGTTTGAGTAGTTATCTACTTTTGGGTTTGATTCAAGAAGGTTATTATCTCATTTTTTCCAGGGTGTTATTTCTCTCCCTGTATTGGAAGTTTCCACCTATTATCTTTGCCGGGCTGGATTAGTGGAAAGATATTGTGAAAATTTGGTTTTATCATGGAATATCTTTGTCTCTCTGTCTATGGTGATTGAGAGTTTTGCTGGGTATAATAGTCTAGGCTGGCATTTGTGCTCTCTTAGTGTCTGCAGGAGATCTGCCCAGGATCTTCTGGCTTTCATAGTCTCTGGCGAGAAGTCTGATGTGATTCGGATAGGTCTTCCTTTGTATGTTACTTGACCCTTTTCTCTTACTGCTTTTAATATTCTTTTTTTTTTTAGAACATTTGGTGTTTTGATTATTATGTGACGGGAGGTATTTCTGTTCTGGTCCAGTCTGTTTGGAGTTCTGTAGGCTTCTTGAACGTTCATCGGCATCTCTCTCTTTAGGTTAGGGAAGTTTTCCTCCATAATTTTGTTGAAGATGTTTACTGGCCCTTTAACTTGCAAATCTTCACTCTCATCTATACCTATAATCCTTAGGTTTGGTCTTCTCATTGTGTCCTGGATTTCCTGGATGTTTTGGGTTACACGTTTTTTGCATTTTGCCTTTTCTCTGACTGTTGAGTCGATGCTTTCTATGGAATCTTCAGCACCTGAGATTCTTTCTTCCATCTCTTGTATTCTATTGTTGATGTTTGCATCTATGACTCCTGATTTCTTCCCAAGGTTTTCTATCTCCAAAGGTATCTCCCTATGTGATTTCTTAGTTGTTTCTACTTCCTTTTTTAGTTCCTGGATGGATTTGCTGAGATCCTTCACTTGTTTGTTTGTATTTTCCTGTATTTCTTTAAGGTATTTTTGCATTACCTCTTTCAGGATTTCTGCCTGTTGACCCACATTCTCCTGCATTTCTCTGAGCGATTTTTGTGTTTCCTCCTCATGAGAATCCATCTGTTGATCCATTGTCTCCTGCATTTCTTTAAGCAGTTCTCGTGTTTCCTTTGTAAGGGCATCTAACCGTTGATTCATTTCTTTAAGCAATTTTTGTGTTGTCTCCTTATGGGCATCTGTCTGTTGACACATATTCTTCTGCATTTCTTTATGCAATTTTTGTGGTTCCTTTGTGAGTGCATCTACCTGTAGATTCATCTCGTTAAGCGATTTTTGTGTTGTCTCCTTCTGCGCCTCCATCTTTTGATCCATGTTCTCCTGCATTTCTCTAAGCGATTTTTGTGTTTCCTTTGTAAGGGCTTCTGACCGTTGATTCATGGTCTCCTGAAATTCTTTATTAGATTTATTTGTGTCCTTCTTGTGATCCTCTAATACCATCATGAGAAGTGATTTTATATCCAGATCTTGTCTTTCGGGTGTGGTGGGGTATCCAGGACTTGCTGCTGTTGGAGAGTTAGGTTCGGATGGTGCCATATTACTTTGATTTCTGTTAGTAATATTCTTATGTTTGCCTTTTGTCATCTGGTTACCTCTGGTGTTAGTTGGTCCTGCTGTCACTGGCTGTTGGTTGGACCTCCTGTGAGCCTGCAAAGCTATTTCTGCCCCCCCCCTGGTTTACCAGGATTCCCCTGGCACCGATTTCTGGGGTGTGCCCTGCTCCTGAGTGACATTGGAGCCCTGATGTGCCTTGCCCCAAGTGATGTTATATTGGGGAGTCCTTGCACATCCAAAGGCTCAGCATAGTGGATTCCTGGAGCAGAGGTCACCAAAGGGAGGCTGGTAGGCTCCTGCCCTCTGCAGGGGTGTGTGATCTCTCCTAGAGTGGGGGGGAGGGGGCGTCCCTCTGCCAGGCAGAAGTCCCACAGCAGGGCTGGCTCGCTGGTTACTGTAGATCTGCCCAGCTCTTGGGAGTCACGTATACACAGCCGCCCAAGACCCAAGCGATATTATGCCTGTCTGTCTCAGAGCCTGGCTGTCCCAACTTCCCAGCCACTGGCGGGGTGCACTCTGCACTCTCTCGGTGGCGCTGGTCACCCTGCAGAGGCGATGGCCTGCAGATCTGGCACCCAGATGACCACAACGTTGTCCCATTCTTGGGAGAAGGCGGAAGCCCCAACAGGCCATGTCCCAAGCGATGTTATATTGGGGAGAGCCTGGGTACCTGTCTCTTCAGTGCAGTCTGCGGGAACAGAGGTCGCGGAAGGAAAGCTGGTAGGCTCCCGCCCAGTGTGGGGTCCCTCTGCCAGGCAGAAGTCCCACAGCAGAGCTGGCGCGCTGGTTACTGCAGATCTGCCCAGCACTTGGGAGCCTCGTACAGACAAACCACCCGAGACCCAAGCGATATTATGCCTGTTTGTCTCAGAACCTGGTAGTCCCAACTTCCCGGCCACTGGAGCAAACATGGCGGAGTCTATAATTTTACTTTCAATCAACTTAGCAACATTTTTATACCTTCTATTTTATCTGTATTATTTTCCATATAATAGTCAGTTTTAACATGTTTCTCTATGTATTTCTCGAATTTTTTCAGGAATATTTTCTTTGTAGATCTTCAGTTTTATCAGAAAGTGTTTATAATTCCACTTTCAAAAAGCTTAGAAATATTTTTATGCCTACCATTTTATCTGTATAGTTTTTTCCATGAAATGCTCAATCTTAACACGTTTTTTATATATTTCTTCAATTTTATCAGAGATATTTTCCAGGTAAGTCTTCAATTTTATCAGAAATTGTTTATAATTTCACTTTCAATCAACTTAGAAATATTTTTATGCCTACCATTTTATCTGTATAATTTTCCATGATAATCTTCAATTTTAATGTTTTTCCATATATTTTTTCCAATTTTATCAGAAATATTTTCCATTTAAATCTTCTATTTTATCATTAAATGTTTATAATTCTACTTTCAATCACCTTAGGAATATTTTAATTCCTACCAACTTATTTGTATAAATTTCTTCAATTTATCAGAGATATTTTCCATGTAAATCTTCAATTTTATCAGAAAATATTTTTACTTCTACTTTCAATCTGTTTAGAAATATTTTTATGCCTACTATCTTATCTGTATAATTTTTCATGAAATAGTCAGTTTTAACATATTTTTCTATGAGTTTTATCAGAAATATTTTCCTTGTAGTTTTTCAATTTTATCAGAAAATGTTTATAATTCCACTATCAATCAACTTAGGAATATTTTTATGCCTACCATTTTATCTGTACAATTTTTCCATGAAATAGTCAATCTTAACGTGTTTTTCTATATTTTTCTTCAATTTTATCAGAGATATTTTCCTTGTATATTTACACAATGCAATACTACTCAGCAATTAAAAACAATGAATTCATAAAATTCTTAGGTAAATGGGGAACAGGGGGAGGGAAGAGAGCTTATGGGTCTTTCGAGGAGGGGGAACTGGGAAAGAGGAAATCATTTGGAATATAAATAAAGAATATAGAAAATAAAATTAAAAAAAAGAAGAAAAAAAAATAAGGACACATGCTCCACTAAGTTCATAGCAGCCTTATTTATAATAGCCAGAAGCTGGAAAGAACCCAGATGTCCCTCAAGGAGAAATGGATTGAGAAGATGTGGTATATTTACATAATTAAAAACAATGAATTCACGAAATTCTTAGGCAAATGGTCAGAACTGAAAAATATCATCCTTAGTGACGTAACCCAATCACAAAAGAACACACATGGTATGCAGTCACTGATAAGGGGATTTTAACCCAGAATCTCAGAATACCCAAGACATAATTCACATATCAATAGATTTCTAAGAAGATGGAAGGAGAGACCCCTGGTCCTGGAAAGACTGGATGTAGGGGAATACCAGATCAGAGAAGCAAGAGGGGGGTTGAATGGGGAACATGGGGGAGGGAAGAGGGCTTATGGGACTTTCGGGGAGGGAGGAAACGGGAAAGGGGAAATCATTTGGAATGTAAATTGAAAAAATATAGAAAATTAAAAAAAGGAAAAAATGGAGTATAGAGCTAAACAAGGAATTCTCAACTGAGGAATACTGAATGACTGAGAAGCACTTAAAGAAATGTTCAACATCCTTAGTCATCTGGGAAACGCAAATCAAAACAACCCTGAGATTCCACCTCACACCAATCAGAAAGGTTAAGATCAAAAATTCAGGTGACAGCAGGTGCTGGCGAGGATGTGGAGAAAGAGGAACACTCCTCCACTGCTGGCAGTATTGCATGCTGTTACAATCACTCTGGAAATTAGTTTGGTGGTTCCTCAGAAAATTGCACATAGTATTACTATATGACCCAGGTATACCACTCCTGTGAGTATACCCAGAATATTCTCCAACATGTAATAAGGACACATGCTCCATTATGTTTATAGCAACCTTATTTATAATAGCCAGAAGCTAGAAAAACCCAGATGCCCCTTAACAGAGGAATGTTTACAGCAAATATCATACATTTACACAATGGAATACTACTCAGTTATTAAAAACAATGAATTCATGAAATTCTTAGGCAAATGGATGGAACTTGAAAATATCTTCCTGAGTGAGGTAACACAGTCACAAAAGAGCACACATGGTATGCACTCACTGATAAGTGGATATTAGCCCAGAAGCTTGGAATATCCAAGAAAAATTCACAGATCAAATGAAGTTCAAGAAGAAGGAAGACCAAAGTATGCATATTTTGGTCCTTCTTAGAAGGGCAACAAAATACCCATGGGAGGAGATACAGAGACAAATTGTGGGGGAAAGATTGAAGGAAAGACCATCTACAGACTTCCCCACCTGGGTATCCATCCCATATACTGTCACCAAACCCAGACACCAATGTCGAATCCAGCAAGCAGTTGCTGACCATAGCCTGACATAGCTGTCTCCTGAGAGGCTCTGCTAGTACCTGACAAATACAGATGTGGGTGCTCTCACCCAACCATCGGACTGAGCGCAAGGTCCCCAATGAAGGAGCTAGAAAATGGACTGAAGGGGCTGTAGGAACTTGCAGCTCCATTGGAGGAACAACAATATGAACCAAACAGTACCCCCAGAGCTCCCAGGGACTAAACTACCAACAAAAGAGTGCACATGGAGGGACCCATGGCTCCAGCTGCATATGTAGCAGAAGATGACCTTGTTGGACATCAAAGGGAGGAGAGGCTCTTGGCCCTGAGAAGCTTTGATGCCTGTGTATAGGGGAATACCAGGACAGCGAAGCAGGAGTGGGTGGGTTGATGAGCACAGGGAGGAGGTGATGGGATAAGGTGTTTTTGGAGTGGAAACCAGGAAAGGGGTTAACATTTGAAATGCAAATAAAGAAAATATCTAACAAAATAAAATGTGGCACAGGGGAAAAAAAAAGAAACAGTGAACAATCAACTATAGGATGGCATAGCCTTCTTCCCAGCCCAAACAATAGCTTAACAGTTTACTCTTTAGTAGCATGTTTGCTTCTAACAGTCCTCTAGTCAGTCATTTTTCAATGTAAGGAAACCCTATGAGTATTTGTCTGAAAAGATCCAGCACCGTTTTAGCTGCTAAGAGCAGTTTTTCTCTGGCCTGTACAATAAGATTAATCAGGATTCAGCCCTTCCTCATACATCAGTCACATACATAACCAACAAAATAATAAGCTAAAATATATGTTTTCTATTGAAATTTTCAATTTCTTGCTAATAAAATACATGGTTCTATTATTACATTAAGGATTTAATGATAAGACTCATGAGAATTTGATGAACTGAACTCTACAATTTCTGTTTTAAATTCTTGTGTCTAATATATATATATGTGAATTTTATAAAAATAATACCATGTTAAACACAAAGGTTTAAAGAAAGCATTTTCTATCACTTGACTATAAGCCAAGGAAATTGTAAAGAGATGTCCTACTTGTTCTTCATATAAGCAAACTCCTTAACCTGCCAGAAGTAACCCTAAGGGTACCCAAAGAAATGAAATTTGACAAAAGTATTTATTTCAACTAACAGAATTTTCTAAATTAAATTATGTATACCATAGTATAGAAACATATTTAGGATTTCAATGTGCAACTGCCTTAGCTTCTTAAAAGGCTGATTCTATAATTATACATTCATTAGAAGTTATGGCCATTATGGGAATGCCCATAGAAATTATGATTAACCATGTTCCAGCATGTGACTCTTATAAGGTAAAGCAAATTTTTACCTATGGTAATATAAAAAAGCATTACAGGTATATTACACAATCCTGTAGGAGTTCCAATTGTGTAGAGAGCTATTTATACTTATAGAAAGATGCTTAAGAGACAGAAAATGGTAGCAAAACCCTCCAGAGACAGACTATGTATTGCTTAATTTACAGTTTTTGAATGCTAGCAAAGAAAATACAACTACTGAGAGACATTGGATGATGGAAACACTGTTGAACTAAAGAAGTCTGTTTATATTAAAGATGCTATAATGTCAGAATGGATGAAAGGAAATGTGTTATACTGGAGAAGAGGCTAAGTATATATTTCCACAGAAAATAAAAAGCTATGGGTTACTTCTGAATTGAAGTTCTAGGCTACGACAAGAAAGAAATCAAAAGGACCATGATAGGTCATGTATATGCTGCTCATGTAAATGTCTCCAGACAATTCTTCATCTACACATGGCCAATAGTGCTTTGGTTACAAAAGTCTTTGGGATTCATCATGCCATCCTTTCATATGATATTAATGTTGATTTGTAGACATTAGGCCTATGTAATATTCCCAGTCCCATAAGACTCAGATTTAAAATATATATTCAAGTGTCTTAGCCATATACCTAGGCTCTTCTCTGACTAAGTCACATCTTAGATAACCCAATTATTTTAACCTGTATTGTGCCCCATGCCTGTTTACCTATACTTTACTAGAAAATGTAGGAGCTCCAGAAATTTGAGTTCTTTTTAGTATTGTAGGCAAATCCAATTAGTTCTTTTCTGGAAAATTGGTTAATTCATTTGTTTACATTTCAAATATTGTCCCCCCTTCCAGGTCTCCCCTCCACAAAGTGCCCATTTGCTCCCCCATCCTTTTTGCCTCTAAGAGGCTTCTCCTCCACTCACCCACCCATGCCCACCTCACAACTCTAGCATCTCCCTATGTTGTGGCATCAAACTTCCACTAGTCCAAGGGCCTCCTTTCTCATTGATGACAGATAAAAATCCTCTGCTACACAAGTAGCTGGAGTCCTGGACCCATCCATGGATATGTAGTTTAGTCCCTGGGAGCTCTCAGGTGTCCAATTAGTTGATACTGTTGTTCTTCCTATAGGGTTGCAATCCCCTTGAGGTCCTTCATTCCTTCCCCTAACTCTTACATTGGGGTCACTAAGCTCATTCCAATGTTTCTGTATTAGACAGGTGCTGGTAGACCCTCTCAAGGGAATCTATACCAGGCTCCTGTCAATAAGCACTTCTTGTCATCAGCACTTCTTGTCATTGTGTTAGGGTTTGGTGCCCGGACATGGGATGGATCTCTAAGTGGAGCAGTCTCTGAATAGCCTTTCCTTCAATCTGTGCTCCATTTTTTGTCCTTATATTTCCTTTAGATAGGAGCAATTCTGGGTAAAAAATTTTGAAATGGGTACATGGTCCAATCCCTTAACTGAGGACTGTGTTTATATGCTGAAAGTGGTCTCATGTTCTCTCTCCCCTTTGTTGCATATTTTGGTTAATGTCATCCCATTGTGTCCTGGGAAGCTCTCACTTCTCAGGCATCTGGGACTTTCTAGTAGTTCCTCCAAGCTACCCTATGCCCCTGCTACATATTTCTATTAATTTTCCTGATCATCTGGACTTCTCTCCTATCTCTTCCCATACCTAATCCTGGCCCCTCTTTTTTCCCCTCCCCCTTTTTCTCCATCCCAGGTCCCTTGCTCTCTCTACCTCACTTGATTGTTTTGTTCCCCCTTCTATGTAGGATTGAAGCCTCCACAATTTCTTCCTTCTTCTTGTTAAGCTTCATTTGAGCTGTACCATGGGTACACTGAGTGTTTGGGCTGATATCCACTTAGTGATCAGTGAGTATATATCATGTGTTTCCTTTTGAGTTTGTGTTACCTCACTCAGGATTATATTTTGTACTTCCATTTGCATACAAATTCCATGAAGTCAATGCTTTAAACAGCTGAGTAGTTCTCCATTGTGTAAATGTACCACATTTTCTGTATCCATTTCTGTATTAGTCAGGGTTCTCTAGAGTCACAGAATGTATGGGTAGTCCCTATATAGTTAGGGAATTTGTCGATGACTTACAGCTTGTAGTTCAACTCCCCAACAATAGTCAGAAGTACTTGTGGATGGAAGTCTGAGGATTTAGCAGTTGCTCTGTCCCATGAAGCAGGCCAGGAAAAGCCAGAGTGAATCTTCCTTCTTCCAATGTCCTTATATAGGTCTCCAGCAGAGGGTGTGGCCCAGATTAAAGGCATGTGCCAGCATGCCTTTAATCCCAGATGACCTTGAACTCAGAGATCTCCTAATCTTAATCTTCTGGAATTCATAGTCACTATGCATCAAGATCTCCAAGTCAGAAACTTGTATCTCTGAGCCTCCAGATTAGGATTATAGGTGAGCCTTCCAATTCCTTAGTTCATTCCAGATTTAGTCAAGTTAACAACCAGGAATAGCTACTACAAGTCCTCTGTTGAAGAACATCTGTGTTCTTTCCATCTTCTGGCTATTATGAATAAGGCTACTATAAACATAGTGGAACATGTGTCCTTGTTATATGTGGGATCATCTTCTGGGCATATGCCCAGGAGTAGTATAGCTGGGTCCTCAGATAGCACTATGTCCAATTTTCTGAGGAACTGCCAGACTGATTCCCAGAGTGGTTGTACCAGTTTGCAATCCCATCAATAATGGAAGAGTGTTCCTCTTTTTCCACATCCTCGCCAGCGTCTTCTGGTATGACACATCTCTATGATTCCAAAATACAAATAAAAGAGAGATTAAAAATTGTGACAATTATTAAATTAATTATCCTCATTTTTAATTTAAATGTTGGTTTAGACTTTTTCATCTTCTCAGATATTAAGGCTTAAGAGACACAAAAGAGAAAGAAACTTCAATTTGGAAGCAGGGTTCAGATGAGATATTTTAACAAATGGTACAAACTATGATATATCATACTGTACAGGAGAGAAAAAAATAAAATAAAAATAGGAACAAACCCTGGAATGTGAAGAGAAACTTGAACCAATCCCACATAAATCAGGTACAAGACAAGGCTGCCCAGTCTCTCCCTATTTATTCAATATAGAACTCCAGAGCAATTAGGCAACAAAAACATCAAATGGATCTTTTTGCCATTCTGAGTGGTGTAAGGTGAAATTTCTGTGTCATGTTGAATTGCTGATGATCAAGGGCTTTGAACACTTCTTTAAGTGCTTCTCACCCATTCAAGATTCCTCTGTTGTGAATTCTCTCTTTAGTTTAGTTCTATACCCCATTTTTGATTGGGTTGTTTGGTTTCTTGGTAGAAAGTGGAGAGATCTCCCATGCTCATGGATTGGCAGAATTAGCATAGTAAAAATGACCATCCTACAAAAAAGTAATCTACCTGTTCAGCGCAATCCCCATCAAATCCCAACAAAATTCTTCAAAGACATGTAAAGAGCAAGTCTCAAATTCCTATGGAAATGCAAAAAACCCAGAATAGAAAAAAACAATTCTTAACAATAAAAGAATTTCTGGGGGAATCATCATCCCTTACCTCAATCTACGCTACTTGTCAATAGTGATAAATAGTGCATGGTACTGGAACAGAGACAGACACATTGATCAGTAAAATAGAATTGAAGACCAAGAAATAAAACCACACACTTACAGACACTTGATCTTTGACAAAGAAGCCAAAAATATATGATGGAAAAAAGAAAGCATCTTCAATAAATGATGCTGGTCTAATTGGCTGTTTGTATGTAGAAAACTGAAAATAGAGCCATATTTGTCACCTTGCACAACGCTCAAGTCCAAATGGATCAAGGACCTCAACATAAAACCAGATACACTGAATCTAATAGAAGAGAAAGTGGGAAAGAGCCTTGAACTCACTGACACAGGGAGAAATCTCCTAAACAGAACTCTATTGTCTCTGACTCAAAGATCAAGAATTGATAAATGGGACCTCATGAACCTGGAAAGCTTCTGCAAAGGACGTAGCCAATAGGACAAATCATAGACATACAGATTGGGGAAAAAATGTTCACTAACCCCACAACTGACCATTTCATTATTAAAAGACATTTTGACTCTGAGACTGATCTGCTCCTGACAATACACCCATTCTACATCAAAAAGATGATCATCATCAATAATCTCCATTTGGGGTTGTTTCAATTGTGGCAAGCTAGGCACTGGGTAGGGAAAATGCCATAACTTTGTCTTCAGAAAAAATGCTATACAGAAATGACAAATGAATTCACGGAACTTGAGCATCAATCAACCTCTGCCTAATCAGGGTTTGCAAGTCCTTCATAATTCCTGCTTCACAAAAGAAAATTATTCTGGGCAAGAAGGCTAAAAATACATGCTCCAACTTTATATAGAATATTAGAAACTGTCCAGGTCAGCTTTGTTTTAAATTATATAAATTTTGGAAGCTGCAACCCTGTGCTTTCTACATGCTCAGGTAATATTTTATTCCATCTCTGATCTCTGATGAGGTTTAAGATTAGATAGTCATAGTTTAACTATGAGAGGAAATAGTTTAGGATTTTAAAGATATTCTAGGTCTAAGAAGATGGTTTTAGGATGGTAATACAAATTAGGATACAAGTTAGGTATAAAATTTAAGTACACCAAAATAGGATAGATAATAGAATATCTTCTAAAGCTGCCAAATACTCTGGACTGGAAATTGTATACATCATATATTATCATTTTCATAATTGTTATAATTGTATTCAACTTATATTTGAAAACAGATTGAGTCTTTAATTGGAATAAAAATTGGAATTGTAAAGAGAATATCTCATGTATTGTGTGAATGCACTACCTGCCACTTATAAAGCCTATGGCCTATGGCTTAGGCAGGAAATGGGAAATGGTGCATCTGTGAGGAGAACGGATTCTTGGATAAAGTCAGGCTAGAGCTGCCAGAGTAGATGTTAGGAGATAGATGCATGGTACCTGAGCATAGGTAACCAGGCATGGGCGCCCAAGCAGCAGCCACAGTGGCAGCAACAGCAGTTGTGGAGGTGGCGGGCAGAAGTGCTGGGAGGAGGAGGTGCAGAGGATTTGCCAGGCTTCGCTCTACCCTGTGCTACTCTACGAGAGCAGCGGTGATAGTGCCCATCTCTCCCACTCCAATTATAGCAAATTTATATAGACTTTCTGAACTTCCATCTTCATTATTTGTACAATGGAGTATTTACTTTGTTGAGATCATTTTGAAGATTAAGTGCTAATCCTTATAAAACTCCCATCTCAGCATTATTTTGTTTCTGTTGCAGTAATAATGGTGTAGTTGGTGTTAGTGGTAATGCTATTGTCAAGGAGGAGGGTTTGATGTGGGGCATCTACAAAGTTCTGTACCCTTTTATTGTCACAGGATATTTTCCCCCAAAGATGTCTGTTCTCTGATTCAGAATCACATCTCTGAGTATTTGTGTTCCTTCTTTGGGGTTTATAGATCATGCTCGAAGGATTGCATGGTGCCTCCTCCAAGTCACTGGGCTTGATGATTTGATACTTATTTCTCTCTTTTAAGCTGATGTTGAACATCTCTGCAAGAATAGTTTTTCCCTTTTCTCTATATTCCCATTTCTCCTTTTTAGGTTCTCTGATTTAGAAGTCAAGGAAAATAAATGTAGCACATACACAAGCCTTTTCTTTATACCTGTCTGCCCTATCCTTTGCCATTTAAAAAAGTACTTTTGAGAGCTGATCCTCTATTCTGATTTGTTTGTGGTGTTGCTAATACTTGTTTCCAATAAATCTCTTATGGATCTTCTCTGTTAATTTTAGAGAAACCCATCCCCACTTGGGAGTGTAGAAGTAGACGTTGCCTGTGTTACTAACTTGTTTCATTTGATAATATCCATTGCGTGATCTGTGACTTCGTGGTATTAACTTGTGTGTTTTACCATACATGAAAATTTATTATCCTTTGTATATTTTGTTTATTTCAGAGTCAGACATAAGGTAGCTATGTTTCTACCCTTAGTAGTCGCCTGGGGACTCAAATGTGTTTTTTGAGAGCAATTGGGAAACAGTGCTTGGGGGTTTAAGTGTTGATGAAAGGATAGAAAGTATATCTGTTCTTCCACAGTTTGTGTGTAGGTTTATACTCACTGAAAAACAAAAAGACAGTTCATGGAATTGATATGGCTATTGTGTTAGATGAGCTTAGTCCATGTCTTCGGTTAGGTAGAAGAAGAAGCCTAAGGCATAATTTTATAGGGTGATCAATTTAGTTCTTCACTTCTGTATAGATAGGGTTGGAAAAATAAAATACTCATGAACTCCAAACAACAACAACAGCAACAGCAACAGCAACAAACTTATCTTGCAACTAATATGTCTTCTAAATCATTAATATTTTCTTCTTTTTAAGTGGTTTTGCAGCTAATAATTTCCTCCACTCTCTTGGATCTAGGGTGTACTTTCATTGAGTTTAACCTTATCAAATGTGAACACATTGCACTTAATTACACTTTGATGAATTGTCTCTCTTTTTGCACTTTTCTCTCAGTTCAAGTTACTGACTTTGAGTCATCACAATTGCACAAGAATATTTCCAGTGGCCCATCATTAATGATGAAAAGAGAAATAATTTACTATTTCAAAACAGAAAATATAAATTAATCAAGAATTTATGCTAGAAGAAATTCTAAATTTGAGAGCAGGTAACATAACTATCTCACTTATCAGAAAATGGCCAAAATGTTAACTGGAAGGGAAAGTCTTTTCTGGATGAGTTTTTGTTTGGTTATCTTGGTCTTTAAATGTATTTAAAACTTTCAGGTGCTTTGAAATAACCATCCATACAATGAGGCCTCAGAATCTATGGCTTTCTGCATTTCAATGAACTCTTACCTATTTTACTTCTTTCAAATTACTCAAACTATCCTGTTAAACAGGTTCCAGTAGAACACAGCCTGCGGTGTTCAGGCCATGAGTATAACAGGACATGAGCTCCTTTTCAAACAACAGGTTTAGAGTCGGCTTGATGTGGCTATATTCTTAAAATAGTTCTACCACTTGAAACAATGACCTCAGTTGTGTTCACCCTGGATATTGTATCCAGCCTCATCATTTCTAACCGTAAGTCAGTCAACTATCTACTAAACAAACCTTTTAGCAATAACATTCAAATGGATATTTACAGGAAGGTAAGATCAGCCTTACCCTGGGTCTAGATTCATAGAACCAATACTCATTATAAAAGAAGAAAAATTCATGATTTTATGCTGAGACACCTGATTGCTATTGAAGTTCTCTACCCTAGGTCTAGGGGTAAGGTGGCATAAAACTTAAATTTAACACTTTTTTTTAGTAGAATTAAAACATTAGTCTAAAAATAACCTTTGCTTATCATATGTTTCATTTGTCATAATTAATTCTAAGTTTTTTATTATCCTATATTTGATATGTAACTAAAATTAGTTCTTTGAATATAGCATTGTTTAAAGAAAAGTATGCATATAACTTCCTAGCTAAAATATTATCTTCCTTATTTTAATGAGATTTTTGGGGTATGTGCAGAATGACTGGTAGACAAGTCCTTCCATGGGGGAATTTCTCAAATGCCATTATTCATTCTGAAGCATTCTACCTCCATTTCTCCTGAGAACACATGCACAACTGGCATGTCTCTGAAATTATGCTCGATGGTCTTATGCTCACACCGTGTTTCATAATACTAAATTATTTACATACTGTGTGGTGTTTTATTTGTCATTACCAATTCTAAGTTGTTTCATTATCCTATGTTTGATAACTATAAAATTAATCCATTGAATATGGCACTGTTTAAAGAAAAGCATGCATAGAGCTTCCTGGCTAAATTATTATCTTTATATAAAGTTTATTACTATAAAAAGCAGATCAGGAAATGTTTCATAGAACAGGTATGGTGAGGTGGGAGGGGTACCATGGGGGGTCCCTGCTGAGGCATCTCTTCTTCCTGAGGTACCAGCCATACAAAGAGTATAGTATAGAATAGAGTTTATTTGGGAACATGGGAAGGGGAGTTAAGAAGGAAGTACAGACCGAGAGAGGGAGAGAGAGGGAGAGAGAGAGAGAGAGAGAGAGAGAGAGAGAGAGAGAGAGAGAGAGGAGAGGAAGAGTTGATAAGAGAATAAGAGACTAAAAGACAGAGGAAAGGCCAAACAGCCCCTTTTATAGGAATCCAGCCACCCCCCCCTGGCTTGTTGACAAGAAACTGTTGAGCAGAGCCTAGAAGGAATGCTAGCATACTGTCACTGTTTACTTGAGAATATAAGAAATCACAGAGAATCAGGTATTTGAAAACATAGAAAAGATTATATGAATATTTTTAAAAGACATTTTATTCTATCATAGTGTCATTATTTCAGTGGTATAATACTGGAATATAGAGAACCAGGGTCATTATACAATTTATTTCTTTCACCTTGTAGATGGAGTCATTTTAGCATTCAAAAACCAATAATACAAAAGTATGTATTGTGAATTTTATTATAGATAACTGATTATACAAAGATCTTGATATAAAACCAGCATTAGCTCTTTTATGTGAATACAAAAGCTTCATATGAAGTAAGAAATGCTTACATAGAGATCCATAAAATCATGTTAAAATAGAATATGGTCAAATGTTCCCAAACAAAAGCTACTTGGCTAGAATAAATGTTCAGCAAATTATGAGTCTTGAGATACAAAACTACTACTGGGTTTTAAAATAATTAATTTAGAGAAGAGACAAAGCTGTATATTAATCTGCTGGAGACCTGCGCCAGATTTCTGGTTCTCTCTTGAAGGTAACCAAGAAGAAAAATCGTAGATGGGATCAAGACCTGGTCTTGCAAGAGATTAAGGTTGCTTTCTATAATAATTTTTTACCTGTCTTGACTCTAAGTTACTCTGAAGCAGAAACTGCAGACTTCTAGGCAAATTAATATCAGCTGCTTAACAGGGAACAAATGTTATCCTCTTTCCCAGTTTCTGAGTTTTTTCTAGCTTCTTGCTGCTATAAATAAGCCTGCTATCAAATTAGCGGAGAATGTGTCCTGGTTATATGTTGGAGCATCTTTTGGGTATATGCCCAGGAGTGGTATAGCTGGGCCCTCAGGTACTACTATGTCCAATTTGAGGGCAACATATACAAAGTTCTTTGAAAGCCTAAGAGACCTTTAAAAGGCACAATTCTAAAACAAAACTAGGATGGGGAAGGAAATTTACAAAAAAATAGCAAGACTTAAAATGCAAAAATCTACAAAATGACTTTTTCCTCTGTTTAAAAATTTGCAAGTCTCAGTCTATAATCTAATCTTCTGTCTTTCATCTCTCTCTCTCTCTCTCTCTCTCTCTCTCTCTCTCTCTCTCTCTCTCTCTCTCTCTCTCTCTCTCTCTCCCTCCCTCCCTCCCTCCCTCCCTCTCCCTCTAACAACCTAGTATCTCATATTGTCTGTGTATGTGTTCATGGGGTCTATTGGATTCTGGTTCTGAACTGGCATTGATCCCAGGAGATTCCAGGACCCTCCAGTTAAAGTAGGGGCTTATAGGGGTCAGGTGCGTAAAGCGTTTTTGGCTGATGTCCAACTCACAGTAGGTCTAATGAGTTCCCAAACACATCCTGTAGTCATTTCAAAAGATTCAGAATGTATAATTGAAATAGATATAATTAGATGTTGGTAGAATTTTCACATTGGTTCCCTGATCTGTGGAGTGAGGGCTATTATGATTGGAAAGGCTAAATGAAAGCTTTTAGAGTTGCCTCTGCCAATGAAAATAGTAAATCAAAAACAGTATCATATTCCTGTAGGAACTGCAGAAATTTCAGCCACCATCAAGGACTTGAAAGATGTAAGGGTGATGGTTTCCACATCTTCATTTAACTCTATCTGGCCAGTGAAGAAGACGGATGGATCATAGAGAATGACAGTTGACTATTGAAAACTAAATCAGATAGTAACTCCAATTGCAGCTTCTGTCCCAGATGTAGTTTCATTACTTGAGCAAATTAGCATATCTCCTGGTACCAGGTATGGAGTTACTGATCTACCAACTTCCTTCTTCTCAACACCTGTCCATAAGGACCACCAGAAGCAATTTGCTTTCAGAGGTCAAGGCCAGCACTATACCTTTACAGTTTTGCCTCAAGGATATATTATTAACTGTCCTGTCCTGTGTCATAACTTAGTTAGAAAGGATCTTGATCATCTGTCTCTTCCAAAAAATAGCACATTAGTACACTATATTGATGACATTATGCTGATTGGACCAAGTTAACAGGAAGTAGAAACCACTTTGAACTGAATGATAACACATATATCAAAAGATGGGAAATATATCCAACCAAATTTCAAGGGCCGTCTATCTCAGTGAAATTGTTAGGAGTTGTGGGACATGCAGAGATATTCCTTCTACATTGAAATATGGGTTATTGCACCTGACCCCTCTCACCACTGAGAAAGAAGCACAACATTTAGTTGGTCTATTTGGATTCTGGAGTTAACACATTCCTTACTTGAGCGTGTTACTCAGGTCAATTTACCAAGTGACTCTGAAACCTGCCAGCTTTGTGTGGAGCATGGAACAGGAGAAGGCTCTTCAATTGGTTCAGGCTGCTGTACAGGCTGTTTTACCACTTGGATCATATGATCCAGCAGACCCAATGGTATTTGAGGTGTCGGTGGCAGATTGAGATGCTGTTTGGAGCCTCTCGAAGGCCCCTGTAGGTAAATCACAGAAGAGACCTTTGGGATTTTGGAGCAAAGCTCTACCGTTATCTTCAGACAACCATTCTCCCTTTGAAAAACAGCTCTTGGCCTGCTTTTGGGTCTTAATGGAAATTGAATGTTTGACAATAGGATACCAAATCACCATGCAACCTAAACTATCCATCATGAGCTGAATGTTATCAGACCTTCCAAGTCACAAATTAGCATGTGCATAGCAGCAGTCTATTATCAAATGGAAGTGGTATATACACGATCGATTGAACCTGAGCAGGTTCTGAGGGCACAAGGAAGTTACAAGAAGGTGTTCCTGGAATGCCTATGGTTTCTACTCTTGTTACAGTGCCATCTGCTGCCAAGCATGCACCTATAGCCTAATGGGATGTTCCTTATGATCAGATGACTGAAGAAGAGAAGACTAGGACCTTGTTTACTGACAGTTCTTCATGTGCACTTCAAACACCACCCAGAATTGGACAGCTGCAGCATTACAACCCTTTTCTGGGACAATGCTGAGAAATACATGTGAAAGAAAATCTTCCAAGTGAGCAGAGTTTTGGGCAGTACACATGATATTACAGTTTGTTTGGAGGAATAAATTGCCAGATGTATGATTGTTCACTCACTCATGGGCTGTGGCCAATGGATTGGTTGGGTGATCAGGGACTTAGAAAGATCACAATTGGAAAATTGGTGAGAAAAACATCTAGCAGAAGTCTGTGGATAGATCTCTCCAAATGGGCAAAGTATGTGAAGATATTTGTGTCCCATGTAAATGCTCACCAAAAGGTGACTTCAGCTGAGGAGGAGTTCAATAATAAAGTCGATAAGATGACCCATTCTGTGGACAGCAGCCTCTTTCCCCTGCCATCCCTGGGGCTCAATGTGCAGATGAACAAAGTGGTCACAGGGTAGAGATGGGGGCTCAATAACAGGGACTACCACTCACTGAGGATGACCTGGATACAGCTGCTGCTGAATGCTAGATTTGCCAACAGCAGAGACCAACAAAGAGCCCCAGATATGGCAGTATTCCTTGAGGTGATCAACCAGGAACCTAGTGGTAGGTTGAGTACTTGAACCACTTCCACCATGGAAAAAACAACATTTTGTTTTTACCGAAGTAGATAATTATTCTAGTTATAGTACCTTTCCTGTACATAATGCTTCTGGCCAAAACCACCATCTGTGTATTTACAGAATGCCTTATCCATGGCCATGGCATTGCACATGGTATTGCTTCTGACCAAGTAACCTATGTCATAACCAGAGAAGTGTGACAGTAGGCCCACAATCATGGAATCTATTGATCGTACCATGTTCCCCATCATCCTGAAGCAACTTGTCTAATAGAAAGATGGAATGGCCTTTTGAAGACACAGTTGCAGTGCCCAGTAGGTGGCAGCAGCAAGGAAGGCTGGGGTAGAGTTTATCAGAAGGCTTTGAATCAGCATTCAATATATGATACAGTTACTCCCTTAGCCAGGATCCACTGGTCCAGGAATCAAGGGGTGGAAAAGGGAATAGTTCCACTCACAATTATTCCTAGTGATCTTCTAGGAAAATTTTTTGCTTCCTGTCCCCCCAACCCTAGGTTCTGATGGTCTAGAAGTTTTGGTTCCAGAGGAGAGAGTGCTCCTACCAAGAACCACAACAAACATTTCATTGAACTGGAAGCTCAGACTTCCTCCTGGTCAAGCAACAGGTTAAGAAAGGAAAAATAGTGTTAGGAGAGGTGATGGATCCAGATTACCATGGCAAAATTAGATTGCCTCTCCACAATGGGGGTAAGAAGGATTATGTTGGAAGTACAGGAGATCCTTTAGGGCCTCTCTTAGTACTAACATGTCCTGTGAGTAAAATCAATGGGAAACTACAACAGCCTAATTCAAGCAGGATGACAACGGACTCAGACCCTTCAGGAATGATGGTATAGGTCAATCCTCCACGAAAAGAGCCAAGACGTGTTGAAGTGCTTGCAAAGGGTGAAGGAAATAGTAAAGGAAGGCAGTTATAAATACCATCTAAAGCCAAGTGACCAGTTGCAGAAATGAAGAATATGCAGTAATCTAAATGCTTCTGTTTTATTTTATTAAGAACACATTTGTATGGATATTTGTACTTTCTTACAATCGGTATTTGTGATAGTAAAAGAATGTTCCCAAGAGACAATGACCTATTACAAATTTACAAATGCATTTGCAATTGTACAAGGAAAAGTTATATCATGTTAGGCATATTTATGACCTGGTTATTGCTTCATTTGGACATGAGATCTTATTTATGTCAAATTTACAAGAGTTGGACTCTAATGGCTATTCTTGGTTGTCAATGTGACTATATCTGGAATGAACTACAATTCAGAATTGGAGGGCACACCTGTGATCCAGATCTTGAGGCTGGAAGACACAAGTTTCTAACCTGGATCTTGGCATGGAAATGTTGAGGTATAGTGGCCATAAAAAGTTTAGGCCCATGCAGGGTAGTATACATCTTTAATCCCAGGAGACTGAGGCAAGGAGATCTCTGAGGTCAAGGTCAGACTGAGACAAAGCAAATCCCAGATTCAGGCAAGGTTGTACCTTTAATCTGGGCCACACATTCTGGTGGCAGCCTACATAAGGACATTGGAAGAAGGAAGACTCACTCTTCTTCTTCGACTGCTTGCACCTCCTTGTCACCACATTTTTTAGAACCTATTTCCACAGAAGACCACCTGAAACAACTAGCCTCATTAGCCTGAGCAACTCCTAGATTTTTGTACTTTCCATCCACAGCTGCCCATTTTTGGGTTAGTTGGTCTACAAACTGGAAATCCTCACAATAAATTCCCTCATTATAGAGACACATTTCGTAATTCTTTGACTCTAGAAAACCCTGACTAATACAGTCAATAACCATTTTGTGAAAACAATTCATATATCACTAAAGCATGATTTTATTCTGAAAATCTAAGTGTGAAATTTTATGAAGTGTTAAGTGTGAAATTTTAAGAACCTGTAGTAGATAATGAACTCAAGTTGTAGAAGTGGATGTATGCAGTGAGTAATAAATATGAAAGAGTACTGTCCTGCCAGGCCTCTGCACCAAGTCCCGGGTGGGTCCGGCTCAGGGCAACTCTCACTGTCACCACTTAGCCAATCTTTCTCAGCTAGCTCTCACAGCATCCTGTCTGTGTTTCCTCTCCGGCCATAGACTATGTAAATGGTGGGAGTTCCACACTTCTGCCCAGCACTCACTCCTTCCAAGTATCTGGTAAAGCATGACTCTTAAATTTGAATAGTTAACCAAATATATTTATGTATAAGAAACTCCCAATTCCATAATGCCAATTTACAATGATAAAGTCTTATCCCAATATTTCTAACCTCTTCAAAACACCAGAAATACGTCTGAAGCCATCTGAATAACCATGCCTCCGCACCGAGCCTCTCTCCCTCCTTTGCTCCTCCTCTTCTCTCCCTTCCAATCACTGGCCTCTCACTACCTCAAAGTGAATGAATAGGAAATATCTATTAACAACAGATGTAAATTGTGGTTTTGAGTGTCATGTTTCAATATCCCTTCAAACCTCACTTATTATTGGCAAGCCCACCCACAACACTGATGAGAATCCATTTAAGAATATCTAAGTTCAATCTTCTCAGACTGAAACTAAAGTGTGGAGAGGATTTATTATCAATACACATAATGATTCTCACTGAAGGTTAATCTTTCAAAATAACTGCAATTTTAATTGTCCTACATGATATCATCAAGGATCATAAGGGACATTTTCATTGAACTTTTTATCATAGAGCTGGGATAAATCAGTCTAAAGAAGAGAAACATGTATTACAGTGTATATTTTTCTAACATATCATTATATACCAGATAGCAGCAAAAATAACTTTTCTTCTACCTAACAACTTATAAAGATAAAAATTTCCCTTGATTCCATGTAATAGAAGACCCCATAACAATAAACATTGAAGAACTAAGTTGCATTTTGTGTGGTTACCTTTTCTACCTGCTGTGAATGAGTGAGTAAATAGGGACAAGATTATAGAACATAGTCCCCCAAAATCTTTCTTTTAGTGCTTTTAAAATGTGTTATATGACAAAATTAACTTTTTCTTCTCCTTTAGAGAGCTGTCCTTCCTTAATACTCAGAAATAAATTTGATGTGGTGAGTCTTGAGTACTTTAAATTTGTTACTTTAAAGTTTCACAAGTCAAAGTTTTCTACTTCTATATTACTACTTCTTTAATGTATATAGCATTAATGTAATCTAAAATCTGAAAATGATAATTCAATTTAATGAGGTACTCACTACTGTCTATGCTATACTTTAATCATCTGATTATTATCCTAACTGTTATATAAAAATTGAACACAACTTTTAGAATTCCTAAGGAAATGTTTTCAATCAGCACAATTAAATGTGTAACTAGTTTCATAGATGTATTCTCAATGAAATCTCAAAACCATATCATTTCAAATATTAAATATTTATTTTCCATAAATATAGAGAAAAAGCTCTAAGCATAGGATATTCTGAGACATACTACAATTACTATAATATCATTATATATTTACACAGTAGCAATTTGATTAGCTCAATTTTCAATCCAAGCAGAGTAGGAAAGGGATACACAGAGTTGATGTGGAACAAACAGCAAGACTTCTGCTCAAGTGTTTCAACTTCTCAATACAAAAGTACAGCAAAGTGAATGTTTAGATATAATGTGTTTTGATGAACATACTCATCACAATTTTTATTTTCTAAATGAATCCAAGAACTGTTGAAGTCCAACAATGTCTTTCACTATTGCCAACAGATTGAGCCACCAGATGAGATTGTTATTGAGCCACCACCAATTTTTGTAATTGTAAGTTCGCCTTTATATTTAGTAAATAACAAGCTATGGCTTTTAATTTTATATTTTAGTTATAACTTCATAAGTTTCTTTTTTAAGTTTCTTCTTTGTGCATCTCTAGAATTTTTTTTTAATTTTATTTAATCTATTTTTACAATCCAGATTTTATCCTCCTCCTGGTCCACCCTCTGACTCTTCCACATCTCATACTTCTTTCCCCAGTCTTCATGAGACTGTCACCATCCACCCCCACTCCAACAGACCTCCCCACTCTCCGGGGGGCTTCCAGTCTCTTGAGGGTTAAGTTCATTTTCTCTGATTGAGTCCAGACCCAGCAGTCTTCTACTGTATATGTGTAGGGGACTTCATATCAGCTGCTGTTGCCTAGTTGGTGGCTCAGTGCTGAGAGATCTCGGGAGTGCAGGTTAGTTGAGACTGCTGGTCCTCCCACAGGGATGTCCTCCTCCTCAGCTTCTTCCAGCTTTCCCCTAATTCAACCACAGGGGTGATCAGCTTCTGTCCATTGGTTGGATATAAATATCTGCATTTGACTCTTTCAGCTGCTTGTTGGGTCTTTCGGAGGGCAGTCATAATAGGCCACTTTAGATGAGCACACCATAGCCTCAGTAATAGTGTCAGGACTTAAGGTCTACCCTTGAACTAGATACCAATTTGGTCCTGTTGCTGGACCTCCTTTTCTTCAGGCTCTTCTCCATTTTTGTCCCTGGAGTTTTTCAGACAGGAACAATTATGGTTCAGAGTTTTTGACTGTGGAATGGCAACCCCATCTTTCACTTGATGCCTTGTCTTTCTACTGGAGGAGTGCTCTACAAGTTCCCTCTCCCCACTATAGTGTATTTCATCTAAGGTCCCACTCTTTGAGTCCTGAGAGTCTCCTACCTCCCAGGTCTCTGGTACATTCTGAAGGGTTCCACCATCTCCTACATCCTGAGGTTGTCTGTTTTCATTCTTTATTCTGGCCCTCAGAGCTTCTGATCCCCACACCCAGTACCTGATCATGTTCCTCTCTTCCCCTCCTCTGTCCCCTTTCCTTCCCAGGTCCCTCCCCCCATCCCGACTTGGGTTTGCTTTCTTCTCCCTCTCAATTGGGACTGAGAAGTCCTCATTTGGTCCCTTCAGATTGTTGACCTATGGTCTGTATCTTAGGTATTCTGTACTTTTTTCCCACTAATATGCACTTATTAGAGAGTACATACAATACATATCCTTTTGGGTCTGAATTACCTCAGGATGATATTTTCTAGTTCCATCCACTTGCCTGCCAATTCATGTTAGTTAGATAGAACCTTTTATTGAAGATGCTTTCTTTTTTCCATTGTATATTTTTGGCTTCTTTGTCAAAGTTCAAGTGTTTGTAAGTGTGTGGTTTTATTTCTGGGTCTTCAATTCTATTCTATTGATCAACGTCTCTGTCTCTGAACTAATACCAGGCACTTTTTATCACTATTGTTCTGTAGTATAGCTTGAGTTCAGGGATAATGATTACCCCAGAAGTTCTTTTATTGTTAAGAATTGTTTTTTGCTATTCTGAGGTTTTTTTTGCTTTTCCAGATGAATTTGAGAATTACTTTTTACATGTCTCTGAAGAATTGTGTTGGGATTTTGATGGGGATTGCACTGAATCTGTAGATTGCTTTTGGTAGAATGATCATTTTTACTATGTTAATACTGCTAATCCCTGAGCATGGGAGATCTCTCCATTTTCTGAGATCTTCTTCGATTTATTTCTTGGAAGACTTGAACTTATTGTCATACAGATCTTTCTTTTTATTTATTATTATTTTTGTTTTGTTTTTTCAAGACAGGGTTTCTTTGTATAGCCATGTCTGTCCTGGAACTCTGTAGACCAGGCTGGCCTCAAACTCAGAAATCTGCCGGCCTCTGCATCCCAAGTGCTGGGATTAAAGGCATTCACCACCACTGCCCAACCATACATATCTTTCACTTGCTTGGTTAACATTAACCTAAGATATTTTATATTATTTGTGGCTATTGTGAAGTGTGTTGTTTCCCTAATTTCTTTCTCATCCCATTTATCTTTTGAGCAGAGGAAAACTACTGATTTGATTTATTAGAGTTAATTTTATATCCAGACAGCTGTAGAAGTCCTCTGGAAGAATTTTTGGGGTCACTTATGTATACTATCATGGCATCTGCAAATAGTGATGCCTTGACTTCTTAATTTGTATCACCTGGTCTCTTTTTGTTGTCTTATTTCTGTAGCTAAAACTTCAAATACTATATTGAATAGATATGGGGAGATTTGGTATCCTTGTCCCTGATTTTAGTAGGATTGCTTCAAGTAGCTCTCCATTTAATTTGATATTGGCTGTTGCTTAACAGTAAATTGCTTTTATTATGTTTAGGTATGGGCCTTGCATTCCTGATCTCTCCAATACTTTAAAAATGAAGGGACGTTGTATTTTGCATTTGTTGTATTTTAGATGCTTTTTCAGCATCTAAAGAGATGATCATGTGATTTTTTTCCTTTGAGTTTGTTTATATAGTGGATTATGTTAATGGATTTTCATATATTGAACCAACCTTGTATCCCTGGGTTGCAGCCTACTTAATTGTGGTGAATGATGGTTTTGACGTGTCCTCGGATTCTGTTTGCAAGATTTTATTGAGTATTTGTGCATTCATATTCGTAAGTGAAATTGGTCTGAAGTTCTTGTTTTTGTTGTGACCTTGTGTGGTTTATGTATCAGGGTAATTGTGGCTGTGGCTTCATAGAATGAATTAGGTAGTGTTTCTTCTATTTCTATTTTATGAAATAGTTTGTGGAATATCAGTATTAGGTCTTCTCTGAAGGTCTGGTAGAATTCTGCACTAAAGCCTTCTATCTGGCCCTGGGCTTTTCTTTGGTTGAGAGGTTTTTAATGACTTCTATTTCTTTAGGGAATATGGGCCTGTTTTAATAGTTTTCCTATTAAACTTGATTTAAATGGTCTTGATTTAACTTTGGTATGTGATATCTGAGTAGAAAATGACCCATTTCATCTAGATTTTTCCAGTTTTATAGTAGGATCTGATGATTTTTTTGAATTTCCTCCTTTTCTGTTCTTATGTCTCCCTTTACATTTCTGATTTTGTTAATTTGGATACTGCCTCTGAACCCTTTAGTTAGTTTGGCTAGGGAATTATCTATCTTGTTGATTCTTGCCAGCTTTTGGTTTTGTTGATTCTTATTTAGTTCTCTTTGTTTCTGTTTGGTTGATTTCAGTCCTGAGTTTGACTATTTCCTGCCTTCTACTCTTCTTCAGTGTGTTTACTTCTTTTTGTTCTAGAGCTCTCAGATGTACTGTTAAGTTGCTAGTCTAGGATTTCTCCAATTTCTTTACCAGGGAACTTAGTGCTATGAATTTTCCTCTTAGCACTGCTTTTATTGTTTCCCATAAGTTTGGGTATGTTGTGTCATCATTTTCATTGAATTCCAGGAAGTCTTTAATTTCTTTCCTTATTTCTTCCCTGACCAAGTTATCATCGGGTAGAGAGTTTTTCAATTTCCATGGGTATGCAGGTTTTCTGTTGTTTTTATTGTTATTGAAGACCAGCCTTAGGCCATGGTGATCTGATAGGATGCATGGGATTATTTCAATCTTCTTGTATCAGTTGAAGCATGTTTTGTGACCAATTATATGGTCAGTTTTGAAGCATGTACCATAATAAGCTAGAAGAAGGTCTATGCTTTTGTTTTAGGGTTAAATGTTCTGTAGATATCTGTTAAATCCACTTGGTTCATAACTGCTATTAGTTTCACTGTGTCTATGTTTAGTTTCTTTTTATTAGTGATGGTGGGGTGTTGAAGTCTCCCACTATTATTGTGTGTGGTTCAGTGTGTGTTTTGAACTTTAGTAAAGTTTCTTTTATTATTGTGGGTGCCCTTGCATTTGGGGCATAGATGTTCAGAATTGAGATTTTCTCTTGGTGGGTTTTTTTTTTCCTTTGACAAATATGAAGTGTCCTTTATCCTCTCCCTTGATAACTTTTGGTTGAAAGTCTATTTTATTGGATATTAAGATGGCAACTCCAGTTTGTTTCTTGGAAGCATTTGCATGGAAGAACTTTTTCTAGCCTTTTACTCTGAGGTAGTATCTGTCTTTGTTATTGAGGTGTGTTTCTTATATCTAGCAGATTGCTGGATCCTGTTTGTGTATTCAGTCTCTCAGCTTATGTCATTTTATAGGTGAATTGAGTCCATTAATATTTAGAGATATTAAGTACAGATGATTGTTAGTCCCTGTTATGTCTGTTTTTGTAGGTGGCATTATGTGCATGTGGTTCTCTCCTTTTGCCTTTGCTATGAGAAGATTAATATGTTTATTTTATTTTTGGAGCAGGTGCCCTCCTTGTGTTGGAGTTTTCCTTCTGGAATCCCCTATAGGGATAGAAGTTGTAAATTTTTTCCATTTCAGAAATGCAGTATACAATGAGAAATATTCCCCTGTCTCTCTGTACCCCCTGTGCATCTGTGTGTAGTCTATTGACAGATGGCTTATCGAGAAGTGACTGTTTTTAAAAGAGCAAGATAAGAGCATTGATAGAGTATTTTTTATCATAGTCTATGTTTCTTATGATTGTATGAAGGATTGTTGAACAGGAGAGATTTTTAAAAAGCATATGTTGGGGCGTATTCTTGAAGTGAAGTAGTGATTCTTAAAGAATAATAGGAAATCTTGGAGATAAATTAGTAAACAATGAAATAAGAGAACATCACATAGATGTATAATTATGAAGTAACGTAGAAAAACCTAAGCTTTGGTTTCAGGTTGAGGGCTAATTCTCACTTTATGGAAGAAAGGAGAAAAGGAAAGATATAATGCAAGAATATCCAGTCCATGATGATATTATATCTAAGTATTATATGTTCTAATGTATTGAAAAACAAGAAAAAAGAGAAATGTTTTTGCTGCCCTCCAAGTTCAGTGTCTCCAGTTTTGTTCCTGGAATAAGCTCCAATCAAAGATTCCATTCTGATTAAATTAAAAGAAGCCTTGAATGGGAAATTACCCTGTGAAGTACTGCACTTTGTAGTTGGTAATCGTGGGTCAGTCTATCAATACTTGTAATAGCAATCAAAAGGGGTGAGGTGAAATCAATCCATGGTAGGAGAAACTTGGACATTTATGAAAATTCGTAAGATAGTAGGGGGAGACTTCTTTGAGAATCTGTAGGTAGACAATGTTAAAGTGAATATAGTATGTATTGTGTGTATATGTGGTGTGTGTGGGTATGTGTATGTATGTTTATGTGTATATACACATTAATATAGATGGAGATATATACTTTAATATATTCTTTTTTTTTTCTAAGTTTTTTTTATTTACATTTCAAATCATTTCCCCTTTCACATTTCCTCCCTTCCCGAAAGTCCCATAAGCCCTCTTCATTCCCACTTTTCCCCATTCAACCCCCTCTCGCTGCTCTGTCTTAGCATTCCCCTACATCCAGACTTTCCAAGACCAGGGGTCTCTCCTTCCAACTTCTTGGAAATCTATTGATATGTGAATTGTGTCTAGGGTATTCCGAGATTCTAGGTTAATATCCCCTTATCAGTGACTGCATACTATGTGTATTCTTTTGTGATTGGTTTACCTCACTAAGGATAATATTTTCAAGTTCTGACCTAGGAATTTCGTGAATTCATTGTTTTTTGGTTTTTGGTTTTGTTTTGTTTTGTTTTGTTTTTGGGTTTTTTTATTATTTATTTTATTTCATTTTTTTAAATTTACATTCCAAATCATATCCCCTTTCCGGCTTCCTCCCTCCCCGAAAGTCCCATAAGCCCCCTTCCCTCCCTCTTTTCTCCATTCAACCCCCTCTCGTTTCTCTGTCCTGGTGTTCCCCTACATCCAGTCTTTCCAGGACCAGGGGTCTTTCTTTCCATCTTCTTAGAAATCTATTGATATGCGGATTGTGTCTAGGGTATTCCGAGATTCTGGGTTAATATCCCCTTATCAGTGACTGCATACCATGTGTGTTCTTTAGTGATTGGGTTACCTCACTAAGGATGATATTTTCAAGATCTGACCATTTGCTTAGGAATTTCGTGAATTCATTGTTTTTAATTGCAGAGTAGTATTCCATTGTGTAGATATATCACATCTTCTGAATCCATTCCTCCGTTGAGGGACATCTGGGTTCTTTCCAGCTTCTGGCTATTATAAATAAGGCTGCTATGAACATAGTGGAGCATGTGTCCTTATTGCATGCAGGTAAAGTCTCTGGGTATATGCCCAGGAGTGGTATAGCCGGATCCTCTGGGAGTGTCATGCCCAGTTTTCTGACGAACCGCCAGACTGCTTTCCAGAGTGGTTGTACCAGCTTGCAATTCCACCAGCAGTGGAGGAGTGTTCCTCTTTCTCCACATCCTCGCCAACAACTGCTGTCTCCTGTGTTTTTGATCTTAGCCATCCTGACTGGTGTGAGATGGAATCTCAGGGTTGTTTTGATTTGCATTTCCCTAACGACTAAGGATGATGAACATCTCTTTAGGTGCTTCTCAGCCATTAGATATTCTTCAGGTGAGAACTCTTTGTTCAGCTCTGTACCCCGTTTTTTACTAGGGTTACTTGCCTCTCTGGAGTTTAACTTCTTGGGTTCTTTGTATATCTTGGATATTAGCCCTCTGTCGGATGTAAGGTTGGTAAAGATCATTTCCCAGTTAGTTGGTTGCCGCTTTGTCTTTTTGACAGTGTCTTTTGCCTTGCAAAAACTTTGTAATTTAATGAGGTCCCATGTGTCTATTCTTGATCTTAGAGCATAAGCTATTGGAGTTCTGTTCAGGAAATTCTCCCCTGTGCCCATATGTTCAAGGTTCTTCCCTAGTTTCCCTTCTATTAGTTTCAGTGTGTCTGGTTTTATGTGGAGATCTTTGATCCACTTAGAATTGAGCTTAGTGCAAGGAGATAAGAATGGGTCAATTTGCATTCTTCTGCATGTTGACCTCCAGCTGAGCCAGGACCATTTGTTGACAAGGCTATCTTTTTTCCACTGGATGGTTTTAGCTCCTTTGTCAAAGATCAAGTGACCATAGGAGTGTGGATTCATTTCTGGGTCTTCAATTCTGTTCCATTGATCTACATGTCTGTTACTGTACCAATACCATGCGGTTTTTAAAACTATTGCTCTGTAGTACAGCTTGAGGACCGGGATACTGATTCCCCCAGAGGTTCTTTTACTCTTGAGAATAGTTTTAGCTATTCTGGGTTTTCAGTTATTCCAGATGAATTTTTGAATTGCTCTTTCTAACTCTATGAAGAATTGAGATGGGATTTTGATGGGGATTGCATTGAACCTGTGTATTACTTTTGGTAAGATGCTCATTTTTACTATATTAATCCTGCCAATCCATGAGCATGGCAGATTTTTCCATCTTCTGAGATCTTCTTCAATTTCTTTCTTCAGAGACTTGAAGTTCTTGTCATACAGATCTTTCACTTGTTTGGTTAGAGTCACGCCAAGATATTTAATATGGTTTGTGGCTATCGTGAAGGGTATTATTTCTCTTACTTTTTTCTCAGCCTGCTTATCCTTTGAGTATAGGAAGGCTTCTGATTTGCTTGAGTTGATTTTATATCCGGCCACTTTGCTGAAGTCGTTTATCAGCTGTAGGAGTTCTCTGGTGGAGTTCTTTGGGTCGCTTAAGTATACTATCATATCGTCTGCAAATAGTGATCGTTTGACTTTTTCCTTTCCAATTTGTATCCCTTTGACCTCTTTTTGTTGTCTAATTGCTCTAGCTAGAACTTCAAGTACTATATTGAAAAGATATGGAGAGAGAGGCAGCCTTGTCTAGTCCCTGATTTTAGTGGGATTGCTTCAAGTTTCTCTCCATTTAGATTGATGCTGGCTACCGGTTTGCTGTAAATTGATTTTACTATGTTTAGATATGGGCCTTGAATTCCTGATCTTTCCAAGACCTTTAGCATGAAAGGATGCTGAATTTTGTCAAATGCTTTCTCAGCATCTAGTGAGATGACCATGTGGTTTTTTTCTTTGAGATTGTTTATGTAGTGGATTACATTGATGGATTTCCTTATATTGAACCATCCCTGCATCCCTGGGATGAAGCCTACTTGATCGTGGTGAATGATCATATTGATGTGTTCTTGGATTCGGTTGGCAAGAATTTTATTGAGTATTTTTGCATCGATATTCATAAGAGAGATTGGCCTGAGATTCTCTTTCGTTTTCGGATCTTTGTGTGCTTTTGGTATTAGTGTAATTGTGGCTTCATAGAACGAGTTGGGTAGTGTTCCTTCTGTTTCTAATTTGTGGAACAGTTTGAAGAGTATTGGTGTTAGGTCTTCTTTGAAGGTCTGATAGAATTCTGCACTAAAACCATCTGGACCTGTGCTTTTTTTGGTTGGAAGACTTCCAATGACAACTTCTATTTCTTCCGGGCTTATAGGACGGTTTAGATGGTCTATTTGATCCTGATTTAATTTTGGTACTTGGTATCTGTCAAGGAAATTGTCCATTTCCTCAAGATTTTCTAGTTGTGTTGAATAGAGGTTTTTGTAGTAGGATCTGATAATTTTTTGAATTTCCTCAGTTTCTGTTGTTATCTCTCCCTTTTCGTTTCTGATTTTATTAATTTGGATACTATCTCTGTGCCCTCTGGTTAGTCTGGCTAAGGGCTTATCTATCTTGTTAATTTTCTCAAAGAACAAACTCCTCGTTTTGTTGATTCTTTGTATGATTTTATTTGTTTCTACTTGATTGTTTTCAGCCTGAGTTTGATGATTTCCTGCCTTCTACTCCTCTTTGGTGTATTTGATTCTTTTTGTTCCAGGGCTTCAGGTGTGCCATTAAGCTGTTAGTGTATGCTGTCTCCCGTTTCTTTTTGGTGGCACTCAGGGCTATGAATTTTCCTCTTAGCACTGCTTTCATTGTGTCCCATAAATTAGGGTATGTTGTCATACATAACTGTCATTTTCATTAACTTTTAAAAAGTCTTTGATTTCTTTATTTCCACCTTGACCAAGCTATCATTGAGTAGAGCATTGTTCAGCCTCCATGTGTATGTGGGTTTTCTTTTGTTTTTGTTGCCATTGAAGTACACCCTTATTCCATAGTGATCTGATAGGAGGCATGGGATTATTTCTATCCTCTTAAATCTGTTGAGGTCTGATTTGTGACCAATTATATGGTCAATTTTGGAGAAGGTACCATGAGGAGCTGAGAAGAAGGTGTATTCTTTAGCTCTAGGATCAAATGTTCTCTCTCTATATATATATATATATGTTAGTTCCATTTGGTCCAAGGCTTCATTTAGATTCACTGTGTCCCTGTTTAGTTTCTGCTTTCCTGAACGATCCATTTCAGAGAGCGGGGTGTTGAAGTCACCCACTATTATTGTTTGCGGTGCGATGTGTGGTTGAGTTTTAGTAAAGTTTCTTTTACGACTGAGGGTGCCCTTGCATTTGGAGCATAGATATTCAGAATTGAGAGTTCTTGATGGTGGATTTTTCCCTTGATCAGTATGTAATGTCCTTCTGTGTCTTTTTTGATGACTTTAGTTTGAAAATCAATTTTATCTGATATTAGGATGGCTACTCCACCTCGTTTCTTGGGGCCATTTGCTTGTAAAATTGTTTTCCAGCCTTTTACTCTGAGGTAGTGTTTGTCTTTGACACTGAGGTGCGTTTCCTGCATGCAGCAAAATGCTGGATCCTGTTTACGTATCCAGTCTCCTAGTCTGTCTTTTACTTGGGGAATTGAAACCATTGATATTAAGAGAGTAAGGCACAGTGATTATTGCCATCTGCCATTCTTGACGCTATCTTTATGTTTGAGTGGTTATCTACTTTTGGGTTTGATTCAAGAAGGTTATTATCTCATTTTTTCCAGGGTGTTGTTTCTCTCCCTGTATTGGAGGTTTCCACCTATTATCCGTTGCAGGGCTGGATTTGTGGGAAGATATTGTGAAAATTTGGTTTTATCATGGAATATCTTGGTCTCTCCATCTATGGTGATTGAGAGTTTTGCTGGGTATAGTAGTCTAGGCTGGCATTTGTGCTCTCTTAGTGTCTGCATGAGATCTGCCCAGGATCTTCTGGCTTTCATAGTCTCTGGTGAGAAGTCTGATGTGATTCGGATAGGTCTTCCTTTGTATATTACTTGGCCCTTTTCTCTTACTGCTTTTAGTATTCTTTCTTTGTTTAGAACATTCGGTGTTTTGATTATTATGTGACGGGAGGTATTTTTGTTCTGGTCCAGTCTGTTTGGAGTTCTGTAGGCTTCTTGTACGTTCATCGGCATCTCTCTCTTTAGGTTAGGGAAGTTTTCCTCCATAATTTTGTTGAAGATGTTTACTGGCTCTTTAAGTTGCAAATCTTCACTCTCATCTATACCTATAATCCTTAGGTTTGGTCTTCTCATTGTGTCCTGGATTTCCTGGATGTTTTGGGTTACACGTTTTTTGCATTTTCATTTTCTTTGACTGTTGAGTCGATGCTTTCTATGGAATCTTCAGCACCTGAGATTCTTTCTTCCATCTCTTGTATTCTATTGTTGATGTTTGCATCTATGACTCCTGATTTCTTCCCAAGGTTTTCTATCTCCAAAGGTATCTCCCTATGTGATTTCTTAGTTGTTTCTACTTCCTTTTTTAGTTCCTGGATGGATTTGCTGAGATCCTTCACTTGTTTGTTTGTATTTTCCTGTATTTCTTTAAGGTATTTTTGCATTACCTCTTTCAGGATTTCTTCCTGATGACCCACGTTCTCCTGCATTTCTCTGAGCGATTTTTGTGTTTCCTCCTCATGGGAATCCATCCGTTGATCCATTGTCTCCTGCATTTCTTTAAGCAGTTCTCATGTTTCCTTTGTAAGGGCATCTAACCGTTGATTCATTTCTTTAAGCAATTGTTGTGTTGCCTCCTTATAGGCATTCGTCTGTTGACCCATATTCTTCTGCATTTCTTTATGCAAATTTTGTGATTCCTTTGTGAGTGCATTTACCCGTTGATTCATCTCGTTAAGCGATTTTTGTGTTGTCTCCTTGTGCGCCTCCATCTTTTGATCCATGTTCTCCTGCATTTCTCTCAGCGATTTTTGTGTTTCCTTTGTAAGGGCTTCTAACCTTTGATTCATGGTCTTCTGTAATTCTTTATGAGATTTATTTGTGTCCTTCTTCTGATCCTCTAATAGCATCATGAGAAGTGATTTTAAATCCAGATCTTGTCTTTTGGGTGTGGTGGGGTATCCAGGACTTGCTGCTGTTGGAGAGTTGGGTTCGGATGGTCCCATATTACTTTGATTTCTGTTAGTAACATTCCTATGTTTGCCTTTTGTCATCTGGATACCTCTGATGTTAGTTTGTCCTGCTGCCACTGGCTGTTGGTTGGACCTCCTGTGAGCCTGCAAAGCTATTTCTGCCCCCCCTGGTTTACCAGGATTCCCCTGGCACAGATTTCTGGGGCCTGCCTGCTCCTGAGTGAATTTGGAGCCCTGATGTGCCTTGCCCCAAGTGATCTTATATTGGGGAGTCCTTGCACATCCAAAGGCTCAGCCTAGTGGATTCCTGGAGCAGAGGTCGCCAAAGGGAGGCTGGTAGGCTCCTGCCCTGTGCAGGTGTGTGTGATTTCTCCTAGAGTGGGGGGGGAGGGGGCGTCCCTCTGCCAGGCAGAAGTCCCACAGCAGGGCTGGCTCGCTGGTTACTGCAGATCTGCCCAGCTCTTGGGAGTCACGTATACACAGCCGCCGGAGACCCAAGCAATATTATGCCTGTCTGTCTCAGAGCCTGGCAGTCCCAACTTCCCAGCCACTGGAGCAAAGATGGCGGAGTGCACTCTGCACTCTCTCGGTGGCGCTGGTCACCCTGCAGAGGTGATGGCCTGCAGATCTGGCACCCAGATGACCCCAACGCTGACCCGTTCTTGGGCGGGCGCAGACAGAAGCCCCAACAGGCGTGTCCCAAGTGATGTTATATTGGGGGGAGAGCCTGGGTACCTGTCTCTTCAGTGCAGTGTGCGGGAACAGAGGTCGCGGAAGGAAAGCTGGTAGGCTCCCGCTCAGTGCTGGGTCCCTCTGCCAGGCAGAAGTCCCACAGCAGAGCTGGTGCGCTGGTTACTGCAGATCAGCCCAGCACTTGGGAGCCGCATACAAACAAGTCGCCCGAGACCCAAGCGCTATTATGCCTGTCTGTCTCAGAACCTGGCTGTCCCAACTTCCCAGCCACTGGAGCAAAGATGGCGGAGTGCACTCTGCACACTCTCCGTGGCGCTGCTCACCCTGCAGACGTGATGGCCTGCAGATCTGGCACCCAGACGACCACAGCGCTGACCCGTTCTTGGGCGCAGACGGAAGCCCCAACAGGCCGTGTCCCAAGTGATGTTATATTGGGGAGAGAGCCTGGGTACCTGTCTCTTCAGTGCAGTCTGCGGGAATAGAGGTCACGGAAGGAAAGCTGGTAGGCTCCCGCCCAGTGCGGGGTCCCTCTGCCAGGCAGAAGTCCCACAGCAGAGCTGGCGCGCTGGTTACTGCAGATCATTACACATGAATTTAAGAGTTGCACTTTCTATCTCTGAGAAGAATTGAGTTGGATTCTTGTGGGGATTGCATTGAATCTGTAGATTGTTTTTGGCGTGATGAATATTTTTCCTATGTTACTCCTGTCCATCCATAAACATGGGAGATATTTCCAAGTTCTTAGGTCTTCTTCAAGTTCTTTCTTCAGAGACTTGAAGTTTTGTTGTACAGAACTTTTACTAGCTTGATTAAAGACACATCAAGATATATTATATTATTTGTGGCTATTGTAAAGGATATCATTTCCCTAATATCTTTCTCAAACCATCTATCCTTTTAGGAGAGGAAGGCTTCTAATTTGTCTGAGTAATTTTATATCCTGCCACTTTACTAAAGTTGTTATATCAGCTGCAGGAGTCCTCTGGAGGTATGTTTTGGATAACTTAAGCATACTATCATATCATCCACAAATAGTGATATCTTGACTTCTTCCTTTTCAATTTATATTGCTTTGACCTCCCTTTTTTTTTTTTTTTTTGTCTAATTGCTCTGGATAGAACTTCAAATACTATATTGAAAAGATAAGGAGAGAGTAGGTAGCCTTGTCTGGTTCCTGATTTTACTGGGATTGCTTCAAGTTGCTCTCTATTTAGTTTGATGTTGACTATTGGCTTGCTGGCTATTTCTTTTACTATGGTTAGATATGGGCCTTGAATTCCTTTCCAATACTTTTACATGAAATACTGTTGTTTTCTGTCAAATCCATTTTTAGCAACTAATGAGATGATTTTGTGTGTGTGTGTGTGTGTGTGTGTGTCTGTGTGTCTGTGTGTCTGTGTTTTCCTTTAGTTTGTTTCTATAGTGGGTTACATTAATGAATTTCATTATATTGAGCAACCTTGGCATCCCTGGGATGAAGCAAACTTGATCACAGTGAATCATCATTTTGATATGATGTTGGGTTTGGTTTGCAAGAATTTTAATGAGTATATTTTGCATCAATATTCATAAGTAAATTAAGTTCTCCTTCTTTGTTGGGTCTTTGTGTGGTTTAGGTATTAGTGTAACTATGGCTTCATAGAAAGAATTTGGTAGTGTTCCTTCTGTTTCTATTTTGTGGAATAGTTTGAAGAGCATTGGTATTAGGTATTCTTTGAAGGTCTGACAGACCCATCTCATCCTGCACTTTTTTGGATTGGGAGATTTTAATGACTGCTTCTATTTCCTTAGGGGTTATAGAACTGTTTAGACAGTTTATCTGATCCTGATTTAACTTTGGTATTTGGTATCTGTCTAGGAAATTGTCCATTTCATCCAGATTTTCCAGTTGTGTTGAGTTTAGGCTTTTGTAGTAGGACCTGATGATTTTTTGAATTTCCTCAGTTTCTGTTGTTATATCTCCCGTTTCGTTTCTTATTTTGTTAGTCTGGATGTTCTCTCTGTGCCCTCTGTTTAGTGTGGCTCAAGGTTTGTCTACCTTGTTGGTTTTCTCAAACAACCACCTCCTGGTATTGTTGATTCTTTGTATACTTCTCTTTGTTTCTATTTGGTTAATTACAGCCCTGAGTTTATTTCCTGTCTTCTACTCTCTTGGGTTTATCTTCTTCTTCTTCTTCTTCTTCTTCTTCTTCTTCTTCTTCTTCTTCTTCTTCTTCTTCTTCTTCTTCTTCTTCTTCTTCTTCCTCTTCTTCTTCTCCTCCTCCTCCTCCTTCTTCTTCTTCTTGAGATTTCAGGTGTGATGTTAAGCTGCTAATGTACACTCTCTCCAGTTTGTTTATGGAGGTACACAGTGCTATGAGTTTTCCTTTTAGCACTGTGTTCATTGTGTCCCATAAGCGTGGGTATGTTTTGCCTTGATTTTCATTAAATTTTAAAAAGTCTTTTATTTCTTTCTTGATTTCAAATTATCACTGAGTAGGGGGTTATTTAGCATCCATGTGTACATGGGTTTTCTGTTATATTTGTTGTTATTGAAGACCAGCCTTCATCTGTGGTGATCTGATAGGATGCATGGTATTATTTCAATCTTCTTGTATTAGTTGAGACTTCTTTTGTGTCTGATTATAGGGTCAATTTTGGAGAAGGTCCCATGAGATGCTGAGAAGAAGGTATATTCTTTTTTTTTTTAGATTGAAATGTTCTGTAGATATCTGTTAAAACCATTTTGTCAATAAGTTCTGTTAGTTTTGCTGTATCTCCTTTTATTTACTGTTTCTATGATCTGTCCATTGGTGACAGTGTGTTGTTGAAGTCTCCCACTGCCTCAAGTCTCCTGACCTGGAGAAGGTAGTGGTAGGCACTGAGTAGGACTCTGGTGATGGTTTAAAAGTCTGAGGGCCACAGGACTTTCTAGCTCTCTAACTGTACTTGAATGCTGGTGATAATTTATAAAAAGTTCTAAAAACTTCTTTGCTCTTTCGGTGGGTAAAAGACTGATGGCTTAGTTAATTAACACCTGTAGCCTAACAGCTGAAGATTAAGCAATGTGGCCTTTGTTCTGTCTCAGCAGGAACTGCTGGGCTCTAACTTTTTCTGCTAGTTGGAGGTCACAGGAAGAAAATGGGACACTTAGAGAAGTGGTTATAGAGTTTATTACTAAGTTGTAAAAGTTTCTTATGAAAGCTATCTAAGAGGAAAAGGTGGAAAGATCTTAAATGGGGAAAGTGAAAATTCTTCTAGGTGGGAAAAGGGGGGGAGAGAGAGAGAGAGAGAGAGAGAGAGAGAGAGAGAGAGAGAGAGAGAGAGAGAGAGAGAGAGAATATGAACTGATGAAATGAGATGAGATGAGATGAGAAGAGATGAGAAGAGATTGAAAATAAGAATGAGAATGAGATTGAGAGTGAGAATGAGAATGAGATGATTCTCTCTTTTGTCTTCAGTACTTATACATCTTTCAGAATACATGATAACATGTTACAAAGTTCATCACAATTTCACACAAAAATTCAAATCATAAATTGAGATAGAAGTTTACAACAGCAAATGTTTACATGCATACCATTAGGAGTAATTATCTAACTAACAATCTATCACTTGTCTAAGCTTCCACAGGTTTATTTAAGGTTTAAAATCATAACTAAGTTATAAGTGAAGTTTTGTATAGATAAACCCAGTCAATATTTTATCTTCTGTCCTAACACCTATAATATATTGTTAGTTCCCTTATGACCTTTGATTAATTGTTTTACAACCTGTTGGAATGTGCTCTGAGTAGAAGAAAGTATAGTTACTATCTAAGAGCAATTGACTTGTGACACTTGGGAGACTAGCAGAGTTCTCATTGCAGTTTTGACTATAAGAAAAGAACCTAATAGCAGTACCACTATAAAAGAGCTTAATAGTCAGATATAATTTTAGGAATTCTTATAGGATCATCATTAAAGCTTACATCATCTATTTGTCTACATAGCATGACTATAAGAAAATACATCTTCTTGGATCTGCAGAGATCTGCTCCAAAGGGGTGTGCTATTACTTATTAATTATTATATATGTTTAATAATAACAGGAAAAGCATATTAATAGCAGGAATCTTTCCTTTTTATTGTTTATTAGATATATTCTTTATTTACTTTTCAAATGCCTTCCCCTTTCTTGGTTCCCCCCTCCCTGAAAGTACCATAAGCCTTCCCCCCTCCCCCTGTTCCCCAACCAATCCCCTCCTGCTTCACTGTCCTGGTATTCCCCTACACTACTGCATCTAGCCTTTCCAGGACCATGGACCTCTCCTTTCTTCTTCTTGGGCATCATTTTATATGTGAATTGTGTCTTGGGTATTCCGAGATTCTGGGCTAATATCCACTTATTAGTGAGTGCATACCATGTGTGTTCTTTTGTGATTGGGTTACCTCACTTCGGATGATATTTTCCAATTCCACCCATTTGCCTAAGAATTTCATGAATTCATTGTTTTTAATAGCTGAGTAGTGTTCCATTGTGTAAATATACCACATTCTCTGTATCCATTCCTCCGTTGAGGGACATCTGGGATCTTTCCAGCTTCTGGCTATTATAAATAGGGCTGCTATGAACATAGTGGAGCATGTGTCCTTATTGCATGCTGGGGAAGCCTCTGGATATATGCCCAGGAGTGGTATAACGGGGTCCTCCAATAGTATCATGCCCAGTTTTTGGAGGAATCACCAGACTGATTTTCAGAGTGGTTGTACCAGTTTGCAATCCCACCAACAGTGAAGAAGTGTTCCTCTTTCTCCACATCCTCACCAGCATCTGCTGTTTCCTGAGTTTTTGATCTTTGCCATTCTGACTAGTGTGAGGTGGAATCTCAGGGTTGTTTTGATTTGCATTTCCCTGATGACTAAGGATGTTGAACATTTCTTTAGGTGTTTCTTAGCCATTAGACATTCTTCAGGTGAGAACTCTTTGTTTAGCTCTGTACCCCATTTTTTAATAGGGTTATTTGGCTCTCTGGAGTCTAACTTCTTGAATTCTTTGTATATATTGTATATTAGCCCTCTGTTGGATGTAGAGTTGGTAAAGGTCTAAGTCCCTCACAGCAATGCTTAATGAGGGGTCACCTGTCGCAGATTATATAATAACCTGAAGCAAGCCATTTCAAGATGATCACCTGCTAGTATATTAGCTCATCCTATTATGGCTTCTGAGATCCCACTATTATTGCATGAGGTGCAATATGTGCCTTGAGCTTTAGTAACTTCCTTTTACAAATGTGAGTGCCCTTGCATTTGGAGCATAGATGTTCAGAATTGAGAGTTCAATTGGAAGATTTCTGCTTTGATGTGTATGAAGTGTTCTTCCTTATCTTTTTTGATAACTTCTGGTTGAAAGTCAATTTTATTGGATATTAGAATGGCAACTACAGCTTTTTTCTTGATACCATTTGCTTAGAAATTTTTTTTCCAGCTTTTTACTCTGAAGTACTGTTTGTTTTGTCACTGAGGTCTGTTTCATGTATGTAGCAAAATTCTGTTTCCTGTTTACCTATCCAGTCTCTCAGTCCAGGTCTTTTTATTGGGGAATTGAGCACATTGATGTTACGAGAGATTACAGCTTTTTTCTTGATACCATTTGCTTAGAAATTTTTTTTCCAGCTTTTTACTCTGAAGTACTGTTTGTTTTGTCACTGAGGTCTGTTTCCTGTATGTAGCAAAATTCTGTTTCCTGTTTACCTATCCAGTCTCTCAGTCCAGGTCTTTTTATTTGGGGAATTGAGCACATTGATGTTAAGAGAGATTAGGGAACAATGATTGTTGCTTCCTGTTATTTTTGTTATTGGGGGTGGAATTATGTTTTTGTGGCTTTCTAATTTTAGGTTTGTTGTGAGAAGATTAATCTCTTGCTTTTGCTTAGGTGTAGTTTCTGTCCTTGTAATGGAGTTTTTTTTGTTTTGTTTTGTTTTTTATCTATTATCATTTGTAGGGCTGGATTTGTGGAAAGATATTGTGTAAATTTGGTTTTGTCATGAAATATCTTCGTTTATCCATATGGTAATTGATAGTTTTCCTGGTATGGCATAATAGCCTGGGATGGCATTTTGGTTCTCTTAGGATCTGTATGACATCAGCAAAGATCTTCTAGCTTTTAGATTCTCCATTGAGAAATCTGGTATAATACTGATGGGACTTCCTTTATACGTAACTTGACTTTTTTCCATTACCGCTTTTAATATTCTATCTTTGTTCTGTGTACTTGGTGTTTGAATATTATGTGGTGAGAGGAATTTCTTTTCTGGTTCCATGTATTTGGTGTTCTGTTGGCCATCTTGTAGACTTGTGGTCATTTCTTTCTTCAAATTAGGGGAGTTTTCTTCCATAATTTTATTGATGATGTTTATTGGCCCCTTTGAGTTGGGAATATTCACTGTCTTCTCTACCTATTATTCTTAGGTTTGGTCTTTTCATTGTGTCCTTGTTTTATTGGATGTTTTGTGTTAGGAGCTTTATGTATTTTGTATTTACTTTGACTGTTATGTCAATGTTTTCTATGTTATCTTCTACTCCTAAGATTTTCTCTTCTATCTCTTGTATTTTGTTGGTAATGCTTGTACCTATGACTCCTGATCTCCTTCCTAGGTTATCTATTTCCAGGGTTGTTTCCCTTTGTGATTTCATTTCTTTTTTTTTATAATTATCATGTTTATTGTGGTTTAACAACTAATATTAAAAGCAGTTCATACATGGGAAAACATAAATATTTGAAATGTAAGTTTTTAGTTCAATGTAGTAATTAACATTTTCTATGAGACTGCATTATTTTTTAAGTTTTTTAAATTAACTAATTAATTTTTTTTACACTCCATATTTCATTCTCTCCCCCCATCCACCTTCTGACTGTTCAATATCCCATACCTCCTCCACACCCAGTGACTCTATATGGATATCCCCACATCCCACCCCACCTGACCTCAACACTCTGGGGCCTCCAGTTCTTCAGGGTTTGGTGCACCACCTCTGAATGAACACAGAGCTGGAAGTCCTCCACTGTATGTGTTTTGGGGGAGTCATATCAACTGATCTATGGAGACTGTTTGGTGGTCCAGGGAATGAGAGCTCTCAGGGGTCCAGAGTAATTGAGACTGCTGGTCTTCCTATAGTGTCACCCTACTCCTCAGCTTCTTTCAGGCTTCCCTAGTTCAAGAACAGGGGTTAGATGCTTCTGTCCACTGGTTGAGTTCAAATATCTGCATCTGACACTTTCAACTGCTTGCTGGATCTTCAGGAGTACAGTCACGCTAGGTCCCTTTTTGTGAGCATTCCATAGCCTCAGTAATAGTGTCAGGTCTTGGGACATCTCCTTGAGCTGGATCCACATTGGGCCTGTCACTCGACCTTCTTTTCCTCAGGCTCCTCTCCATTTCCTTCCCTAAAGTTCTTTCAGATAAGAAAAATTATAGGTCAGAGTTGTGACTGTGGGATGGCCCCCCTCTCCCTCATTTGATGTCCGTCTTTCTGGTTGAGGTGGGTCCTATAAGTTCCCTCTCCCTACTGTTGAGCATTTCATCTAAGGTACCTCCCTGCCTTTGAGTCCTGACAGTCTCTCACCTCCCAGTTCTGTGTGCCCCTCCCCAACCTCCTATCTCCTTAGGTTGCCTGTTTCTATTCTTTCTGCTGGCCCTCAGTGCTTCAATCCTTTCCTCTCACCCAACACCAGGTCAGGTTCCCCTCTCCCCCCCATCCCACCTCTGTCCACTTTCCCTTCCAGGTACCTCCCTCCTCACTTGTGATTGATTTCTTCTCCCTCCTAAGTGGGACTGAGGCATCCTCACTTGGGCATTTCAGCTTATTGATCATTTTGAGATCTGTGGACTGTATCTTGGATATTCTGTATTATTTTTTGGCAAATATCTACATATTAATGGGTACATACTATACATGTCCTTTTGGGTCTGAGTTAATTCACTCAGAATTATATTTTCTAGTTTCATCCATTTGCCTGCAAAACTCAGGATGGTCTCATTTGGATTATTCCATTGTGTAAATGAACCACATTTTCTGTATCCATTAATCTGTCTTGGAACATCTATGTTGTTTCCAGTTATTGGCTATCACAAACAAGGCCACTATGAATGTAGTGGAGCACATGCCCCTGTGGCATGGTGGGGCATTTTTAGGGTATATTCCTAAAAGTGGTATAGCTGGGTCTTCAGGTATATCTATTTCCAATTATCTGATGAACCTCTAGATTGATTTCCAGAGTGGTTGTACCAATTTGCAATCCCACCAGCAATGGCAGAGTGTTCTTCTTTTTCTACATCCTCATCAATATGTGTTGTCACCTAAGATTTTGATCTTAGCCATTCTGATTGGTGTAAGGTGGAATCTCAGGATCGTTTTGATTTGCATTTCTCTGATCACTAATGGCTTTGAACTTTTCTTTAGGTGATTCTCAGCAATTTGAAATTCCTCAGTTGTGAAATGTTGGTTTAGTTCTATAGAGAATTTTTGGATTGGGTTGTTTGGTTTTTTGGTGATTAGCTTTTTAAGTTCTTTACATATTTTGGATATAGGATGTGGGGTTAGTGAACATTTTTTTCCCAATCTGTAGGTTGCTGATTTGTTTTATTGACTATGTCCTTTGCCTTACAGAAGATTTCCAGATTTATGATGTGTCATTTATCAATTCTTGATCTTAGAGCTTGAGCCATTGGAGTTCTGTTTAGGAAATTTCCCCCTAAGCCAATGAGTTCTTTATCAATTTCTCTTCTATTAGGTTCAGTGTTTATGGTTTTATGTTGAGGTTCTTGATCCATTTGGACTTGAGCTTTGTGCAAGGTGACAAATATGGTTCTATTTTAATTTTTCTACATACAGGCAGCCAGTTAAAGTAGTACTATTCATCAAAGATGCTTTCTTTTTTTCTATTGTATATTTTTGGGTTGTTCGACATTGATCAAGTGTCCATTAGTATGTGGTTCCATCACAGAGTCTTCAATTCTGTTCCATTGATCAACATGTCTATGTACCAATACCATTCAATTTTTATCACTATTTCTCTGTAGTAAAGCTTGAGGTTAGGGATGGTTAATTCCCTGGGTGTTCTTTTATTGTTAAATATTGTTTTAGCTATTCTGGACTTTTTGTCTTTCCAGATGAATTTGATAGTTGCTCTTTCCATGTCTTTGAAGAATTGTGTTAGGATTTTGATGGGGATTGCATTGAATCTCTAGATTGCCTTTGGTAGGATGGCCATTTTTACTATGTTAGTTCTGTCAATCCATGAGCATAGGAGATTTTTCCAATTTTTGAAATCATCTTTGATTTCTTTCTTGAGAGACTTGAAGTTATTGTCATACAGGTCTTCCATTTGTTTGTTTAGAGTTACTCCAAGATATTTTATACTATTTCTGGCTGCTGTGAAGGGAGTTGTTTCCCTAATTTTTTTCTCAGTCTGTTAATCATTTGTATAAAGGAAGGTTATGGGTTTATTTGAATTAATTTTATATCTGGTCACTTTGTTGAAGTTGTTTATCAGCTGGAGAAGTTCTCTGATAGATTTTTTTTGTGTTGTTTATGTATACTATCATATCATCTGAAAATAGTGATGCCTTTATATCTTTTTTGCCAATTTGTTTTCCCTTGATTTCTTTTTGTTGTCTTATTGTTCTAACTAGCACTTTGAGTACTATATTGAATAGATATGTGGAGAATGGGCATCCTTGTCTTGTCCCTGCTCCTTGTCTTGTGATTGCTTCAGGTATGTCTTCATTTAATTTGATGTTGTCTGTTGGTTTGCAGAATATTGCTTTTATTTAGTTTAGGTTTGGGCCTTGAAATTCTGATCTATCCAATACTTTTAAGAAGAAGGGGTATTGTATTTTGTCAAATACTTTTTCTGTATCTAAGGAAATGCTCATGTGATTTTTTTTCTTTGAGTTTGTTTAATGCAATGGATTACATTCATGGATTTTAGCATATTAAACAAACCTTGCATCCCTGGGATGAAGTCTACTTGATCATCATAAATGATGGTTTTAATGTGTTCTTGGATTTGGTTTGTAAGAATTTTATTGAGTAATTTGCACCAATATTCATAAGGGAGATTGATCTGAAGTTCTCTTTTTTTTGTTGTTGGGTCCTTGTGTGGTTTAGTTATCAGAGTAATTGTGGCTTCATTAAATGGGTTAGGTAGTGTTCTTTCTATTTTATGGAATAGTTTGAGGAAAATTTTATCAGGTTTTCTTTGCAGGTCTTGTAGAATTCTGCAGCAAATCAATCTGGCCTTGGAGTTGTTTTGATTGGGAAGTTTTTAAATGACTTATTCTATTTACTTGTACAATATCATCTGTTTTGAAAATTTACCAGCTCTTGATTTAATTTTGGTATGTGGTATCTCTCTAAAAAACCATCCATTTAATATAGATTTTCCAGTTTTGTTGAGAATAGGTTTATAAAACTGGGTCTGATGATTTTTTAAATTTCCACCATTTCTGTTGTTGTCTTCCTTTTCTTTTCTGATTTTGTTAATTTGAATACTGCTCTTTGTTAATTTAGCTAGGGGTTTATTTATCTTGCTGATTTTCTCAAAGAACCACTTCTGGTATTGCTGATTTTTTTGTATTGTTTTCTTTGTTTCTATTTATTTGATTCCAGCCCTGAGCTTGATTATTTCCTGCCTTCTACTCCTCTTGGGTGAGTTTGCTTTTTTTGTTCTAGAGCTCTGAGGTATGCTGCTAAGTTGTTAGGGTAAGATCTCTCCAGTTTCTTTACCAGGGCATTTAGTTTTATGAACTTTCCTCTTATCACGCTTTCATTGTGTCCCATAAGTTTGGGTATGAGGTGTCAACATTTTCATTAAATTCCAGGAACTCTTTAATTTCTTTCTTTGTTTCTTCCCTGACCAATTTATCATTGAATAAAAAGTTGTTTAGTTTCCACATGTATGTGGGCTTGCTGTAGTTTTTGGGGTTATTGAAGACCAGCCTTAGGCCAGGGTGATCTGATAGGATGTATGGTATTATTTTAATCTTCTTGTATCAGTAAAGAGTTGTTTTCTGACCAATTATATGGTCAATTTTGGATAAGGAATCATGAGGTGCTCAGAAGAAGGTGCTTTATTTTAGGGTGAAATATTTTGTAGATATATGTTAAATCAATTTGGTTCATAACCTCTCTTAGTTTCACTGTGTCTCTGTTAAGTTTCTGTTTCAATGACCTGCCCATTGGTGAGAGTAGGATATTGAAGTCTCCCAGTATTATTGTGTGGGGTTCAATGTATGTTTTGAGCTTTAGTAAAGTTTCTTTTATGAATGTGGGTGCTCTTGCATTTGGGGAATAGATGTTGAGAATTGAGGCTTTCTCTTGGTGGAGTTTACCCTTGATGCATATGAAGTGTCCTTCTTCACCATGTGTCCAGAGCCAGCCCCAGCAGAGGTGTTCTTTCTTCTTGGTTCTTCTTGAGGCAGCTGAGGGGGGAAGAACTTCGGCAGAGATAAGACTCTGTCTTATGAAATTCTGGGGGTAAGACTTTGTCTTACGGAAAATTTAGGGTTGCTGTATAATAAAAAGATTACTTATCTAAGTCTAAGTTACTATGCTAAGGTAGCTGACCTGTCTTCTATAATCCTCTGAGGCCAGAAATGGCAGTTTCTGGCATCTAGCACCTCTTCCTCAAACTGTTAAAGATTGGGTAAATTGCCTTTGTACTGTCTCCACAGGAACTGCTTGGCTCTAACTTTCAGCCTTCTAGTCAGAAGTCGCAGGGAGAAAAATGAGACACTTAAAGAAGTGGTTAATGAGTTTATTACTAAGTTGTAAAGTGTTTCCTATGAAAGCTATCTAAGAGGGAAAAGCGGAAAGATCCTAAGTGGAGAAAGGGAAAAATTCTTCTAAGTGGGGAAAGGTTAAAAAGTAAGAGAGAGAGGGGAGAGAGAGAGAGAGAGAGAGAGAGAGAGAGAGAGAGAGAGAGAGAGAGAGAGAGAGAATGTGAAGTGATGAGATGAGAAGAGATTGAGAATAAGAATGAGAATGAGATTGAGAGTGAGAATGAGATGATTCTCTCTTTTGTCTTCAGTACTTATACATCTTTCAGAATACATGATCACATGTTACAAAGTTCATCACAAGTTCACACAAAAATCAAACCATAAATTGAAATAGACGTTTACAACAGAGAATGATTACATGCATATCCAGTAGGAGCAATTATCTAGCTAAACATCTACCATTTGCCTTCTCTAAAGGTTCATAGAAAGTTTAATACCATAACAAAGTTATAAGTGAAGTTTTTTATAGATAAACCCAGTCAATACTTTATCTTCTGTCCTAGCACCTATAATAAATCATTAGGTCCCTTTTTATGACCTTTGGTTAAGTGTTTTACAACCTCTTGGAATGTGCTCTGAGTAGGAGAAAGTCTGGTTGCCATCTAAGAGCAATTAACTGGTGACACTTGGGAGACTGGCAGAGTTCTCATTGCAGTTTTGAATATCAGAAAAGGACCTAATGGAAGTTCCACTATAAAAGAGCTTAATAATCACAGATATAATTTTAGGAATTCTTATAGCATCATCATTAAAACTTAAGTCATCTATTTGTCTATATAGCACCACTATAAGACAGTACATCTTCATGGATCTGCAGAGATCTGCTCCAAAGGGGTGTGCTATTACTTATTGATTATTATATATGTATAATAATAACAGGAAAAGCATATTAATACCAGGAATCTTTCCTAATATTAGTCCCCCACAGCCTTGCTAAATGAGGGCTCACCTGTTGCAGATTACTTAATAATCTGAAGCAGGTCATTTCAGGATGATCACCTGCTAGTATATTAGGTTGTCCCATTATGGCTCCCGAAAACCATGCTTGATAACTTTTGGTGGGAAGTCTATTTGATTGGATATTAGGATGGCAACTTTTGCTTGTTTCCTATGACCTTTGGCTTGGAAGACTTTTTTTCCAGCCTTTTACTCTGAGATAGTGTCTGTCTTTACAAATCTCTTACACATTAGACACAGAAGTTCCCTGCATCTTTCCTCCTAGTCAACCTTCAAAGATATTGAAAAGATAACAGATTCTCCAAAGTCCCTTTGGAGACACTCACAAGTAACTCATAGTTGCTTTTGTTAATTTGCAACTGGAGAAAACTTCAGAGTTCTTTGATCCCAATGCCAACATTGTCATTTCCCCTGAAGGTGAAATGAAGATTATAACTCACAAGATACCTGATGTCAAGGAAATGTAGATTTTTTTTAAATGCTGGAGATATTTATTGGGGAACTTTCTGGTGAAGGTAAGGTAGCAAGGAGCACAGAGGCAGAGAAAACTTCAGACAGAGATGTACATGCGATGTCTGTGAGCCAGCAATATACATGCAACATGTGAAGAAGGGGATTGGGAAGAATGAGCTCCAGACTCAAGTGGAAATGTAGACATTTATTTCAGTAATGAGATGCCTTCCTCTCCAACAATGCTGGCTATTAGTATTTTAGGAGGTATATATTGAGCTACAGAGCAGGAATTAAGCAAACATTTGTATTTCACCTAGGAGGACAGTTCCAGCAAATAAAGGATGCTTGGTAAGTGCTTAAAGCTACAGAATTAATTCTGAGGTTAAAAGAGCTGTAGAGCAAATTCTCTCAGTTGAGAGGAAGAGTTTCTAAGCTGTCGTAAAATCAAATGATGAAAGCAGTTTACTGAGTTTTCAGTGATCATTCACATAGTTAATACAATGTACTAAATCTTTGAACCTGAGTTTTGAAGATTTCATATCATTTCAAGTGTGATTAAGAAGTATAGTAACTAGGTCATTAAAAATTTCTTCTTACATATTTTGCATAAGTCATTAATGACTTTTTTATATCATTATTATAGATGTTAGAAAAATAGTTTCATATTTAAAAGAAATATAATAATAAACCATAGGAAACACCTAACATTTGAGTGAATCATGAAATGAGCTGGTTTCTAGAGTAAAGAATATAGAATCTGTATGAAAACTAAGTTTTGATGACTGCTGAGTCTGATTTCCTTCATGAACTTTAGAACATGAGTTGAAAGGAAAGTGTGTCATTGTCAGTCTTGCACAACAATCATTTAGCACAAATTTCTTTTGTCATTTATTTAATTTGTTGTTAAGGCAATGTTATTCTCATCAGTTGGATTTGTTTTCCACTTTTCATTGCTTCTATTGACACTGATAGTTTGCAGCTGGCAGGCAAATAAACCATCATTTGCCTAAATTCATGGAGCATATTTAAATTAATATTTCTATTTTACAAAGCATAGCATTCTATATTGAACTGATTTTACATTTACCTTCTATTTAGGATTTCTTTTGACCTTAATTTATCACTGAAAGTCTGATCAAGGATAGACATTAATAAATATAAATCTTAACAAAATTGTTATGTCGATTTCATTTGTCTAATAGGCATGTTTCTTTATTCACTTTTATGTGCCTAGATGATTGCATGTATACGTGTGTGATCCTAGCACCATGTCAGTTATTTCATAGGCAATATTCAACTATATTTTAAACTATAAGAGACTAAATCTCTGCTCTGGAAACCTCTGAGTAGGCTAAGGTGACTGGTGACTGGGTCCTGAAATCTTCTTGGCTATGTATCCCCACTGCTTGAGTACAAGTGTTCACTGACAGAAACAGTTCTTTTAATGTGAATTCTGGAACTTGCACTTACTTTCCATATGTTCAGAATGCAAGCAGTTTACTGACTGGAGTATATTGTTCTCCCAGTAGTAACTTAATTTCTGTAACATACTAATTTGTTACATATTAACTTACATGTTTTAAAAGTCAAAGCAACATCAGTCAAAAATATATTTGACTCATATAATTATTTTGCCTTGGAATATGTACACATATACATATAAATATAATATCCTGGGCCTATGTTGCACTTATGAAATCTAATTGTGGACAAGGGCAGATTCTGTATATTAGATTATAATTAGCACTACACTGCTAGATAATGTCAGAGTTATCTAACATGATTCAATGCCAAATAATAAATCATCTATGCAAAGACTGGAAAATGTTTAAAATGTTTCTACCATATTACTCTTAAACGCAAACTTATGTGATTTGTTACATAAATCATTTGCTGTCAACATTTCTCAATTCTACCTACTGCTCATAACATATCAAATTTGAGAATAACTTAACAAACATCCTCTAACACATTTTCCTGTCAAAAAATGGAAGATAATCTTTTACATCGGATATTTATGAAAATCATGGAAGGAACAAGGTTGCCATAGGAAAATGTTTGCCAATTCTGTTTGCAGTTTTAAAATTAATACTCAGGAAATATCTGAACATAATAAAGCCTAAACTTATCTCTTAAAAATGAGAATACATTATCGTAGTTGATATGGTATAGGTGACCACACTGACTACTTCAATACAGAATCTTCAATCCTTTATAACATCTCAAGACAATTTTCAGGCAATGGAAACTGGCAAAATGACTCTAGAGATCAGGAAATAGAAATGGTCCTTGGATTTCAGAATGAAGATGGGATGCTGGATGATTTTTCTTTTCTGATTATCACCTCTTCCATTTCTCTATTGCATATGATTTGAGTTATTACATTTCTTTTTCAAACATTGGGTGCAATTCACTTCCAAATTGTGGTCTTTCCAAGTGTCTCAACATCTTGACACATCTTATATTGGAAGATTTCCTTTGGGTTACTATTGCATTCCTGAATTTCAACGTTTAGTATGATAGGTTATCAGAACATTTACTTTGTGTATGTATGCACAACTGTCCAGGAACTCCATGAGGTACAATGCTGCCAAGCATCCTGGACATTCACCTGCCTCATGTAAGAGTGTATATATTCTGGTGAATGTCATTATTCTTGTGTCTTTATCTAATGGAGATCATAATGAAGGTTAAAATTTTCTACTAATTACAAAAGATTCAGTGAACATCATGTTCTTTAAATTGTAATTGTATTGTCAGTATTATTGTTCAAGGATGTTTTATTTTCGGACCCATAATTTGGGTCTGTTGTTCCAAAACATCTTTTTTAGACAAATACCAGCAGCCCTTGAGACCCATTCAATGCAATTTTCAGCTAACTTCGATTCATTTCTAGTGACAATTGTCATTTAAACATTTGTAGGCATCATTTGCATGTTTGTAGGAGGAGAGCATGAATTAGTACTTTCTTTTTTTTATATTTTATTTTATTTTATTTTAATTTACATTCCAAATCATTTCCCCTTTCCCGTTTCCTCCTTCCCCGAAAGTCCCATAAGCCCCCTTCCCTCCCTCTTTTCTCCATTCAACCCCCTCTCGTTTCTCTGTCCTGGCGTTCCCCTACATCCAGTCTTTCCAGGACCAGGGGTCTCTCCTTCCATCTTCTTAGAAATCTATTGATATGCGAATTGTGTCTAGGGTATTCCGAGATTCTGGGTTAATATCCCCTTATCAGTGACTGCATACCATGTGTGTTCTTTTGTGATTGGGTTACCTCACTAAGGATGATATTTTCAAGTTCTGACCATTTGCCTAGGAATTTCGTGAATTCATTGTTTTTAATTGCAGAGTAGTATTCCATTGTGTAGATATATAATATTATCTAAATTGAATTTTATTCCTATGATGAATACATTTTATGCTAGGTAATAAATATTTTATGGATTAAGCATAGGAAAATGTGAAAATTGTTCTTGTAACATTTAATTATTTATGCTAAAATTTCAGATCAGAAATATACTCACTATGGATTTATTTCAGATGGTGCAGATGGTGATAGAGGTTCTTCTTTACGGATATGAATGGTTTTTAAAGTTATCCTGCAAATGTACAATTTAATGTCTTCTCCATTGGCAATGTCTCTTCATTGCCTTTTCTACATGTAGAATGCTGTATTATTAATATTGAATATTCTAAGAGAGATTTCTTGGAGTCCTCTCAGAAATGTGAGCCTTTGAGACTGGAATAATTTTATGGAATGTTATTATGGTTACCAATATATATACATCATTGTGTCAAGATGTTGCTATGGTGCCCATATTTGATTTATTTTATTGAACTCACATGATTCTCTCCTACCAACTTCCTAGACAACAAAACATTGAATTCATCATTTTGCTCAGAAAAAAAAAGTGTTTCCATAATTAAAGAAAAGAAACCTAAAAGACACAATGCTCTTGGGTAATTTGACAGTAGGAATAATATTCTTATCACAAAGTACAGTTGGAATTCTTGGAAATATTTCTCTTCTATCCCACTATCTAATTATTTACTATAATGAACACACATTGAAGCCTACAGATATACTCCGCACACATCTGATTACAGCCAACCTCTTGATAATTCTCTCTAAAACTGTGCCTTACACAATGGTAGCTTTTGGAATAAAAGAGTTCATCCATAATTTTATTTGCAAACTTGTTTTGTATATTCAAAGACTTGGCAGAAGCATGTCTGTAGGCACCATGTGCCTCTTGAGTATCTACCAGGCCATCACCATCAGCTCCCAGGAATTGTTTTCTAAGAATCATAGAGTCACATGTTCAAACTATGTTGGTCTGTCTATATCCCTCTGTTGGGTCATGTATATTACTATAAATTTCATTTTCCCTGTGCTTGTGCATATCAATATGATTCAAAATAACATGACAAAAACAAGAGATTTTTTATTCTGCTCCTCTTGTGGATGTGATAAAATTGTAGAATTATTGTTCATAGCATTATTGGTATTTCCTGAAGTCTTGTTTTCTGTGCTCATCATCTGGTCCAGTGGTTCCATGATTGTCTTTCTGTACAAACACAAGCAGCACATTCAACACATTCGTAACATCTCTCTTTCCCAAAGAACCTCCCCTGAGTCTAGAGCCACCAAGAATATCCTTCTTCTAGTGACTACATTTGTAGCTTTTTATACTCTTTCCTCCATATTGCAAGGTTTTGCTGCTGTTTTATATAAACCAAGTTCATGGCTAGTGAACATCACAGCCATTACTTCTATGTGTTTTCCCACTTTGAGCCCCTTTTTCATGAGTTATAACTTCTATCCACTCAAATTCGTTTTATTGTGGATAAATAGTGTCAAAAACAAATAATTGTATTACAAGTGTATAGATTTTTTTTTGCTGTTAATTATGTGTTTTATCACTTTTGTCCATCCAAAGTTCAACATGAAATTGATGAGAGAAGCTTCTAATCTGTATATCATAATGCCTAAGAGGTATTTGGGATTTCATCTTACTGAAAGCACTCTTACCATGATCAAAGCAGAGCAGAACTCTAAAAGTTGATGTTGTACTCTAGAGGAATGATATTCATGTTTTCTCTTATAGTAGTTTCTGAATGAAATATTAATATGTTATCTCTCACCTCTTCAGAGTCAATTTCCACAGTGTAGTTGATCAAAATATATATGCATTGGATGGATTAGATAGAGGCTAATATATTGAAAATAGAGTGGTGACTATTGTGGAGAAATAAATTTTCATTATGTCTCACATGTGTTTATGTCTGATATACAGATTTTGCTTGTATTTTCTTTACTATTGTTGTGCAAATGAAATCTTTGTATAAAAACTACATTTCCATTTGTGGAATGAATAATCAAAACCATTTAATATAGAAGGAAATAAAGTTACTTTTTTTGTAATGGGAAAAGTGTTTGAAATTTTTGTTTGTTTTTGTATGTCTGTAGGATTTTCCCTGTCTAATTAAACTAGTGTAGCAGCAGGCCTGTGATTGAACAGGAAAAAGGTGGATGAGCCAAGACTTAGAGAGACAGAGAGCATGACAGGGGGAAAAGGAGAAAATGGAATGGAGGTGGACGTGAACCAGTGAGGCTGGAACCAGCCACAGGTAGTTATGATATCATAAGTTAGAGTAATTGGGATAAAGCTTTCATCATTATCAATTGGCTCTGAAATTATTGTATTGGCATCTTGTATATTGTGATTTTATTGATACTAAGTATGATTTGTTAATTATATAACGTTTATGAGTTTTGATTTATTTGCTTACTGAAATGTGGGACCAACAATGGTAGAGTGCAAACTAGCAACTCAACCAGATGTTGCTGGGGCAGGCTGGAGAGGGTCACTGGCAGCAAGAGCATAAGAGCATGGTCTGGCCCCACCAGGGAGTTGGCATGTTTATTTTTTAATATTGCATGCAACATGAAACTGTCATTTATCAGGGACATTATTTTCAAAGTGGAAAAGGCTTGTATATACAGAGAACATTCTTTTGAGACTTGAAACGGCAGGCAGAAAGTATAATTTATCATCAGAATGTTCATATTGCCTTCTGTTTCTTAAGGACTAAACACATTTGTTTTTACTCTTGGAATTCTGTCTATTTAGTCCACATAAATTGAAGGGACAGCATAATTTTCATCTTCCAAAGATGCTTAAAATATTTATTTATAACTTTCATTCCAATTAAGACATGTGACACCCATCTTTAAAGTATAGTAAGTGAAGGTCTCTAAATAAAGTTCTATTATCTGGAACAGCAAATAGTCTGCATTCCAATACAGATTTCTATTGCCAAAACAGTTGGAACAGTAATATAACAAATCACTTTCTTACATGTTTAAAGATACTACAAATAATTGAATATGTAAAAAATATAGGACTCGTCAATCACACTTGGTAGGGAGAACAAAGAAATCTCAAGGCAAGAGGGAGGCAAAGGGCACAGGGTTGGGGAGTAGAACATGATCTGGTATTGGATGGGGTAAAAGGACTGAAGTCCTGACGGCCAGCAGAAAGAACGGAAACAGGAAACCTTGGGAGGTAGGAGGTTGGGGGACCATCCAGAATGTGTCAGGGAGGTGAGAGACTCTCAGGACTCAAAGGGAGGAACCAAAGATTAAATGCCCTACAATAGGGAGAGAGAACTTGTAGAGCCCACCTCCAGCAGAAAGACAGGGCATCAAGTCAAAACACTGAACCATATTTGTTCCTGTCTGAAAGAACTGCAGGGGTGGAAATGGAGAGGAGCCTGAGGAAAAGAAGGTATAGGAACAGGCCCAAAGTGGGATCCATCGCAAGGGCCTGACACTATTACTGAGGATATGGAGCACTCACAAAAAGAGACATTTTGGGCTTATGGTGCCCTTAAACCACCAGGTTAACAAATGAATAACAATGTTAGGAAGTAGGAAGAGTGATAGATCCAGATTACCCTGGAGGCTGACAACTTAAGAAAGAGATAAGGAGCTACAGATGTAAGGGCCACCAACAGAATATGAGAGATAGAAGAGAAAATCTCAGGCATAGAAGAAAAGAGATAAAACATTGACACATCAGTAAAGAAAAAAATGCAAAGTGTAAAAAGCTCCTAACCCAAAATATTCAGGAAATTCACAACACAATGAAAAGATCAAACCTAAGAATGATAAGAATAGAATTGAGTGGGGAATCCCAGCTCAAAGGTCCAGAAAACATCAAGAAAAATCAGAAGAAATCTTCCCTAACCTAAAGAAAGAGATGGCCATAAATGTACAAAAAGCTTGCGGAATATCAAATACATTGAACCAACAAAGACAATCCTCTGGTCACATAATAATCAAAACACCAAATACACAGAACAAAGAATATTAAAAGTGGAAAGGTCAAGTAACATATAAAGGCAGAACTATCAGAATTCCACCAGACCTCTTAATAGAGACTCTAAAACTCAGAATATCCTGGACAGATATTATCCTGAGCCTAAGAGAACAAAAATGCCAGCCCAGGATACTATACCCAACAAAACTTTCAATTATCATAGCTAGAGAAACCAAGATATTTCATAAGAAAATAAAATTGAAATAATATCTCTCTAGAAATCCAGCTCTACAGAGGATACTGGAATGAAATCTCCAATACAAGGATGGTATCTACAACAAAAAATGATGAAAAAATAAACATTCCTCAACAAAGGCCCCAAAAGAGAAACATACACACATAATACTACCTCCAGCAATAATAATAACAGCAATTAAGAATCATCTGCTTTAATATCTCTCAACATCATTGGACTCAACTTCCCAGTAAGACACATGCTAACAGACTGGATATATAAACAGGATAGAGCTTTTGCTGTGTATCAGAAACACACTTCCGGGCCAAAGACAGACGCTACCTCAGAATTGAAGGCTGGAAAAAAGTTTTCCAAGCATACAGTTCCAATAAAGAAGCCAGATTTGCCATTTTAATATACAATGAATTAGACTTTCAAAAGTTATCAAACAAGATTGGGAAGGACACTTCCCAATGCTCATCAAAGGAAAATTACACCAAAAGAAAGTCTCAATTTTAAACATCAGTGCCCCAAATGCAAGGGCATCAATATTCATAAAAGGAACATTACTATAACTCAAAACACACATTGAACCTTACACAATAATAGAGGGAGACATCAACGTGCCACTTCCACCAATGGACAGGTAATTGAACAGGTCATGAAAACATACACTCAACGCAGACAGAGTGAAACTAAGAGACTTTATGAACCAAATGGAATTAACAGATATCTACAGAACATTTCACCCCAGAACAAGAGAATACACCCTCTTTTTGACACCTCATAGGACCTTCTCTAAAACTGACCATGTAATCAGACATAAAACAAGCTTTAAAGATACAAGAAGATTGAAATAATCCCATGCATACTATCAGATCATCACGGATTAAAGCTAGACTTCAATAACAACAGAAACAACTAAAGACCCATATACTCATGGAAACTAAACAACTCTCTTCTCAATGATAACTTTGTCAGAGAAGGAATAAGGAAAGAAATAAAGGACTTTATAGAATTAAATGAAAATGAAGACAAAACATACCCAAATTTATGGGACACAGTGAAAGCAGTGTTAACAGGAAAATTCAGAGTACTAAGTGCCTTCATAAAGAAATTGGAGAGATCCCATATAAGCAACTTAACAGCACACCTGAAAGCTCTAGAACAGAAAGAAGCAAATGCATCCAAGATGAGTAAATGTCAGGAAATAGTCAAACTCAAAGCTGAAATCATCCAGGTACAAAGAGAACTATGCAAAGAATCAACAAAAGCAAGAGCTGTCCCAGAGAGACAGGATCCAAATTAACAAAATCAGAAATGAAAAAGGAAAGATAACATCAGAAAATGAGGAAATTTTAAAAAAAATCATCAGAACCTATTATAAAGGCCTGGAAAATCTAGATGAAAATGATGCTTTCTAGGTAGATACCGTGTTCTAAAGTTAAATAAAGATCAGATAAGCTATCTAAGCAGTTTCATAATCCCTAAGGAAATATAAATAGTCATCAAAATCCTCCCAGCCCATGATCCATGGTTTTAGGGCAGAATTCTATTAGACATTCAAAGAAGAGTTAATATGCTTTCTCCTCAAACTATTAAATGAACTAGAAACAGAAGGAACACTACCTTCATCCTATGAGGCCATAGTTACTCTGATACCTAAACCACACAAAGACCCAACAAAGGCCAATTTCACTTATAAATATTGATACAAAAATACTCAACGAAATTCTCACAATCTGAACCAAGAACACTTCAAAACCATCATTCATCATGATAAAATAGGCTTCATCCTAGAGATGCAGGGATGGTTCAATATGCAAAAATCCATCAACCTAATACACTATATAAAGAAACTCAAGGAAAAAATGCCACATATTCATCTCATTAGATGCTGAAAAAACTTTTGACAAAATATAGCACTACTTCATGTTAAAAGTCTTGGAAAGATCAGGAAATCATGTCAAGTACCTAAACAGAATAAAACCAATATATAACAAACTAACAGTCAACATCACATTAAATGGAGAGACACTAGAAGCAATCCCACAAAAATTTGGGGCAAAACAAGGTTGTCCACTCACACTCTGTCTTCAATACAGTACTTGAATTTCTAACTAGAGCAATTAGACAACAAAAGAAGATCAAGGGGAGGTAACATGGAAAGGAAAAACTCAAAGTATCAGTATTTGAAGAAGATTTGATAGTATATATAACACACTCCAAAAATTCTACTAGAAAACTCCTACACCTGAAAAACAACTTCAGCAAAGTGGCAGGATATAAAATTTACTGAAACAAATAAGTAGCCTTCTTCTACACATAGAATAAATAGGCTAAAAAGAAATTAGGGAAGCAACACACTTCAGAGTAGCTACAAATAGCATAAAATGTCTTGGTGTAACTCTTACCAAGCAATTGAAAGATGTGTACTACAAGAACTACAAATCACCAAAAGAAAAAATAATTGATGAATACCTCAGAAGATGGAAAGATCTCCCATGCTCGTGAATTGGTAGGATTAACATAGTGAAAATGTCATCTTACTAAAAGCAATCTACAGATTCATTTCAATCCTCATCAAAATTGTAACACAATTCTTCACAGACATGGAAAGAGAAATTCTCAACTTCATATGGAAAAAGAAAAAACCCAAGAGAGCCAAAATAATTCTCAACAATAAAAGAACTGGGGAAGTCAACATCCCTGACTTTAAGCTGTTCTAAAAAGCAATAGTGATAAAAAACTGCATGGTATTTGTATAGATATAGAGGTCAATCAATTGAGTAGAATCAAAGACCCAGCAGGAAATCTACACACATATGGACACTTGGTCTTTGACAAAGAAGCAAAAAACATACAGTAGAAAAAGAAGGCATCTTCAGTCAATAGTTCTGGCCTAACTTATGATCTATATGTAGGAAAATGAAAATAGATCCTTATTTATCACCCTGCACAAAACTAAAGTCCAAGTGGATAAAGGACCTCAACATAAAGTCAGATACACTGAATCTAATTGAATAGAAAGTGAAGAAGAGCCTCGAACTCATTGGCACAGGGAGAAAATTCTTGAACAGAATACCTATTGCCCAGGCTGTAAATGCACCAATCAATAAATGAGATTGGGGCTGGAGAGATGGCTCAGTGGTTAAGAACACTGACTGCTCTTCCAGAGGTCCTAGGTTCAATTCCTAGCAACCACATGGTGGCTCACAACCATCTGTAATGGAATCTGATGCCCTCATCTGGTGTATCTGAAGACAGGTACAGTGTACTCATATACATTAAATAAAGAAATAAATCTTTAATAAAGTAAACAAATGGGACTGCATTATGCCGAAATGATTCTGTAAGGCAAAAGATACCACCAATAGGACACATCAGCAACCTATAGATTGAGAAATAATCTTCACTAACACTACATTTGACAGAGGATTAATATGCTATATATATATATATATATATATATATATATATATCTCAAAGAGTTAACATCCAAAAACCAAACAACCCAATTTAAAATTGGGCTACAGAGGTATACCGAGAATTCACAACAGAAGAATCTCAAATGGTCAAGAAACACTTAAATGTTCAAAGTTTTTGATCATCAAAGGAACGTAAATCAAAAGAACCCTGAGATTTTACCCCATACCAACCAGCATGACCAAGACCAAAAATTCAAGTGACAGCACATGTTGATGAGGATGTGGAGAAAGAGAAACACTCCTCCATTGCAACTGGGAATGCAAGCTGATAAAATCACTCTGTACATCAATCTGGTGATTCCTCAGAAAACTGAAAATAGTTCTACCTGCAGTGCTAGCTATATCACTCTTGGGCATACACATGAAAGATGCCCCACCATACCACAAAGACATATGCTCCACCATGTTCATAGCAGCATTACTTGTAATATCCAGAAGCTGGAAACAATCCAGATGTTTCTCAGTAGAAGAATGGATGCAGCAAACATGATTCATTTACAAAATGGAATACTGTTCAGTTGTTAAAAATGAGGACATCATGAATTTTTCAGGCAAATGGATGGAACTAGAAAATATTATCTGGAGTGAGGTAACTCAGACCCAAAAGGATATGTATGCTATGTACTTACTGATAAGTTGATATTAGCCAAAAATTTCAGAATACTTTGATACAACCCACCAACCATAAG